>VXBQ01008648.1:89978-175937 GCA_013400175.1 Phainopepla nitens | reverse complement strand
CTTCCCTTCGCCTCTGCGGCGGCGGGCCCGCGGCGGCGCGGCTCGGAGCCTCGGGCCGCAGTTCTCCAGAGGGACCCCGGCCCCGCTTGGGCCCCGGGGACGTGGCCGAAGGTGCCGCCGAGGTGTGGAAGGCGCCCCTGGGGCGGGACTTGGCCGGGCCCGGGCCGTGAGCGGTGCCTTCTCCCGCGGCCGGGCCAGCGCACCTTCCGTTTCCATTTCTTTCTGCCCGTGGGAAGGATCGACGGGAAACAGCGTTTAACAGTGCAAAAACAGAGCTGCTGTTGTCGTGTTCATGCTAAGACAACGCAGGGGCATCCGAGCGTGTACTGACGCTCAAGAAATTGAGATTATAACAGTAACAACTAAACTAATTCTACATGAGGATTTCTGTGAGTAAAGGGATTGTTATTCGCTCCTCTTCTTAGACATTGTTAAGAGTCCTTAATTGATTATTCTCTGCCTTGATGCTGCTTCATAAAGCCATGAACATACTCCTAGAACACAGGGAATGTCAGCAGCTCCGTAGTCCTCTACTTCCCTTGCTTGCCAAAGTTGTAGTCAGTAGTTAGGCTGTACTCGTGACACTTTCTCCTTGACAACTGCAGTATCTTTGTTGGTATAGAGGATTCTGGCTGCATTTAGTTAGCATAAAATGTTTTGAATCATCTGCCTAAAAATCTCAGTCACAGTCTCTGTGGACCTTAAGTATTTTACTAGTATGTTTCATTTTTTGGTACCAGTCTACTTTTTTGTAATCTCGTTCCTCTGCCATCTACCATTGATAGTGCTATTTGATATTCCTCTGAAGTCCTTTGCTTATCTCTCTAATAAAGCCTATTTTCTTTGAGCTCATATTCTGTACAGCTTTATTCTTTTGTATTCTGTTTCACCGTGTTCATAGAGTGGTTTGGGTTGAAAGGGACCTTGAAGATCATCTCATTCTAACTCCCTGCCTGCTATGGTAGGGTTGCTTAAAGCCCCATCCCACCTGGCCTTGAACATTTCCAGGTATGGGGTATCCACAGCCTCTCTGAACAACCAGTTCCAGAGCTCACCACCCCCATAGAAAAGAATTTTTACCTTATATCTGATCTAAACCTACTCTCTCCATTTAAGGCCATTCCCCCTTGTCCTGATCCTGCATGCTTTTTTGAAAAGTCTCCCTCCAGGATTCTTGTAACTCCACTTAGGTACTGGAAGGCACTATAAGATCTTCCTAGAGCCTTCTCTTCTCCAGGCTGAACAAGCCAAACTTTCTCAGCCTTTCCTTGTAGGAGAGGTACTCCAGCCCTCTGATCATCTTTGTGGTCCTCCTCTGGACTTAATCCAACAGGTTCAAGTTCTTCTTATGCTGGGCCCAGATATGGGCACAGTACTCCAGGTGGGATCTCAGCAGTGGAAAACAGAGGGGCAGAATCCCTCTTTCACCCTGCTGGCCGCACTGCTTTGGATGCAGCCCAGGGTACAGATGGCTTTCTGGGCTGCAAGAGCACATTGCCAGGTCACGTCAAGCTTCTCATGCACCAACACTCCCAAGTCCTCCTCAAGGCTGCTGTAAATCCGTTCTCTGCCCAGCCTGTATTTGTGCTTGGTATTGCCCCGACCTCACTGCAGGAACTCACACTTGGCCTTGCTGAACTTCCTGAGGTTCACACAGGCTCACCTCTCAAGCCTGTCAAGGTGCCTCTGGATGGCTTCTCTTCTCTCCAGGTTATTGAGGAGGACTTTCTTTGTGGAAGGGGTTAAACATTGGAATGAACTACCCATGGAGGTGTTAGAGTCACCATTCCTGGGGGTGTTCAGCTGGACATGGCACTTGGTGCTATGGTCTGGTTGACAAGGTACTGATCAATCAAAGGTTGGACTCACTGATCCTGGAGGTCTTTTCCACCCTAAATGATTCTGTGATTTTGTGACCATACACAGCTTGATGTCCATTGGCAGAGTTGCTGCAGGTGCACTCAGTCCCATTGTCCTTGTCACCAGCGATTGTTACTTGATTATTTCAGTCAGCTTTTACAGCTGAATCCATGTTGTCTTCTGTTAAGAGGGTCTTTTCCAAGGAGCTAGATTCAACAACCAAAATATATTCAGAGAAAGGTTTCTTATAGTTTAGTTATGGTATTGCCATGTGTGTGCACCATCTGTTGTGACCTTTATCCTGGTTCATAACCAGAATTGGTTTCATAACAAAAGCATATCATTTTGCAAGCACAGTAAAAACCTGATCCTTGCCCCAGAGAGCATTCAGCATTAATATAAATGAAATGGCAATATGAATAAAAAAAAATTCAGACACTTGAATGTTGACATGATTGTCACAGCACGTTACTAGTCTGATTACTCTTTCTTAGCAGAGAGCTTATGCCAAGTTTTACTTCAGATGACAAACTCTGCAATGCAGCTGCTTCAGCTCCAGTAGTACCAAAGCACATAACCATACAGCTTTATATAAAATTGCTCAAATGCTGAAGAGGTCTTCCACCCTGAGGGGGGCGAAGAGTCCTGGAGCAGCCTGTCATCAAATTTCAGGGCTGCTTCATGCTGTTTAAAAAAGAAAAGAAAAAGGTGTGAAGCAAGTGGAAGGCTGGAGTCCATCAAGACTCAGCACTCAGTGGTAGCTTGGATTTTCCCACATTCGTGTTTCACTGCTAATAATGTCATTTGAAAGGGCAGTGCACAGGAAAAAGCAGGGCATCAGAAACAGTGCCTGGCCATGACATTAGGAAATCCAGAGTTCTGCTGAGGTTGAGCTGTGCAGCATGTGTCTCAAGAAAGGAGAAGTGCATCTGCTGCAGTGTTAGTAGCAAAAATATAAATAAGAAAAAGAATGTTGGATCTTTGCTAAATGGAGCTGGTCATTTAATGATGATAGACGCAGATAGGGCTGAGGTAACCAGTGCTACCTTGCCTCAGTCTTCACCTACAAACGCTTCCAGTGACTTAGTGTCACTTTGGAGTCAATCATTGAGTGAATCCTATTGGAAAACCACTTCTCATCACATGAGGGAAAAGGCACACATGAATTTATGTGTGGTAAATCATGCCTGGCTGGCCTAATTGCCTTCAGTGATAAAATGACTGGGTTTGTAGGCAACAGGACAGAGAGTATTTAAATTACCTTAAGTTCAGCAAAACTTTTGACACCATGGTGTTATATCCTGTTAAACCACGATATCATGGACTAGATGGATGAACTATAGCTACTTTAAAAAAAAACTGGTTGGATGGTCAGGCTCAGAGGATTTGTAATTAATCAGACATAATTACCTAGGGGCTGGTAACAACTAGAGCACTGCATGAGTATATTCTGTGATCTCTCCTGTTTAAAATGTCTATCAGTCACGTGGGGGCCGTGTCAGTCTACTCTGATTAAGTGTGCAGGTTACAGCAAGCTAGGGGAATCTCTTCTCCTTGAGGGCAGAGCTGCCATTTGGAGGCACCTAAATGGACAAGAGGAACGGGCCAGCAGAGATCTTATGAAATTTAACAGTGACAGATTCCTGCCCTTGTAAAGGAAGAACCCCTTGCACGTACAGGCAACAGTGTAGGGGGTTGCCAGACTGGAGAAAAGCTCTGTGGAAAAAGTCTGCAGGGGATCCCAGTGGACCATCAGTGGAGGGAGTCAGCAGGGACTACCTGTTGTCAGCTTCCTACTCACAGCACAGCCAGCCAGCAGACGCCAGCTCCATCCCCAGCAGACTCCCTCAGCCTGCTGTCCCACTCCTTTATAACACCCATCCTCACTGGACAGGCAAGGCTGTTTCCACTCTTTGGTAATTAGCACAACTGTGACTCATCAAGGGCAGGGTTGCTTATAGTTTATTCTCCTACAGTACCAAGGTGGTCAGAGGCTGTGGTGAGGCTGTAGCACTAAGGCTTGTTCTGCCTGGAGTTTTCTCTAGGTGGCTTCAGGGTGGACCTACAGCAGCTCCCCAGTACCTATGGGCACGCTGAGAAGATGGAGCCAGGCCCCTTTGTAGTGGTGTATGGCAGTAGGGAGAAGCACAGGAGTCATAAATTGCATAGCATAAATGAGATGTTCTAACTGGATATAGGGAAAAACTTTTTCTCCACAAGGACAGTCAGTGACAGAGGTTGCACGGTGTAATTGTAGCATCTCTTCTCAGCTGTGGAGAATTGACTGGATAAAGCCCTGAGCAGCCTGGCCCAGCCTCAGAGCTGAGCCTCCTTAGGCAGGAGTTTGGACTGGAGGTCTTCCAAGGTCCTCTCCAGAGTCCTCGCCTGAGGTGTCTTGTGATACTGTAGATCCCAGGAACTGCACTATGTTCATTCAGCCAGAGTCAGAAGTTAATTGTTTCTACTGTTCTCCACTTATGAGCTAAGTGGTATCCATTACTCTAATTTCTGCAAGTTTTTCCTCTTTGCAAAACTCTGTGATGATTTTGTTACGAGTTTTAAGAGAGCAGGCACTATAGCACAAACAGTCTTTTGCTGCTAGTCAAAGATGGGAGAGCAGCACATACTATGTTGTTTAATCAGATAAATGAGGAAGGATTCATTACATAACAGATTTATACATTAGAGGTAGGTGAAGGAATCTGCTTTGGTTTGTATGTAGAATGGACAGATAAATTAAAGTTCATTCCTCTTTCAAAGAGTTTTCCTGCTGCAAACTAAGGGTATTTTTGTACCCCTTAAACCAACAATTTCTTCATATGAGTTCTTAACATCTTTCAAACTGTGTATTGATTTTAGTCAGGCAAAAAGGTATTTTTTGTTTGGTGTGTACAGTGTTGTTCCTGTGGGGTAGGAAAACAGATCAGGGAATAAAGCAAACTAGTTCCACTGGATAGAATGCACCTTCAAGAAGATACTGGAATTATTTTTAAGGCAAACCATGTTAGAATACAGTCTGTATATCTAAGGAGAGTTAATGTTTTAGAACTTGATTGTTGCTTTTTGCTGTGTCCTCTGGAGCCCATAAATTTTAGCAGATGTGAGCCACTTGTCTGTCAAAGCTGCATAAAAATAATGAAAATGTGAGTTGTTGCATTTATATTTTGTGATGGTTTTCCTTTCAAATGAAATGCATAATAAAATCCTTCTTAAGTCTTAGGTCACTGTTGTTGAAGTGTAAAGAGAGTAAAGCATTCTTTGGCTTTATTTTCCAGTGGCTTTGAAACGTATGCTGAATTTCAATGTTCCTCCTGTTAAAAACAGCACAGGAGAACCAGTATGGAAGGTAAGAACTTTTGGAACTGGAACAGGAGAATTTTATCGTGTTCAGAAGAGTTCAGATTTGCAGATTTTAACTAAATCAAGTTCATCTTTCTTATATTATTAACTTCTACAAAATATTTTTTCCTGTACTATAAAGTAATAGAGTATCAGAATACCAGAGTCAGAAAGAAGCCCATACAAGTAGAGGAACTATTGATAGCTTGAAGAAGCTGAGCTCAGGCTAGCTTTATTACCTTTGAAATGTGACTTGTAGATCATTACGAGTTTTTGCTACTACAAAGCACATATTCTGTCCCTTCATCTGTTGTCTTTTTTCACTAATTCCTATTTCCTCTTCTGATTTTCCTGTTTTCTTCCAAATGCAGTCAGGAAAACTCTGCACATAGAATAAGAAATTTCTAACAGCAAACTCTTGTTTGACAAGACATTTTTTCAGAGATGGAAGTGATGATTCTTTTTCCTCCTTTATCACTGAGTTTCTCTTTGATTTTTCTTTTCTATTTTATTTATTTGTAAGCAGAAATGGAAGTCCATGACAAATTAATGATTTATTATAAATAGGTAGATGTTTAGATGTTGAAGCACTTTTGAAGTTAGAGTAGTAGTTCCCTACTCCTGAATTCCTGTATCCACTGTATTCTACAGTATCCACTTTTTACAACACTTTATAAGGTGATGTGTATCTGTTTTAGGTTCTCATTTATGACAGATTTGGCCAAGATATCATCTCACCTTTGCTGTCAGTGAAAGAGCTGAGAGATATGGGGATCACTTTGCATCTGTAAGTACTTTTAAAAAATTGGGAATCCTTTTCTAAAGAGAACATTATTTAATATTCCCCAAAATAATGAACAAATCAGTGAAAAATCATTGAATAAATAACTGCTAGAATAAAGATTATACACTGACTTGTTCATAAAAGCAGATGGCTTTATGCAGACTCAGAGAGTGGAGAGATAGTGCCAAACACTGTTCAGTAGAATTTCTTGCTCAAAACAGGAGGCCCTTGTTCAAAATTTCTCTACAAATCCTTTTGCAATCATGTATGTTAAAATTATATTGGCACAAACTGTTTCATGGGACTGTGTATGTTCTTTGCTTATCTTTTTACATGTAGATTTTACTTTTCTGCTATCAAATAGATGAAATATTTAGGTATTATCTAATGAGAGATTTCTCATTTCATTTTCCCCAGATTACATTTACCTAGTCCATTGTCATTCCCTAGCTGTGGTAATAGTCAGGAGGAAACTTTGAACATACGTGTATTTTTTTACAAGTTTATTAACTTTTGCTAAGTGAAGGCTAGAAATGGAAACACAGTTTAACCTGCTGACACATCAGCAGAAACATGAGAAAGAACTCTAAGCATCTTGTCTTCAAGCAGGAAATGCATGTTTAATAGCATGAAATACAGTGGGTTTTTTACAGTGTCAACAGTTCACCTATGAACTTTGTGGATGCAGTATTTTAGCTTCCTCTGAATGGATGATCTGTTTTTGAACATTTGCACAGCCTTTTCTCAAGCTTTGAATGAACTTTGAACACATCTATTAATATATTCAGGCAAAAAATGCACAAATGTGATTTCTTTTCTTGCTAAAACTCTAGCTAAATATAGAAGGAAATTGTAGGAAATTTCGCTTATCTGTACAAATAAAGAATTTATTTAAATTGTATAATTTTGTACATATCAGAGAAAAGAAACACATTAGAGATGTCTTTTTTCTTCCTGTCAGGCTTTTGCATTCAGATCGGGATGCTATTCCAGATGTTCCAGCTGTTTATTTTGTAATGCCAACAGAAGAAAATATTGACAGAATGTGCCAGGTAACTTGCATGTGTAATGTTTCAAAAGAGCCCACACAACAAGGTGTGTGAAGTAATCCTGCACTCACCAGAATGTGACTGTAGCTAGCACATATTTGTCAGAAAAATATTTCCCAAAATATTATTATGCAAAACTTCAATTTCCCAGCAAGTAGAAGGGTAAACATGTCTTGTGTGTTTCAGAGAGAGTTTGGGGAGTGAAAAGACAAGAGGCAGTGGGCACAAAGATTCCATTTAACATTAGAAAAAGCTATTTTAATGAGGGTGGCCGAACACTGGTACAGGTTGCCTAGAGACTTTATGGAGTCTCCATCCTTGGAGATGTTCAGAGCCTGACTGGACACAATCCTGAGCCACCTGCACCATTTGATACTGCTCTGAGTGGGAAGACTGGATTAGCCTAACCTCAATTTTTCACATTCCTGGGAAGGTTGACATCTTTGCCAGAGTAAGGAGAAGAGCAAAGGATACTTTTGGTCAGCAGTAAAATGTGGAATATTAATTGCTGCCTTTTAGCTTTAGTGTAATTTCCTGGTTTTTTGCAGTTTTGTGTTAGGTTGTTTATATCTGGATATGTAATCAAAATACCATGTGCAGAACTTTATGAACAGACAGCTAAGCACTTCCGAAGGTTTAGTTTGACTGCAGATAACTGTAACATCATGTAGTAAAAGTATGATTTCTTCTTTTAATTAGTCAGGAATATATTAGTACTTATTCAGGAAAATTTTCCTTTCTTTTAGGATCTTCGAAACCAGCTTTATGAGTCTTATTACCTAAACTTTATTTCTGCCATTTCAAGAAGTAAACTGGAAGATATTGCAAATGCTGCTATAGGTGCTAATGCAGTAACTCAAGTGGCTAAGGTAAGAAAGTCCCCAGTCCCTAATATTAGCACCATTAAAGGTGTCACTGCGTTATTTTGAGGCATACTGGGGAAAAAACAGAACCTACAGTCATCCCAGTAATGCAGCTTAGTACCATACTTCAGCTGTCAAAAGTCCAAGTGCTGCAAGGCTTTTGGGGTAAATGGTAGGAGGGGAAATGCAGTGGTTTCAGAGGATTCCTGATCACATCAGCTGAATGAGGGCTTTCAGTGCATATGTATTTCAGTATTATCTCCAAAGTACACAAAAAGAGCAGGTTTTTTTGAGAACTGAGTGCAGTTCTCATTTTAAATAATATTTAATATGTACACACTTTTACTGAGTACTCTCCTATACCTTTATGATTTAAAGGCATGTGTTAGGGATTTACTTTTATTTTTGTTGAATGACTGTACCAAAACCTGTAAATTATTAAGGAATATACTTAAATACATTCACTTTTTCTCACTCCAGTTAGTACTACTGGCATGAGAGAAAGAACCTGTTGTGAAATAAAATGAACACTACTAGTATTGTTTAAGCCTTAGGTCCTAAGCAGCAGGAATTGGTGTAGCAGTGCAAACTTTCCTAAATCTGTTTTTCAGTTGTGATGTCTCATTAATAGCTTATACTATAGAGAATTTAATTTTTTTTCCTGAATATACAGGTGTGTTACAGAAAAGTTAAAATTCATAAGCTGTAATGTCTTATTATTCAGATATTGCCCTCTTTCCTCTCTCCTGCCTGAGAGCTCAGTGCTGATTATGTTGTAGTCCTTTATATTCATAAAAAGTGACCTTATAAAGTTGAAATGTTCTCCATATGTGTTTTTTCAGTGATACTTGGCTGCTAAAACTTTGTCCACAGAAACAGTTGAAGTTGTACAATTCTGGCACTTTCCAGTGATCTAATATTTTGTGTTAATCACTCAACCCTTACACAGGCTTTTTAATTCATAAATTATATCTTGCATTTATTTTTTTAAATAGATACCTCTGTAAAATGTAGTAGTAAAGCACATACAGGGATTTTTTGTGCTTTACTCTGCATTATTCTGACCATTATTCCTTGCTTTCTAGGTGTTTGATCAATATCTTAATTTTATTACTTTAGAAGATGATATGTTTGTATTGTGTAACCAAAACAAAGAACTTGTTTCATACCGTGGTAAGTAGAGTTTATATAAAAATTATACAGGAATGTCTGAAGTTGAAATTTACTTTTGAAGTTGTAGCTAATAACCAGCAATTACTTCATTTTGCTTTGATCTTCTCAGAATTCAGGATAATCTCTTAGATATGTAAAACCATGAAAGAAGCAGTTGTTAGATATTCATTTCAGCATCTTTTATCACATGGTGATTGTGATACTGAGAAATAAATATATATTTTTAAATAACAAAGCGAAACTGTGGTATAGACATTTATGGATAATAACACTTTTTATACAAGGAATAATGTTGGTAAATTACATATTGTTTTCACATGTAGATAGTCACTGTGGATGGGGAAGGGCATTCTAGATAATAAGCAATACTGATTGCTTCTGCAAGCATGTGAACCAAGCATGTCAGCTTCTTCATGAAGTTTCAGTTGCAAGTGAAGTCAACCTCCTGGAACTCTTTTTTTCTTGAGGCTTCTGTTTCACTTGGTTTGGAATGTAGCAGGAGGAGCAAGTGGCTGCCTTAGGTCAGTTACCTTGGTGCTATGGCAGCTCAAGTCAACATGCATACTAGCTGTCCTAATTGTCCACATGATTTTTCTTCCTCCATTGTGCTGATTTTATGTATGCCTCTGACCCATTCAGTGTGCTAAATGTACAGAGAACTACCACTCCACCACTCCTGCCCTTACTCTGGATATCACAGGGTATGTTGTCTGGCTGCTTCTGCTTTTCCTCTCTTTTTAGTTCAGAACCAGTGATTTCACAGCTGCAGGGTGTGTTTAATTGACTCATTCCTTAGAAAATACCAACTCATTTGTGTGATGTACAAATGCAATGCAAGAGAAGAAGCAGAAGTCAAGTTAGTCCTATTTTTGCAGCAGCTCTTTGATGTAGATGTAATGTAGACATTAGTTTAATGTAGTTACATTGTCACACAGCTAATTCCTGGCACATAGAATATTCCCTAGTGACCAAATAGAGATGAGAAGTCTCTGTATGTCTAATATGTAGCAGTGAGATTTTTCTCCTTTCTTGCCCAGTATCCAAAGTCAGTACCTTTCTTTAAAACTGGATCCATAATAACTGAGTTGTGTCTCACATTGGGGATTGATTCCATTGGCAGAATGAAGGGCATTTTTGTTTGAAAAGCAGATTTTCTTTTTTTCACTAAAACCTGATGTTGAAGAGTTTTAATAGTAATTGTTTTGTGATGAGTTCCTGTCTATATAAAGATACTTAATTGACTGTCAAAAGACTCCTTATGCTAATGAGGAATTTGAATTAAAATGACTGAAACTGTTTTGCACCCATCAGTTTCTATCTGGCTTGTTTTCCTGTCTTGGGCTGCTGAAATTTGCCAGCATGTTTCAACCAATGTAGAAGTGGGCTGTTTCCAAAAGCTCATCAAACAGAAATCTGATCTCCCACGGAGGGTGATGAGTTTTCCATTAGAGCTCGGTAGCTGATCTGTCTCATTGTGTGAGTTCTAGGTCCTAGCAGTAGGAATGCAGAGGTGAGGAAGAAGTGGGCTTTTTTGCCTGTGGAGAGTAAGCCCAGCAGGAAACTGCCAGTTTCATAATCTACAAAAGTCAGTGTAAATCTGAGGATACTTAAAAATGGCTGCTGCTCTTACAGCAGCACTGCTGTGTGTGACCACAAATGTATCTGAATGGGTGAGCTAAGAACAAATATAACAAACCAGGTTAATTTTCAGTTTCCTGATTCCTTGGCTGTATGACTGCTTTTACAGAGAGGTAATGTCAGGACAAATAAGCAATATAAAATCCTTCAATTATGTGAAAGACTTACTAGACAGCAAGGACACAATACATTCTCTCTTCTTCATTCTGTTTAGTAATGGACAAGAAGTAAAGAGTTTAAATGCAACAAGAAAGTTTCTGATCAGGTATTAGAAGCACTTTCTAACTTTAAAAATAGTGAGGTATTAGATTACCTGTAAATGTTAGGGTATTTTTATGATTGGGAAGTTCCTTGAATTGGTTTAGATCCAGAAATTACATAGGTTTAACTCATCTTTGGAAAGGAGGACCACCTAGTTAATCCCTCAGGCTCCCTCTGCTTCTGTTTTCTGAGACTGTGTAGAAGGAAGAGTAAATGAGTAATACAAGTATAAAGTGGATATTTGAGACATCCTGTTTCATGCTATTTGAGTGCTTCTTTACTGTTCTTTACAATTTGGTTGAATTTTGTAGTACAGTAGGAAAATGTAGGAGACCTATGCTTACTTTTCTGTAACAGATGCGTTCCTCATAAGCTTGTTAGAGTGGAGAGAGAGAAACTTGTAGAAAACATGGTAAAACATTTTTCCAGAAGATTCTTAATGAAGTTTCTCAAAGGTTGATCTAAGGAGCAGTAATATTAAGTATCTGTGTTGGTTGCTGTGGTAAAAGAAAAGGAATGTTCTCGTTAAAAGTGTGTGGTAGACAGAATTAGAAGACACAGTATGCAGATTACTGGAACACAAGAAATGAGTAGTTCAAACATAGTAACAGGATGGGAAATAAATTTTAAAATTGGAAAAGGCAAGAGAGTAAAAATAAGGGTTTTTGCCCCTGTGAACTGGGAGACCATTAGTTGGAGAAAACTACAGAATGATAGCCCCAGTGAATTTCAAAGCTTTGTCATTATAGAAAAATACAGATATTGGGAATAATCTGCCTTTTTTGGTGCTGATATTTCAGAAACTTGAAACTTCTATTGCTGCTGTCAACCTAGTCAAAACTTTGGCTTACTAAGTATAGTTGCTGAAATAAAATCCATGTTTCTAAAGTTCTTACAGGAGAAAAGCTGGGGGAAAAGAGCACCTTTAAAGTTAAAAGAATGGTTATGGCAGCCCATGCATAAATTTAGGATGGAATGCTTATTAATGTTTAGTGCTCTGAAATTCATTTTTGAAGAGGCTAAGACAGGTGCTTATGTGAGAAATTTTTAAAGGTAAAATAAAACAAAGTAGGATAGGATTTATGGCATGAATCCTGAGATAGTGCTTAACTTGAGATCTGTGATAAGATTTGGTTTGATGTTTCCTATTGGCTGTTATATTCTTGTCAGGGTTACTTACTTAAGAGAGACGTTGCTGCATGTCTTCTGTTCTGACCTCAATGTGGGAGGGAAATCTCTCTTATCTGTCAAGTAAAATATTTTATAACTTGGGAATTAGTCCTAATTTAGAGACTGATGGTAAACTTATGATTAAAAAAAGGAATGTCCATACAAAAGGACATATAATACATACCTATAATTAATTCTTTTACACAGGTAATTTTTGAGGATTTTCTTCCTGAAAAATGTTTGCCAGGTGGATGGCCATTTCTTTTGTATAACATGTTTCATAGTTGGTTTTCGTTAATGCAAAAGATACATATGCAGTGAGAGAGATTTGGAAATGATTGTGTAGTGGTTGACTTTATACAGTAAGCAATAATTAAGTTCTGCCAATTTTTTTCTCAGAAAAAAAAAAGGGAGTGCAGACTAATAGATATGCTAAGAGGTGCATTTCAGGATGTAATCTCTTCTGCAGCAAAAGCTGTTGACTACTAACAGCCATCAGATAAGGATTGCTCTCTCACTATTAAAGTGGCATAAGCTTATTTAACCCTATTCTTTTTTCCTCACTGTTTTAGCCATTAACCGACCAGATATAACAGACACAGAAATGGAAACTATAATGGACACTATTGTTGATAGTCTCTTCTGTTTTTTTGTTACTCTTGGTAAGTTTCCAAATTCTAGCATATTTTCCATATTCAGTGAGATAACTAGAAGTCTAGTGATTTCCTACAGAAAATTAAAAGCAGAATTACATCTGTGACCAAAATCTCAATAATTTACAGGATGGGATAATGGTCTTGCTCAAATTATTGCTTTGTATCACTGCAAAGTATAATAAAGGCTGTCCTTCATGGGAGTTGAGTCTTAGTCTTCAGTATCAATGGGAGAAGAATACTGAAATGCAAAGGTTTGGATTTGCTGTTTTAACAAAGTCCTAGTTTGAGATGATGATTATAGTGCTTTGAGATTGGATTTGTCATTCTCAAAAAAAATCCCTAACCCCGTAAACACCACAGAATTAGAAGGAAAAAACTCCTCACACAAACCCTTCGAAGATATAACTGAAATAACTTCCTGAAAGAGTAGGAATATATATAAAGGTTACTTATTTTATTGTGAGTTTCCTTGATACTTAGTTGATACATTGTTCATTGTTAACTTAAGTTGTAAGTGAAATTGGTCCATCTGAGATAGCTTTCCTACAAGGGGAGCTGGGGACTGCTATGGGGCAGTCTGTTCAAGAGATTCCTTTGGACCTGTTCAGCTCTTTCAGGTGTTAGTGTGATACAAATGAATGTCTTTTCCTCAGTCACTTAAAATCTGTGGGTTTGGAATTTTCATATTTGTATAGATAAGTGAGAAACAGTAACTAAAAATTTTGAAACCTGAAAGCCAGTGGAAAATGTGGTTTTGAAAATAGCATTACCTGTTACCTACCTAATACATAGTAGCGAGTTGTAACAGATATATTGGGGTGGTATAATATTTACTGTTGTGTTCAAGGGGCTTGTAACCTTTTGAAAATAACTTCTAATGTGTCTGTACGAGATAGTTTGTTCCCTCCAACAGTACCTTAGCTTTCTTTCTAGCTTTCTTTCTACTCTATTTCTTATAAATTCTTGTTTGGGGTATTCACTTACTTCTGTAAAACTTTATTTAGTATTTCTATATAGTATTTTTTATTTCATAGATAAAGACTGCAAGAGAAAAGTTTAATGTAACTGTGTATTTAATCTCAGAACGTTAGTAGAAGTTTATGAAAAGTAATGTAATACAGAATCTGAAAATTACAATACATGTAGAAGTCAATGTATCTTTTATTAGGCGCTATACCTATAATCAGATGCTCAAGAGGAACTGCAGCTGAAATGGTGGCAGTGGTAAGAACTGTTTTTCTAAACACCTATCATTGTTTTACAACTT
The DNA here is from genome assembly GCA_013400175.1 of Phainopepla nitens. NCBI lineage: Eukaryota > Metazoa > Chordata > Aves > Passeriformes > Bombycillidae > Phainopepla > Phainopepla nitens. Next base: position 161,877 of record VXBQ01008648.1, on the reverse strand, counting down.
TCCAAACATCACTGTCATTTTTCTCAGTACTAGGCAAGATCTAGTGTCATTGTATCCTTTTCCTTATGAAGGAAATAAAACTGGAAAAAAGATACATCCATTTTCCTTTCTGATTTCAGTTCCACAGAACTTCTGTAGAAGCTGTAATGTTAGGGAATCAGATAATGATGTTAGGGAATCAGATAATGAGAAACTTAAACATAAATAATTATTCCTTATCTAGAGTTTATAAAGATTTTCTAATAGGCATTATAATTAAGCTGCATCTACACAGTTTAAAAGTGGCTGTTGGGCCTATGTTCTTCTGTGTGTATCAGTAAGAAATTTTTGTCTCACTAGGAAACCCTTTAAATACAAGACATTTTTAATATAGCAAATTGAACTTACATTGAACTTGATCATCAGATAGGGATGAAATGACCAAACTAAATCACAATTAACAATCTCTGCAGAACTGTCTTCATTAGGAGTCACTGGTGGTTCATTTCTTCCACCTTCTTCACGTCTTCTTTGTCAGTGAATGATAATACTGATTAAACCTAAGCATGCAGTGTGCATGCACTCATATTGAGGATAATCTCACTTTTATGAAACAATTGTGTGGCAGTGTCTGACAGCCCAATGTGCTGCTTCTGCTGTGGTTCCCTCTTGATGCTTCCTACTGGTATTTTCTACTTGCATGTTTAGGGAAAGGGTGCTAATTGTCTGGGAGGAGATTAGTAGACATGAAGGGAACTTCTTCAGTGTAGTGCTGGACGTAGATATAAGTGCTGGAGGGACAAAATAGATTTCTTTCTTTCCCATTTGCACTGGACCTAGTCTTCCTGCATTTAAGACGTTTATAAATTACAAAAACAGAACAAAAAAACTTTTAATGTTGCTTGTGTAAAGAGGTTAGGAAACCATTGGTTTGTTAAAATTGTTTTGTTTTTCCCTTCCTCAGAAATTGGATAAGAAGCTCAGAGAGAATCTAAGAGATGCCAGAAACAGTCTTTTTACAGGGGACACACTTGGAGCTGGCCAGTTCAGGTACTGTGTTAGTAATTTTATTTTTCATATTTCAGTTGTCTGGGTAAGTCACCACTGTACTGAAAACGGTATTTACAAGAATTTGGTTCAAATTCTGTATTAAAAGAATTTGCATGCTTTCAAGGGAGTTTTCCAATCCCACAGCATAAACCATTAAAAAACTTCTATAACTATTAAGTGTATGGTCCTAGGACAGTAAGTCAGAAATTATGTTATTTTTGTTCAGCCTCTAAACCCAGCAAGAGCCAGACTTCTGCAAATACACTCTGTTTACAGGACTATGAAATGCAGTTGAATGTCTGAACATAGCTCTGAGCAGCTCTTAGTCCTTCAGAAGAAAGAAAGACCCATTTTCTTGCTTGTGAACACTGTTACCAGTTTAGTTATATCAAAAGCATTTCCCAGCTAGTCCCTGTCTTGACCAGAGGAGGATTGCTTGAGGACTGCCACCTGGATAATTAAGGTTTGTTAAGTCATGACCATTTGAATCCTTTGTGGATGCTTGTGAGCATCTGATAATGTGTTCTCAGTAGCATGCCTGTATACTGTTACCCCCACATAGCTGGATATTCCAGAGGCTGCCTTAGGAAGGTGTGTTATGAGAGTTTACACTGAACATGAAAAGGAGGAGATGTATTGGCGAGACTGTAGCTGAAGGAAACTTACAGTCTGCTAACTGGTATAAAACAGTCATCATACTTTTATCTCAAATTAAAATCAGAGTTTGGATAAAAGGCACAAAAACATTAAAGTTGGCAAAAGCAATGAGATTGAAAGGAGAGAATAGTTGTCAAATACCAGCTTCTTCATTTTCTTGGGAACTGAATTATAAGCACTGCTTTTCCTTCAGAGGCATGGCTTGTTTTCCTGATAGTGTAGCATCATTGCCCTCAAAATTAAAATGCAAGGTAAAGGAAACATAGGAAACTTTAACCAGTTGAATGGCTTCTGATCTTTAGTTTGGTTTCTCAGAATCAGGTGACTAAGGCTCTTGAGATTATATATTTAGGTGCATATACTTACTACAAGGAAATCTAGAGCATGGAGTTTAAATGCTTTTACTCTTCAATTGCACTTTAACTGCATGTTTGTAGGGATAATGTGCTCAAGAGAAATGGTTGTTATAATGTTCTGTCAGCTCACAGTCTTCCTATCTTCACTATAAATTTTTCATGTAGCCATAGCCCAAGACCTTTAGGCATTAATGCATTTTTTACCACAAAATTGGGTATTGATGGAATTACCACTGTGCATCTCAGAAGTTCGTAATTTATTTTTGTGTGGACTTTGTATAAGAGCAAAGAGAAAAATGAAATTAAAAACCCTTGGAAGTGAGATTTTATATCTGAGGATCATAATGGGGATTAAGGTCAAATATTACCCACTGAAACAGTTTTTTGGAACTCAAATGTGTATCCACACGAAGATGTATTAGTTAATACCTAAAAACTTAGTTACTGTTCAGTGTTTCAACTTCTGCTCAATATTTATATATTGGTAATTTCACAGTATAAAATAAAATAATCTTTGTATCATTACTAAGATTTGATTCATAGTGATCAGCCCCAGTTACTTTTGGGAAGGCTGGAGGAGCTCAGCAGTAGGCAGTTTTGCTTTTATCTTGAAACATGATATAGAAGGTGTCTGATATCACTCAGGATGTTACTGGGATGCTTTAACCATGTTTAAAGAAGTACTAACACAGTGTCATCTTTTCAGCTTCCAAAGGCCCTTATTAGTCCTTGTTGACAGAAACATAGATTTAGCAACTCCTCTACATCATACTTGGACATACCAAGCTTTAGTGCATGACGTTCTGGTAAGGATAAATCTGATTTTGTTACCAAAACTATTTTTTCACTCAGTTTGTTGTTAGAACTTATTACCAGATTCTCTCTTAATCCAAAATCTGTTTTGTCTGTTTTATTTGGAAGTTGTTTTAGTTAAGAACAACTTGGAAGATTTTCTCTAGATGGTTTATTTAGCAATATTTCCTAAAATATTTTAAAACTTGAAACCTTGGTATCATCAAAAGATGTCTAATTCGGCAATCCTGGCTTTTTCTTCAGTAGCTCATGATCTGTGTGTTATTTAATATCCAAACTTCATTAAGTGCAATTCAGTTTTGAACAAGAAATGCTCTTAGTGCGTTTTTAAACCAGTTTTGGTTTTAGTTTGAGCTTCTAAAAATACTTTTTCCTGTTTTTCTCCACAAGGTGGTGTAGGTGTTCAGTGCAGAGTGGTGTACGGTCCTACTGTAAGGAATTTAAAACAGATTCTTTAAATAATTTTTTTGCAATTTAGATAACAATAAACTCCCTTTATTTCCTCAAGTTTATTTTATAAAACCAGTAGTAGAAATGTACTGGAATGATAGCTCATTCTGTTTACCTCAGATTTGTGCATTTTGTGTACAGGTGTGGAGTAAATAATAAAGAAAAAAGTAGAGTAAGAGTAATTAGTATCTGGAGGCTTTTTATGTGCTGAGAGTTATTTGTGAAAATCATTTCAATATCTAGCTTTGAGAATTATTTTGGATTTATTACTGAGACTGTTAGAGGCATACATGAAATATGCACATGCACGTATGTGTTGATATACAAAACTGATGGTGAGCTATATAGTCATAAATAGTGTCCAGAGACTTGCATTGCTATGATGAAAATATTTCAGCAGTAATGGAATATTTTAGACCACTTGTAGATTTCATTTTATGTAATTAATTTATTATCCAAAGTCCTTTCATCTTAAGGTTGCTTTCTGCAAATAAGAATTTTTGGCCTACTTTCTTTAGGAAAGGTGTATCTAACAAAACCACAATTTGCACTGAGTTTTCTCCAGTGAGTGCTGAACTGGCTAGAGGCTTGCAGGTAGAATTAGTGAATTTCTACAGGTTTCTTTCTAAAGCAGTGTTGGGTGGCCTCAGGCATGAGTTGGGATAGGACTTCAGTTCATCAAGATGCAGAGTGATCAAAGATGTTCCAGAAGTTGAGGGCAATTAATGCTACAAATATGGTGGGGTATTGGCATAACACTAGAAGACTTACTCAAAGATCATTGGATCTCTACTGCATCAGGCTTCTGTAGTTTCTCTGGACCAACCTGTTAAATGTTGCATCTTAAAAATGCACAGGGTTAGGAATTTTTTTACTGAAATTGTAACCAAGTGGTCTGTGGTTCCATGACAAGGGCAAAAGTTTAACTTCAAAACTAGTCAAGTTATTCACCTTAAAGGCAAGCCTGCCAAACTCTTCACATACTGAGCATAATGTTTCATTAAATAACTGCAGTAGTAGTCTTTTAAGAGGCCATAAATTGTAACCATGGAAGTGTTACCAAAATGTTGATTATGTAAACTATACTTTCAGACAAATTAGGTTTTGTTAAAGGTCTCAGTTGCAGTAGTCCAGGAATGCTGTGCAGCATTCACCAACCCAGGCACAAAGTTGAGTGCTGCATCCATTGAGATTATAACTGTGCTGCTTCTACACATGTACATGCTTACATGAAGAGATTCGTATTTATGAATAAAAATCCTTTCAGCAGTGGATACAGAAAAATGGGAGGTGTGGTTAGAAAAACTTGTAAATTCCAAAGCTAACTTGAAAACATAGGTAGCTGATGAATCAAAATAATCCAAAACATAGATCTCCATTAAAAATTGCAGCTAAGTTTGCAATCAAATTAATTCTTTTCTCTTTCAAGTTTTTATCAAATATGTGTGCTTGAAAAATTCCATTTTTGTGCTGAAACAATAAAAACTTCTTGTAAGATGAGGTTTGTGCTCATCAACTGCATGTGTTTCCTTTGAGTAGCTACTTGGTTATGTTTCTATTCTGGCATGGATGATTTGTAGTGTTAAGTCCCTCTCAAGGAATAACTAGAATTATTTTAAAACTTTATGGAGTAGGACCACTCTCAGTGATCCATTTCTGTATACTTTAATGAAAATACTAAAGTGATGTTTTATTTCTGGAAAAAATACCTATTCTAAAACGTTCATAACAGTTTCTATGTAGTTGAAGATTTCACTCTATCATTATTTGTCAAGCAAAGAGCACCTTTGAAGTTTTAAATGTTCTTGAAAAGAGCTAGGACAGAGTCAGCAAGTGGAATACTTGTTAATACTCTTTGTTGAAAACCAGAGAGATTAGGTAAGCTGCAGAAAATAGAGGGCAGTCTTGGCATTGGGGGACAGAACTAGAAGAGCCACGGGGAGCAGAGTGGTGACGTGAGCATAGTTGTGTCCTCCAGCAAATCCATGTAGTTTCTATGTTCATGCAGCTGTGGAAGAAGAAAAACTATATGGAAAAATAGCAGCTTTGTTGCAAAGTTTTGCTTTATCATGCATTCCCTGTTTTACTGGTGCTCAAAAAAAAGAGCTGTGAAGGTGTGGCTAAATAGTCCTGACAGTGAATGATCCTGCTGCTGATGTCATCAGCTTCTTGATACATATGTTGTAGTTATGTAACTGAACAGACTTAGAAACACTTTTTGTCTGCAACATAGAAACTTTTCTACTTCAAAGTTTTGGAGAGTTGTTAGAGTACATTCTTTGCTAAATAACTTATTTAATATGCAGAAAATAGTGTTCAAAGTTCAGTGTCAGAAGAGTGCTATGAGATAATCAAATGTCTTTGCTTAACATTTGTTGTCTTGTTTAGTATTGAACTGATCACAGTTCAGTAACTGTGAGTAATTTTGGTGTCCTTATATTGCTGTTGTTATTATCTAGTTGACTAGTAAACTGTTTCCTGCCTACTTATGAAGGTCTAATAAATAGCTATGTTAATATTTTTTAGATAATATTCTAGAAGATATTTTGTTGAGTATAAAAGACTGAATAAACAGTTAAACTGTCAATCTTTACATAAGATTCCTCTTTATTTTAGGATTTCCATTTGAATAGAGTTAACTTGGAAGAATCAGCAGGAACGGAAAGTACTCCAGCAGGTGCTAGGCCTAAGAAAAAAAATAAGAAGTCCTATGATTTAACTACATCTGATAAATTCTGGCAAAAGCATAAGGGCAGGTAAGCCATAAAAACATGCAGTTTATATTAATCTAGTCAATATAAATTCTAAGTATTCTTCGTATATGGTAGTTCTGTTTTAAGATTATTTGAAAATATTTTCTAGCTTGAGGGCTTTTTTTTTAAGGTGTATTGGGTCTGCCTGAGATGAAGTTCATTTCCCCACAGCAGCCCTCACAGTGCTGTGCTTTGCCTTGGTAGCTAGAAAGGTGTCAGTAACATACCAGAGTTTTGGCTGCTGCTGAGCAGGGCTCCCACAACATCAGCACTGTCTCCCCAACATTGCCCCTCACCAGCAGGCTGAGGGTGGGCAAGATCTTGGGAGGGAGCATAGCCAGGATAGCTCACCCAAACTGACCAAAGAGATCCTCTGTACCATCCTGTACCATTCCATTCCATACCACTGTTCAGCAATAAAACCTAAGAGAAAGGAGGAGAAGGATGCAGCATTCAATGGGGCTTTTTTTAGATGTTTTTCTTCTGGAGTAAGCATTCTGCCTACTGAAGCCCTGCTTCCTGGGAAATGGCCAGACATCATCTGCTGGTGGGAAGTAGAGTATAAAACCTGTCCTTTTCCTTTGCTTTCACACATAAGCTTTCCTTTTTTCAAATGCCTGTATATTGACCCAGGACTCCAGGGGTTTTTCTACCTTGCTTTTTCCCTGCCCAGTCTTGCTGAGGAGAGATAGTCACTTGGTAAGCACCTGGCATCCAGCCAGGGTCAACCCAACCACATAAGGAATGATCATTGCAAGTATTCATTGTCCATGATGTTTGTCTGTCAGCTCTTTGTTACTGAGCACAAAATGGTTCTTACCAAAATTACATAAAGTTATTGAAAGCAATGAATATATCTTGGAAAGTTTTAAGTAAACCTACAGTAAGATATTATTTTCAGTGATTTGATTCTGCTGCATGATTTGTGTATTGTTATTTCCAAAAAGGTTTTTATTGTCTGCTTCTAGTATTTCAGTTTATTGATTTAACTGAGCTTAATGCAGACTATTGCATTAGTCCTTTTCCAGAGGTGGCTGAGTCTGTTCAGCAAGAACTGGAATCCTACAGAGCCCAAGAAGATGAAGTCAAAAGACTTAAAAGTATCATGGTAAGTTTTATCACCTGTATGTGTTTTATGTAAAGCATAATAGGACTTGTAGAGATGCCTAGCCCACCGTGTCATCGGACAAAAATTTTTAGTGCATGCTGAATTTTGGGCATAATGCAGTCTTAAAAATATGGACTAGAAGTACCATATTTCATGAGAAGTTATAATTTCTTGTTCATTGGTGTTGCAGTTGTATAACTTCCGTACTAACTGAAAAACACAATCCAGACATTGATACTATTTATTATGACTGATTTTATTCCTCTTTTCAAACCCTTCCTCAAAACCCAGGGCATTGAAGGGGAGGATGAAGGAGCAATAAGTATGCTTTCAGATAATACAGCTAAACTAACTTCAGCTGTCAGGTAAGTGGTCAATAGAGCATTATTGTTTAATTATCTGTGAACCATTTCTAAATTTTTCTCTGTTACTGTACTTTCAGTATTCTTTGAAATAAATATCTTTAAATGTAGGCTATTCAGCTCTATAATACAGTTAAATGCTTTATAATTCTGATAAAGTTAAATACAGTGTCCTAAGCCAGTGCTTGCATGTGTAACTTCCACAATGTGTTTGACTTTGGAGTGCTTCCTCAGCAGAGTAAATCAAAGTGCATCATAGATTTGCTTGCACTGTTCCACCAAAATCCCCAACCTCTGCATTCTTTCATTAAAAAAAAAAATTAGTGAAATCCCCTTCTTCAGGTATGGTTGTGAGAATCATTACATCTATACGTTGTCATTTTTTAGTTCCAACCCTATTCTGTAATTTTAGATTTTCATAGCCTTTAAAGGTCCTTTCCAACCCAGACTGTTCTATAATTCTATAAATGTTTTAGTAACTACTGTATACAGTGCACAATTCAACTAACAGTGCAAATCAGCAGGTTAGTTTGTATTTAATCTCTTCAGCTCTCTTCCAGAACTTCTGGAAAAGAAGAGGCTCATTGATCTTCATACAAATGTTGCAACAGCCGTTTTGGAGCACATAAAGGTACAATTGCTCTCTAACTTGAGTTTCTGTCAGTAGTACTCTTTAATGAAGGAATATATTTGAGGCAGTGAAGATAAGAAAGTGAGCCTTCTCATTGGTGCTACTTTTTCAGAATTCACTGTAGCATTACTTAGTGTTGAAGGGTGAGAGAGAATGAATTTTGAATGCCTCTGCATGGAAAGCAAAGTACACCAGGTTTTCTCTTATCAGAATTTACTAGTATATTCTTACTTTTTTTTAATATGGCCACAACTGTTATTGTGGGTTGAAGTCTTTCAAAAAGTAAGTTTATGATGGAAGTGTTTTGTTTATTTTAGAGATGTGTTGTGGCAATTCATGACTTCAGTCTAAGCAATCTTCTATTCTGTATGTGTTTCTCAGAAGGTCACTGTTGACTGCTCACCAACAAAACTCATACCCAGAGATGTGGCAATGATGCTGCAAGTTACTGAAATGGTCTTTACAGGGGTCTTTCTTGTGCATAATTTAAGAACTTCACAAGGGGATTTGTCTTTTCTGTTTTTTAAGTCTGCTGCTTTTGTCAGAGACCTTGCAGAGGGATTGGTGTCAACTGAAGGCCCTGGTTACTGCTAGGATAACTTGGAAAATGGATTTGTTTTCATAGTATGAAAACAGAAATTGTAGATGAGTCTTTCAGAAACGATGAAATTCTTTTCAGTTTTGGAAAGTGCTTCAAGCACCAAGTCTCACTAAAAATCAGTAATTAGAGAGTTTTACCCCAAGCTACTTAAAATTTATGGAAGACAATGTGTTTTGAAGCTAGCTTTAACATTTTTAGAGGATGTAAGATCTGTCCTCACTTATTATTGCTACTGAATTTTTTGGAAGTACTCTATATGAACAAAGGATTAATTCTGCAATTAAATGAATAAATTAATTTTGCATATTTATAAAGTTGGAGAAGAGGTAATAAGTGTCTCTCTGTGCTTAGCTCATTACTGTAGGGGCTAGTGTATAGGCTTTTACACTATTAGGTGTGTCAATTTTCATATCTGACAATTTAAAAGCAGCATTTTAATGCCACTGGAAAAAAATTGAAGTCAATCATTTTGATATTTTGATGCTTTATCTGAAAATTCACTTTTCTAAGAAAGATACTGGGATGATAATGGCAGGTCTAGACCAGTAGTATTCTATAAATGATTTGTTGGTTGGAAAACAAGTTTCAGAGCAAGATATAGAATGGCAGTAACATCAGTTTAGCTTTCCAGTATCCTGTTGGCATTGAGCTGGAGTCAGATGCATTAGATGATAGCAATATACTTGATTACCTAGAGGTGGAAGAAATTGCTTTATCTGGCCATTCAACCAGCCCTTGGCTTGCTGCTCTGAGAGGGAGCCTGCTATTAGGAAGTGCCCTAGGAGTGGTGGTGAGTTCCTCCATGATTCTTAAATCTGGTACTGCAAAGTGCTCCTTAGCTTCTTATTGTGTAAATGTCAAAGAAAATTACCAGACAAGTGGCCATACAGCTTCTTCAATATATTGATATGTACATCACCAGCCCCTTTTCTTTTGGTTTAGAAAGCATCAGTTCATCTCCAGATATTTGGGAAACTGTCTTGAACTAATGCAGACAATGTGTTTTTTCTATTGAAATAAGCCTCTGGTAAAGCCTTTTAACTGACTCAATGTGAACTTTATTCCAACTGTTTTCTCCCAACCATTTCTCCTCTCTTTTCACCCTCCAGTGTTAGAAAAAGTATCTTTCAATCTTGAGCTGTGGAATTTTTGTATGCAGGATGTTATGCTACCTAATGGATTTCTCAAAAATGCTCTCAAAAAGGGCAGTGTATTATCCAGTACTTTTAAAAGAAATTCAGTTGAGACTTTGACTCTGTGATTAATAGGTTTTATATATAGTTAAATAATGAAACCAGGTTAGGATAAGACAGAATTTTTTTTTGCAAGTAAGTGCTGAGGTCATGAGGAGCTAGTGAGGCATGCTCTTCAGGTTACTATATTTTCACTTCTAAAATAATCAGGAAGTGCATTACTTCAAAATAGACTATTTGCATTATCCATTATGGGGTTTTACTATATTAATTGTGCATTTTTTCTTCACTACTTATATAAGGATCTGTGCAAAGAATGCAACAAGACCTGCTTTAGATATACTAAGTGAATTTAATTTTTCTTGTCATATTTTAATGTTCAGTTTACAGCTGCTTTCCACATTCTCTTGGATCATTTTCTAAGACACAGCAGGAGGAAACCAGAAATTAATCACATACTTACGGGTCCTGGCAGTTTTTTGGCTTGAGTTTTTAGTGAAATAATGGAAAGTATGCATCATTTTTTCATGAAGTGAACCATCAAGTATTTATTGTCAGTGCTCAGAACAAATGTATCCTTGTTTTGCATTTATTGGTTTTTCCTCTGCTGAAGCTGGTGTGACTGAAGGTCTGAACCCAACAGATAACAGATTCAGAGCTAGAGTTGCCTATTTAGCTGCTTTAAAGTTTCAAGTAATGCTTATCTTTGCATGTCATTCTAATATGAATAGAGTTACTGATGTATGTTAAATCATGAATATCAAAAGATGCACACATACACTTTTCTAAAAGGATGGTTTGGGGTTAGGTTAGGTAACCTCTTCTTAGAATTCTACACATGTGAATTTAAGTGGCAGTTTTTTATGTGAAATATTGTCTATCTTAAATTACTTGTATTTGTTTGGGTTTTTGTTGTTGTTGTTGTTTATATTGTTGCTTTTAATTCCTACATGATTTTATTATGTATCTCTACTTTTGCTTGATCTCAAGGTCTGACACTTTGAATGATCTCTTAATTGAGATCCCCTTAATTAGGATTGACTACAGCCTTTCAAATTTTCAAATTCATATTTTTAAAGGAATTACACTATTTTAATTATTGTTTTGAATAGGGTTACATTTTTGTCTTACACTATGTGAAATGGTATTTGTTTGTGAAATATGTATGTCACAGTGGGCCAGGCTGTTTTTCTGTAGTTCAGAACTGATAATTCAGTAACTTTCTAGTAAAAACAGCTTTTTCTGGGTTTGGTTACAGTGACCTTCCTATCATCATTCTGTGCAGTTCAGTGAAAAGGAATTGGCTGTGACTGCCATTTCCAGCCTTCCTCCAGAGGTTCTCTTCCTCTTGATAGCAGCACACTATAAGTAGCTGACCAGCCTCCCTCCTTCTGGAGGCAATTATTTCTGGTTGTTTTCTGTCAGCATCTTTGAAAAAGACCTCAGATAGTTTCTTAGAAAATGTCTTCTCTCTTCTGCATATTCTCTCTCTCTAAAATTAAGAATTTTTGTAGCATAAAGAGGATGGAAGAGCTCCTAGCAAGTCTTTACAAAAATGACCCTCTAAGAGATTTTAGTGGGTCTTGCTTCCACTTACTTGCTTTAAAAAGAAGGAATTTTGTGTTCACTTTGGAGTACAGTCCTCAAGTAGACTTTCCTATGCACGTCAGTAATTTTCCCTAAAATAAGTGTTGGTTTACAAACAGCCTATTTCTAAAGATGATAAGTGAAAGCCTTCACAAATACATTTTTTTAAAAAAGCAGGCTGAAGTGTGGCACTATAACTGCAATATAGAATCCTGTTCCTGAAAGGGCAGCCAGATAGGTCTCTTGAATGAGATTGGTGTGAAACGATGTCATAGTCGACAGTCAAGAAGCAGGAGGCGGAAAAGAAATAACTGTAAATGTAAATGTGTCTTTATTTTCTTATTTTTTATTATTACTGATTTTCTTAACGTTTCTTGCCAGTTTTGGCACCCATAAGAACCTATTCTTTGCTGTGTTTTTTATTGAATCTACAGGATTGTTTAGCTCCTATTCCCCAGCTTTTCCTCTTGGCATGTCTGTGAGTTTGCCATTGAGTGAGCAAAATTGCACTTATTTAAATAAATGGGACATCTGCTTCTTATCAGCACCTCTTAGACAAGTTGGCTCTTCGAGAAGTAACTGTCTCATTGATGTGGCATATCTGGGATGTCTATCAAAAGGTAACTAGTAGTGTTTAAGGCTATTCAGTAACCCATATGAAATTTGATTGGGTGTCCACCTAATTCCTAGCAAACCAGTATAAGAAAAATATTGCCTTAATTAGCATCTTTGCTAGTAACTTTCATTAGTTATCTAGTGAAGAAGCAGCTGAATAGACTTTACCATACTGGTCCATCTCTTTAGCGTGTCACATCAGAAAGAGTCTCAAAAGTTTTACATTGCTGCTTACCTCTGATGTCCCTGTTGTGGTTAGAAAAAAAAAATAGAGAATGGGTAGAAAATAATGCGGACCTGAAGTTTTGGGATTTTCAGTTTGGTGAAAAGAGTGCTGAGAAACAGCAAAGAGTGCTGAGTTCACACTGCAAAAGTAATTGTGCAAAATTTTTGAAGAGAGTGAGTGTACCTGTGTGATTAATGTGTCAGTTTAGGCTCAGAGTGTAGCACATATATGCCACCACAGAATTTTCTTTGCTGCTGGTAGTCTGTTTTGTTCGGCAGCCATAGTCAAACGGTCATAAAGCTGCACATGGCTGAGAAGAATCTTACCTAGCCTGTGCTCCAAGTAAGTTAACAATCATCAAGCTGTTCTTAAAATGGAAAGTAATTGATGTTTAAATTACGAAATTTTATTTAGAAGTTGATCTGTAAACAAATACAGAGAGTCTGTGAATCTTTTTATGTTGTACATTTTTACATGCCATCTGAACAAATGTCTCGTAAACAGATCACCAGCGAAGATAATATGGGCTTTTCCAACTTCAACAGTAATATATCTAACTTTATAAGATTGAGTTTCCACATTTCAGGACAATCCCTTTTTTATTTGATCCCTTTTGTCTGGGAAAAATATTTTAAACTTAAAAACATTGAATTAAGCCTCACATAGCAAGGTACAAATGTAGATAAAACACAAAAAGCAAGTGAATGTAATGGAAAGACTTAAAATGTTGTACTACTTTCTTTGCAATTGCTTTATGTTTCTAGAGAGATTTAAGGAAACTATAACACAGAAAATCTCCAAGATGCTGTAGAATTGAGGTCTCACATGATTTACCAGATACCAAATTGTATCTGATGTAAGGTCTTGAAAAAAGGCTGGTAGTTCAGTTCTATTCAGACTTTATACTCTTTTAACATAAGTTCAGGGTAAATATAGCTTGAAAGAAACTGTAGTGGGTTTTTTTGTTTGTTTGTTTTTCTCATTTCATGCACCTTCTATGAAGTCATGGTCACTGTAACAATCAACAGAAGACATTCTTCTGCCCCTAAAAGTAGCAGGGGGTCATTGCTGAGTGCTCTTTATGGTAATTTACTTTACAAGCTGTAATTGCAAGCATCCACAAAAGCTTTAAATTAAGTTGTTGCTTTGCAAGTAACTGCTCTTCTCAAGAAGTTCAGTAAGTGGTGACTGAGAAATGGAAGCCTTGTATAGCTACCTGCAACATTAGTGATCTCCATATGCTTTCAATAGAAATATTCTTGTAATTCATATATTTTTTGCTTTCTTTTCTCCTCTCTAGTGCTTTTTTTGAGGAACTTACGATACTCAGAAGGTGAAATATCCTGGTAGCCTTACTGCTAGAGAAGTACCTTTTTTTTGAGAGAGAGAGAGATAGTAAAATAGCTTTTTTAAAATTAATTTTTTTTATTTGTGATCTCTTTGATTTATTTGAAAAATTTTAGTAGAATTCAGAAATACGTGAAGACTTTTAAAGTATTTATTTACTGTCATTACAACAACTACTGCACTGGATAAAAGGTGCCATAGCAGTTTTAAATGCTTTGGCATTATCAGGCAAAATTTCTCAAATCATTTAACCCAAGAAAGGCAAGGTGACTCTTGCTCACTCTGGCAATATCATTTCAATCTCACAGTGGGGGTAATGTGGAACTGACACTCTTCCAGAGCAGTGAGCTGGAGATCCACTCTGCCAGTCTCCTGTTTGAGCCAAGCCATAGCTGAGTGTGTTCAAACATCAGGGTTTAGTTAGTTACCAGATACTAAGGTTTTGTGAGCTGAGTAGCTGTAACATTTGTTGTGATGCTACATTTTAATGTTCAAACACATACAATGATCTGCATTGTAATGGAACATTTTAAAATGAATTCTGGACTGCATTTTTCTATTTTTAGCTTGTAAGATCATGGTCAAGAAATGCAAAGCTTGTCTGATTGTGCAGATGTGCTGCAATGCAGTCATTACTTGCATGGCCATGTGATATCTTCCATAAAGCTTTTGCCTCAGTAATTTTGTATAGTCCCTGTGCCATCCTCCCTAAAAAGGATTTTCACAACATCTAGATGTGTCATTGTATAATGAGAGACTTCTTTTCCAGTGTTAACAAGATAATCTAATCATAAATTTCTGCGTCTTTGTTGTGAGTGAATTATTGCAAGCCTTTGATCTGAGGCAGTATTTCAGTACCAGCCCAAGTTGGCAGTTGCCAACATTTCTTTGGGATGATGCCTTAATGTATAAAGGAATTTCCCACATTTATCTGCATTGAATAATTGTCTTATGGTCTGAAAGCCTGGAGGTTTAGAATAAATTGGACATAATATTCACTTGACCATTATTTTTTCCTTTTACAACATAGCAATGTGTATAATGGCATGTAGTTTTCAGCTGTGGCAAAGCTATAGTTGAAAACAAAGCTTCTCTGCCAGTTCAATATTCACATCAAACACCCCTTGCTTAACTTGCTTTTTCACTTTTAGTATGATAATTAAATACACATCAACTTTCTGAGAGTTAATAAAAGCGTATTATAATGCAAGCATTAGTTACTTCTACTGATAATTTATTTAAAAATAATTTTTTTAAAACCACTTTTATAACCAAAACTACATACCTTTTAAAAGAGGAAATAAATATTCTTTCACAGTTTAAGATGTTAACCCTAACACTTACTCTTAAACAGAGTCGAAAGCTGGATGTGTATTTTGAATATGAGGAAAAAATAATGAGCAAATCCACTCTGGATAAATCTCTTCTGGACATGATTTCTGACCCAGATGGTGAGTACTTTAAATCTGAACTTGGTATAAGATTTGTTAAGCTACACAATAAATCTATACTTGCTTGGATTTCAGGGTTGGTAAAGAGCAACCTGTGCAAGGTTTGTAAAGACAGCAGATTTTGACTGATCTTCAGCAACAGTCTGGAGAGTTCAGTACTTCAGTTGAATAATATCCAAAATACTAGCAACTTCTGCAGCTCCACTAAAAAATCCTTTCCTAACCCCTTATTTTTGAAGGTAAATATATTTTATTTTTTGTACTTTTCCAGTATTTAGTAGTGTAGGATGGCATTCTGTGGTCTGAACAATACTAATTCTTTAAAATCCTACTGCATGTTTTATAACATATACATACCTCATGAACACAATGAAAACTTCATAGAATTTGATTAGATCAAGGGGCTGTAGTGTAGGTAGCTCTTGCTTGTGTGAGGGAAGAGCTGAATGGGACAAGTGGAGAGAAGGGACACAAGATGTAAATGGGCCAGTTCACTGGGACTCATCTGAAGCATTGCCTGTGTTGATTCAGCTGTGGCATGTCTGATTTCATCATCTACGAGCACGAGCAATGCATCCCAGCTTCTGTGTCAGGTATGGGTCACACATATCACAGCACTGCACACCAGGGGTGCTCCTGTTCTCTATTAGCAGGAATCACCGGGGCCTTTCTCTGAAAGGCTGAGACCCAAATGACTTCTCAGCTTTTTGTACTATTCCAGCATCAGTTCTTCTTTCAATCTGTCCCAGCCTGATGTGTCATAGCCCTCTGACGGATTTCAGAATGATCTGATACCAGCTGGCTGGAAGAAAATAACGTCCAGACCAAAACTGTAAAACTTAAATTATGATCTCTGACTTGTCTGCATACTGGCAATTATGTTGGCAAACCTCAAGCATTTAGAGACCTGGGGTTCCTGCTCTTTTTCCAGTGTGCTCTTTAAGAAAATGTTTTGTTACTGCATGATTATGTGTGTAGTCTTACAGCTACATACTGGGCTTAATGCCTGCTTGGAGTTTGTATAATGATTCATATTTATAGAACGAGGATATATACATCCTGCTGACTTTTTACAAAAATCTTTTGATAGTGTCCATGCTATATAATCAAAAGGCAGTAAGAGAAATAATGCACAGTTGGTAGAAATCTAAATTAAAATTTTAAAGGTCTCATAACAGGTCAAGTCTAGATAGGCATCAATCTGTAATTCAGTATATACATTCATTTTTTATATAAAGCTAATGAGAATGTGTATAATCTGTACTTTTAATAAGCATCAATACAAACTAGTCATTTTCCATGTTCAGAATTAGTATTCCATGTATTGTTTTGATTTCAGCTATTATGTTAGCATAAACTTAGATATGAAAACAATTTTTTATACTTGCTTGTATGTCCTACTGTATCAATTACTTTTTACCTGAATCCACATTTTCTATGCCTTGTTAGATTGCAGTGTAAAGCAAATTGTTTTCTAAGCCTGATATATCATACCAACATTCCTATTAGCAAGGTTCCTGGATTTTACACAAGAGAAAGATTAGGTTTACAAGCTAGAGTTTTTCTTCATAAGTATTCAGGTTTTCACAGTACTATGTTAGCATTTTGTATCCATTGCCAAGGTTTAAGTTTATGTAAGAAAAAGATTTAAGTTAAATCACAGTGATCATTTCTAGGCATGCTGTCTTGTAAAACTGTCCAGCCTCATATTGTGTGATTCATTGACAAATACCAGCAGAAAACATTTTTAAGGAATAATACATCAAGTCTTCCTATGCTTCCTCTGGTGAACTATTCATTGGCATTATGTGTGGGGATATTTGTCTTGTGGAAGATGGGATCTGCAGAGCTCTTCATGAAAGCACTTAGATGTGACCACGTAACAAGTTCAGGCTTCAGCCTTGCATTAATCACCGTGTTGTTCTAATCTGCCACTCAGGTCTATTAGCTGCCTCCCAGTTTAGTGGGTGTTGCTGTGTCCTGGAATGGTGATAAAATGGGAGCTAAGGGCTGCCTGCTGGTTTTTCAATTGAATATAAAATTGGTCTGTTCTAGGTGTGCCAAGTAACGTTTTCTTCAGAGTGTTGAGCAGTTTGCCTCTCTATGCTGCCACAGGTTGTAGTTGAGAAAAATGTAGTGAATATTTGACAGGCAATTGACCTGAGTCTTACAGCTGTTTGTCAGCTGCTTTTGCCCGAGTGAATTCCAGGTGAAAGCGGGCTTTTGGTTTAGATAATGCAAAGTTTCTTCAGTTCTTGATCTTCTGACTTACTTACTGGTATTTTAACAGTTAGTAAAACCTACTTTGCAGAGAACATTGTACCAAGTCATAAATGCTCATTATGACAGCGCTTACTCTTAACTTCTGCCAGACTAAATATATGCTCACTTACAAATAAAAGTTGCAGATTAGATCAGATGGTCTCCTGCTGACATGATCCACATTCCATAGTAGGGGAAAACAACCCAAAACAAACAAAACAGAAAAAGAAAAACAGAAAAAAAGAAGTCATTTTCTTACTCGCAAGTACAAGAAAGTGCAGTCTTATAAAATATTGTACTAACAGTATCAGGCTTTTATAATGAATTTTAATTTGAAATGTTTGTTTTGAGAAGTTGTTCTGAAGACTTCATTTGGAGCTATTTTCTTTACTAACGATGATTCTCTTCTAGAAAAATAAAAAAGATGGTATTCAAATCTGATGTAGTGGTTTATAGTCTAAGTAGTGGCTACATCTACCTTTTGATCTGGAGAGATTAATTTTGATTGCATATGGATAATGCTTTCCAAGAGTGGGAAGTGTTTTTCTCCAACAGAAGAAGATTTAGGATGTGAAATCTTTCTGAGGGCAAGTTGGAAGTTCAGGGGATTTTTCCTGACCAGAGATTCATATAAGTGCTTTTGCAGACCTCAAGTATTTCAGTACAGTGAACCATAGAGCTGTGTAAGCAAGTTGTAGGGCTAGAAAATAATATGCTGTGAGTTTTACTTCTATGATTTTTCTTTTATCTGCTTTTTCATGGACCTACTTTCAGATAACATTTGCAATCTCCACATAAAATAATTTCTCTGTGTAATTTATTTAGTATGTTGTATGGAGAATAATATTTACTGCAAACAAAAGGGGAAAGTTAAAACTTTAAGAAAGATTTTTCACATCTAACCCAACTCTTAATAAAATTGCTGTATGTCTTTGTACCATTTTACACATTGAAGAAGGCCATGGTTATAGATAACATTTATTGTCATAACTAAAGATCTGCATGCACATATGTATGGCTACTGAAGAGCAGTTAATGTAGCAGCATAGTTACAACTGTAGTTTTTAATTCCTTTTTTTTTTTCTTACTGCAGCGGGAACTCCTGAGGACAAAATGCGATTATTTCTCATCTATTACATAAGCTCAGCTCAGGCACCTTCAGAGGTACCTCTGTTCTTTACAGCTTCCAACACCAGGCTCTATCAGAAAGGATTTTTCGGTGTCATTTCAACACTAAATAGATATTTCTGTTTCTTTGCAAAGCAAGTATGAAATGCCCAGGAAATTCTAAAACTTTAAATAAATTCTGTCTTATTGCCAGGAAATCTGCTCACAAAGCTTTAGCCACCATTTCAAAGGATATGAATGACTAGTAAGAAGGAATATCATATTGTGACATATTTAGATCAGAGTTACTGCAAGATACATCTTAGCATGCTTTGTTATTCTGCTCCACTGTTCAAAGGAGTAGATAAAGCAAAATGAAAATATGACTCGTTTCACTCCATATGTTCAAGAATAATTGAGTCAGTTGACTAGCAGGTGAATGAGGGAGAAATGCATCTGCCAGTATCTGAATCATTCAGGAAACAATTTCTTCATATTTCTTTTGAACTTAGGATGATTAATTTCAAGGAAAATTCTTGCACCATAGAAACATTATCTGCTGGAAAAAATGTTTGATTAGGCAAATTGGAAGTATTTGTATTAATATATATTAGCTCCTCTTTGTTTATTATTTATTGTTTTGATGTTCAAAACAGAAACCAGCATTCTGTTGATGCTAGTATAAAGACTGTTCCATATCTGAAAGCGCATAGGATTTAATTCCACAAACATTGTTCAGTTTAATGGGATCTACTCATGGCAAATTTTATTTCAAGTTGCATTTCTGTACTTGGTAGGAAATGGGATTAAGACTCATAATTACATTTTTACTTGTGTCTGCTTATTTAATATTTAGATAAGGATATCTTGTCTTTGTACATGGAGCGAAGAGTAGCTTCAATTTTATAATTCTCCACTTTATGATTTCAGATTGATTTGGAGCAGTATAAAAAAGCATTGACAGATGCAGGTTGTAATCTTGCTCCTTTGAGTTACATCAAACAATGGAAGTAAGTAATTTCTTTTTCCTCCTATATGAGGCCAACTAGGTAATACAGAACCCAGCATTGTATTCAGGAATTGTGTTACTTCTCTTAAATTGTAAATTATCCTTAAACATTCATTTAGTATAAATTTTTACTGTCATTGTTATGGTAATACATGCAAATCTTATTTTAAAACCAAGCTCCAGTGATGCCAGAACACTGTAGAACAGGACATGTAGTAGTACCTTTAATGGTCCAGGACAGAAACAACTTACTGAATTAAATGAAAAGTTCTGCTAGTTCAGACTCCAAAGTTTTTTTTTAGCTCATACCAAGGAGTCATGTTGCATATCAGTTATTGTAGTTTTGCATGGTATCTGAATGAAATCTATGTCTTTTAACTATAAAATATAATTCCTATTGTATTTGTAGGCAAGAGGGATGCATATAATAAATAGTTACTTCCTGAAAGAATTCAAAATGCAGATGTTTTTTCACTTTCAGATGACTAGAGTGGAACATTCTATAGAAGCATGTGCCTGATACAAATATTTGATTTCTATCCCTGCTTTCACAGGGCTTTCACTAAGATGGCTTCAGCTCCAACCAGCTATGGAAATGCTACACCTAAACCTTTGGGGTATGCTTTTGATTAATATTTTGTAAGCCTTTGGGTTCTTTTATCTTATTTTAGTAGTGCCTTAAGTGTGGTTAGTGTTATACAGGGCCCAGAACAAAGCATATCCCTGTTTGTAAAATGTTTAAGTTACAGACAATTGCAAGCACTCATCTCCCCTTAGCAGTGCATAGTACACACAGGGAGCAAAATAAAAGGATCTGTGACTAAATTCACAAACTATCTTAATACAGTGCTCTCTGCACCTGCACCTTAAATGCACTCTCACAGGAGAAGAATTCAGCACCAGGAACTGGATCTATGACAGCCATCACTTTGAACCTTAAGTAGTAGTCAGTGGTAGAATATAAAAACAGCCCTGTATATTGAAAATCATTTCTCTCCTGAGTTTGGAGACTGTCAGAGGTGCAACAACTCACTGCTATTTCATTGGAATGTCCTGGACTGGGTGTCTGCTGTTGAAAGGTGTAGTTACTTATTTCAAGACAGGAGAGAAAAAAATTATTGTGTTAAGGTTACATATATCTCATACAGGATGTGTGACTTGGGTCTTTCCATTCTGCAGAGCATATCAGTTCTCATCACCAGCTTTACTCTCAGGAAAGCCCTGTCACTGTCGTCAGGACTCTGTGGCACAGTATGGTTAGAGAGAATTCCAGTGCTGTTTCACTTGGAAAAATTGCTCTTTGGTTTGTTGGAGATGCTAAGCAACTCTGTTAACCCTGGTGATTAGGACACCCACTTGAAAAGAGCTCAAATCCTTACATTACTGAAGTTGTAAAAGAAACTGTTCAGTGGATTAAAGACTAGAATCCAGGACTCCCACTGATAGGTGAGGATCTGTCTGGTAGATTACAAGTGTATTCCCATTCACTTGCTTGCCATGTGACATGAAGAATATATTTCATGACAAACTGAATTACTTGATACTTAGGTCCTGTTGACTTTATTGGGAATTGGATGTCAGTATAAGGCTTAAGAATACAAATTAAAAAGAGGAAGATCTTACACATCTTCTTTTTTTGTTTTTTTTTTTCAGTCTATTTTCACGTGTTATGAATACAGGATCACAGTTTGTAATGGAAGGAGTGAAGAACTTGGTACTGAAGCAACAAGTAAGTTAAAAAAAAAACAAAAAGTCTATCATGAGTATTGTGAACATTTGGAAAACAAATTTCAGTACCTTTGTCATATTAAAAAAATTCATTGTACAGTGAAAAAGTAAACATAAATCTCTAGTTATGGATAGATCTATCACTTTGTAACTTCCAGATATCACATAACTAACGAATAATTCACATTTTCTTACAAAGACCTCTTTGTAACAATTAAGAGTGATTCCAGCATTATAAAAAGAACAGCTGTGGAACACTCAAAGTAGACTAGACTTCATAAACAAAAAAAATATAATTGTCTATATCTTTACTTAGAACTACATGCATTAAGTTAATCTATTCTGGAGTGATTAAAAGACTGAAAGTGTTAGTTCTCTGTTTAGTTATAGTTCAAACTGTAACAAATTTCTTGTTTTCTCATGTAAGCGTAATGTACAGCAACCATAATCTTGTAATGTGCATGAAAATACAAATATGTTTATAAGGACATGACCACCTTCAAATAGTCACTTAACTTTATAAAGTATTTCTGAGCATAACTTGCATGTAAATGTACACCCTCCCCCCAAAGAAAACAAACAACAACAAAAAAGTCACTGGTTGTATAACTTGTAGCTGGAATGTTGAATTGTGGTTCCCAGAAGCCTACTTCTCTATAGAGGATGCATTATTTTCCCATTATGTACTTTCATCAGATGGCAATAAATAAATATTTGTTTACAGTTTAAAATCTTAATTCTGTAGTATTTTCACATGAAGATTTCTGAAAAAAAGATCATTCATCATATTATAATTTAGCTGAAAAGTCAGAATTTAAATTAGAAATACAACATATCAGGACTAAGTAAAATGAAATCTTAACTAAAGGTTTCTTTTTGACCTACTTAAACTAATCATTGTCGCTGTTTGTTTATTCAACCTGTTATGCACATAATTTATACATGAAAGTTATCAGCCATCACATCGAAGTTTAAAATTGGGGTCTCAGTTTTGTAGAGTAGTTAATTAAATTTATTCTGCAGGAATTTCACTGTGACTAGAATGATCAGCTGCATTGCAGAGTTACAACTCAGTGGTATATCGTGAAATATGATGGAGGAAAATTTAAATATGCAGCTTGCCTGTGTGATATATTTTATAGAGAAATTTTCAGATAAACTGTTACTTGTTTAGAAAATAATTATATTCTCCAAGAGACTTCCTCCTCTTCTTGTATTAAACATTTTGTCATTTCTTGAAATATGTGGCTTTAAAGAGTTAATATTATTTTGTACAAAATGGCTTGCATTGTTTTGGGTTCTAAGTGAGCAAAAAGCCAGTTTGCCAATGTTTTCAAGATATGCCTTTTCTGGCTTTTAATTTCTTCTCCAGATATTTTAGGGTAGCCAGATGAGAAGCCTAATGTAGATCTGTGATTTGTCTATTAAAGCTAACTTTATTTTTCCTTCAGTAATTCAGGGATTCACATAGGTTTTCAAGTGTAATATGTAGATCATCCTTTGGAATGTCCTCTTTTGATACATTCTGTCAACAAGACTCATTTCCCATCCTGTTGCTATGTAAACTCACCCTTGGTTTATTATAACTGAAGTAGTTTAACTCTTTAATATTCAGATCTTTTGTCTCAGCTGACATTTCCCATGTTAAATAAGAAACAGTTATCTTGAATTTCACCTCGGTTTGTTCCTTTGCAGGTCATCCAAACATTTGTTGCCAGGGTTCCTTTTTTTACCCATTTCTTTGACAACATTTGTTCTTTTTTAGAATCACACACTTAAAATTATCAGCATCAGCTTTAAAATTCTTTCCTTAACTGCAACATATTTTTAAAGAAGAATTTGTGTTTGATCACATCTGCATATGTTTGTAATGTCTAAATACAGCTCTGTTCCTAGCTTCACACTTTTTTTGCACTTTGTCTTATCTTTATCCCCCAGCTATATGCACCTCAGATGTTTGCATTTTTTTACAGAAAAGTAATTTAGGTGATAATAAATAAGCTTAACCTTTACAAAGCATAAGAGGAAAACTGTTTAAATTAGTATTTCAAATGCTCTGTAAACTCTTCCATGAGTAATAATGTGCCTGGGAATAGTTTGTGGTAACCTTTTCAGCTTTCCATCAATTTCACATTATGTTTTACAGAATCTGCCAGTCACACGTATTTTGGACAACCTTATGGAGATGAAGTCAAACCCTGTGAGTACAATTGCCTTCACACAGAGAGAGGTGAAGCAAATGAAATCTTGAGGCTGTGATATGCAATGTGCTATGGGTAATGTTTTTCATGGTAGTGCAGTTGAATCAAATCATACTGTATTTCAAGGATAGTGCCATTTTCATAAATGTTTAATAAGACCTCTTTCATTAAAATAGTCTAAACAATGACAATTTATTCTGTCTCATTGGAACTAATATGTTTTAGATTTTTGCTGTACTAAGCTTCTGTTGCTCCTAAATTTCTACATTAAGCTGTGGACTGAAATTTTCTTTGCATCAAAGTGTTTTTTTTTTTAAGAGCACAATTTCAGAAGTGAAATATTTACAGAGAGTTGTATGAGGGAAAATTATATTTCCCACATCTTTAAACTTTGCTGTGTAGAGGAAAATATTTTACTACTGATTCAATCATTCTCTTTGCAAGCAGAGGTGATTTTTGTCAGACAATTCCTCTTCTTGCCTTGTTTTTGTGAAAATTTATTCAAACTATTTTAAATTTATGTTACAGACTTTTGAAATGCTTACATGTTAGCTACACAGTCAAGGCATTTGCTAGAACTTACAACTAAAAGTAGGCCGGAGTGTTTATGCATGAAGTCATTCTTCTTGCTATGTATTTTGTTCCTTATATATGACCAACCTGTGCACATACTTGTCCTGAAAAAATCACCTCTTAGAAGTTCTTTAGAAAGCTATGTCTGCCACATCGTATCAGTCTTCCTGTTTTAATGCCATCAGCATCAGTCTGACAGATACAATTGTAATATCTCACACTTCTTAGTAGATCTAAAACATTCTTCTTAGTCCACTTTCACCTTCATGTATTAATTGTATGTACAGAGAGAAAAATAATGGTAAAATATGAAAATTATCAACATGCAAGTAATGCATTACTTTATTTTCTTAAATTGTACTTCATAGGTTATATATGTCCTGATTCTTAGCAGATCATTTACTTTCTTTCAACAAAGGAATTGATGCTGTTTCCAGCTTTAGTGGATTGTTGTTCCTGTTAGAAAGGCTTGGCAAAAATGTACAGGGCTATTAGTCAACCAGCAGAGGTCACCCAGAACACTTACCATAGAAAGCTGAAATTAAAGCTACAGATAACTTACTAGAAGGTGAAAAATTAAACAATTTTTTAAAAATAAACATAAGGTTTCTCAGGCTACAAGTTTAGAAGTTGATTTAGAAAAGTTTACAAATCATATGAGGTTTTTTTTGACTTGATTTTTTTCACATTTTACTTAGTAGAAAACAGCTACCAGCACTTTGATAATGCCATGGCAGAGACTGATACTCATGGCACAAAACAGGGAGTCCCACTTTTGAAGTCATAGAGACCAGGCAATCCCTAAAGACTGATTCTCCTAACCTGCAGGAAAACTGACAGCAAGTTTGGGAGTAAGTTTCAGCTAGAGGAAGCAAGCCAGGGAGTCATTGTGGAATGTGTTTAGACTTGCTGTACTAATAACAGAAGTGAAATTGTATCTGGAAAAGGTCAATGCGTGGAAATACACCATTGTGGCTTCTGTTCATCTTCTGTTGTGTGGGATCCTTTTCTATTCCCCAGAATAGAAAACTACTGCACTGCAGGCAAAACACAAAGGGAGAGGAAAAAAGTTCCAGATTTTATTTTTTCACAACACAGAAAAAAGTCTCCTTTATAGTTTAAGAAATCTTATTAACTACAGTAATCAGTGTATGAAATGTACATGCAGATAAAAGGTGTAATGCAAAATTAGAGCAGATTATTGAGAAGTCAAACAATTACTACCATGAATGTAAATAATTTATTTTTCTAAATACTAACTGCAACAATAAAGGAAATATTGAAATGTACCTACAACTTGTACCACAAACATTCACACATTCATACACATCATATATTATTGTCAGTTGAAATCCTAAACCTATTTAGAATGATATCCTGTGCAAAACTTTGCCTGTCTGTAATCCACTTTGTATGGTGCTTGTCTCTGCTGTATCTTTAGTCTTCCTGGCAATGACAAATAAGTCTGCACCCATGCTTTCCAAGTTTTTCAGAAGCAGGAACAGCTAGAACATATCTTGTGGGCCATAATACAATCTTGTAACTTTTTAAATTTTTCTAGATTGTTTAACTATAGTTACACCTTCTCTTGAAAAATATATTCAGAAGTATTCCTTGATGACCTGAAAAGAATCAATTACTTGTGGGTATTTTAAATAATAATATATATTGTTAAAAACACGATTTTAGGCAATTGCTTTCCAGGTTGTCTTTTAATAAAGGAATATTCTGTTCATAAAACTAAAACATAGTTGCTTTGGTGTAGTTAAATAGAGATTGATTAAAACCTTAAATCTTCATAAACAAAAGTATACACAAACTTTAATCCATAGCTATGAAATGGACTATCATTTACTGTAGAGTTATGGAGATTTTTCTAAGGATCTTCTAGAAAATGGTTTGATTACTGAGTGAAGAAAATCTTTACAAGGTGAACCTTTACAAAGTGATTTAGTGTTAAGCCTCTGTCAATACAGTGTGTACATTTGTATTGACTTAAGAAATAGGTCTTATTTGTGATATATATTAATGAAACTGTATTTTGGTTAATACTGTCACTTTCAGCGTGTGTGGTATCTTTCAGACTTAGGACATATCTTTCATGCATTACAAAGAAAAATTCTGAAAGTAGAAGTGTTCCTTAATTCAAATTAGTCCTGGTCAATTCTGCAGATACAGACTGAAAGTCAATGACATTTCTATGGGTCTTTTTCCATTTTAATTTGAAATATTGAAAACTAAGTTTATACGTTCAGAAGTATTTCTTTTCTTCTGGAATTGCTTAGGGAAGTCACAAATTCAGTTGTGTGTAAGGAAAGTGCTATACAGTTGTTTTTATTGGCAGACTGCTGTTTCTTAAAGAAAATAAAATCTATTAGGGTTTCTTTTCCCTGCACCCTCAGCACTGATTTCAGCAGGAATAGTGTATTTAAACAACAGCAAAGGAAAATCCCTAGTTATCACATTTCTGTTGCTTTACCACTTTCTGTGTGTCTACTTACACAAGCCCACAGTGAAAACACACAGCAGTAATACATTCAGGAGTAAATGTTTGTAATATGTTTATTAACTCTGATTTTTAGTTCTGTCATTAATCTGTAATTCACTCAAATAAGCAGAGAAGGTGCATCCCTTTATCCCAGGTAAAGGTTTCTCAAATACCTCTCAGTTTTAGTATATCCATATCTGTCCATTCCCAGCTCTCTCATTACCTGAGAGTCACTATACCACCTTTAGGTATCAAGCTGCAAAATTAAGAATGCTGGCAGACTCTGGTAGTGGAAATTCCCAGTGGAGCATATAAAAGCATTTTACAGAGATTCAATGGGAAATTAGTTCTAAATTATTTGCTTTTTAAAAGCCAAACTGCAAGATAAGAGAGTTATTTTATGTAATTATATAAAAATTTGTAATATCAAATAGATTTATTTTGTGTGTGTGTAACCACCACATGTATATTAAATACTTTTTAATATTAGAGGTAATTATGCTATGTGAACTCCAGAAAATTCCCCATATAATTTGTCTGCTACTCAAGAAGTAGTATTTCTGCTCTACAGAATCATCAGAATTCAAGGTCTTTGCATGTAAGCACACAGATAAAATCAACTGTAGTTCTGCAGGCAGTTTATTGACAAACTGAACATCACAGTCTCTGGATGAAAATGAAATATAGAAATAGGAGAACGCCAAGAAGTTGTCAGAAGGAGTTACTAAGAAGTTTTGTTTTTCATCCATAATCATTGGCAAAAATCCTGCTTGTTGCCAGTAAAAACATTGGAAGTGCCTCAGTGTTCTGTGTGAAGGATTTTTTTTCTGTAGTTTAGACAGTCGAACTTTTCAAATTTTTGTGGAACTCATTTCTTCTTCAAGAGCTTAATTTTGGTTTAATAGTAGTCATAAATCATGAAATGAGAAGGATAAATTACATAACAGTAGCAGATTTTGATCTGTCTTGTCCTTAGCACTCATTGCCACAGAAGTGTTTTGTTTTATGATGTTAAATCAATAGCAGATCTCAGCAACCTGGAAAATTTTAATGTTTATAACTAACCATTGGTGTTCCTCTAAAGCTGGTAACAACTTAATTTTTCTTTCTGCATGCTGTCTTTCTGTTGGGATTTATTATGCAAGCAGTGTATTTTTTGGAAAGCGTGTGATAGTCGATTTTAGGTGAACCAGAAATAAAAAGCTCAATAGCACCCTTCATAGCTTCTTACTGTTGTTTATTCTGCACTGGTTCAGTTATATACAAACTTTTTAAATACTAGTGGACACCACAATTAATGTTGAATGATGTGATGGGAAATTATACTGGTTTGAACAATGTTTGGTGTAACACATACGAGCAAAAATTCATTAGCCAAAATTCCAATCTTTTGAGATAAAAACATTCTTTTTGATAGGAGACAGATGATTACCGGTATTTTGACCCCAAGATGCTACGAGGCAGTGACAGGTGAGTTTTGTTTCTTTCCTTTTACTCTGTGAAAAGACTAACTTAAGAAATCTATTTTATTTTACTTGCTGGCTACAAGTAATTATTTTCATCATTAATTCTAAGTCAAGACAGTTGTTCTTGAAGGAAATGAGAACTGGGAACTTGGATCAATCAGATAAATTTTTATAAATCTGCAAAAAAAATTTAAAAAAACAAGTGCTAACATGTACATTAGTTTAGTCCCAAGAATGTATTAATATTTAGGAATAATAAAGATTAGAGTTGTACTACTTGGTTGCTTAGAAACTCTGAGAGTTTTCACTGTTAAATAGTCATCGGATAGTGCACTAAAATTTCTTTGTCACTTTTTGAACAGTTGCAATTTTGATTTGAATACAAACCTTCTTTAGTAATTTGTTAATAAGTTTGAAAAAAAATATTAAAATTTGACTGCATTTGTTTAGATAGGTGCACATTTTATGTTCATGTGCATATGAAGGGAGGGTTGGATATAGTTTATTTTGTCAGTAAAAGAGAGGAAGAGGAATTACTTCAGATGTTTATAAATCTTTATTTTCGCTTTGTGTCTTTAACTAATAATTGTCTGGTAGTCTCACCTAATCTAATATCCTAGCAACAAAGAAGATACCTAATTTTGATATTCCTTCTAAAAATAACTGTCATTGAACATGTGGGAAAACAATCATTTCATTTGGTTGCACCGCTTTATTACAGGATCAGCGTGGATAAAGTAGATCCAGGCTTGGTTTTAGTTATTTGCATGAAAATTCTGTCTCTACTTTGTTCTTGAACCTTGAGAAGTAAGAGGACATAAATTTCAGATGATATATATGCTTTATTGAAAAGTATTACAGATAATATAATTTCAAAGATAAGCAAATTTAGAAATTATCAAAAGAGAAAAGTGCTAGTATTTTATGTTTCATTTTGATTTCAGCTGTCACTGGTTTGTGATGCTTTTACAGCATTTTTGGTGGATTTTGTACAAAAGTGCATAGATTTATTTTACTCAAGCAAAGGTTTTTCTCAATTTTTTGCCCACTCTGTATAATTCTTACATTGCTTTAAACAATGTAGAAATATTCATTTACAGCAGTTCATAAATGTGGCATTCTTTGTAGTTATAGTAGTCATCATAAGGAATAACTTTTAATTTCTTGTTTGGGATTTTTACATAAACTCAAGTTATATTCCTTAAATCATATTTGGGCATGATAGCAAAACTCATAGAGTGATTTGTCTAATTCTCCCTTCAAATATTTTTGTAGACAATAAAAACATATGTTAGTTGTCTTGACAAAATAGTGATATAAAGTAATATAATTAATGGATTTAATTAAAAAGTGACTGATTTTATTTTCTAGTCTACTCCCATTTTAAGAAATACTGACATTTCTACTTACTGTGTTTTAGATAGTTTAGTAACTGCATTGCTGTAATTGTCTTAGCAAAACAGTATCTTTCTATCCTGTGTAAAGCCCATCTCAAGTATAAACAGGCTTTGTCCTCTGAAAGGATGACAAAAAATGTATTTGGATTTGTCATATCATCCTCAAAGGATGAGAGAATTGGGTTAATGGTTCTACTTACAGGAGTTCTGTAGTATTCCTGACAGACAAACAGCACGTTAGAGAGAACCATTCCATTTTAAAACCTGTTTTTCTGATACACTGGAATCTCTGTTGAGTCAGTTGTTCTTGGTCACTCAGAGAAAATGTCTTGAGATAGGGGAAAAGGTAGTTTGAAGGGGAAATTTTTTTGCAGTGTTTTTAAGCTGCAAGATGTATTTGACTCCCTGGGGCTGCAGGCCAGTACAGGGCAGGAGGGCAGTGGTAGAGTGTGAGCAAAGGGCAGGAGAGCAGACTGACTCTTCACAGCTTTTTCTTGGCTTTTCCCTTCCCCTGAAGGGGCAAGGTGATGCAGGAAAATAGATTTCTCCCCCTCTACCTGCTACCTGCCTGTGTATTCAAATGGAGAAGAGTCTGTACCACCCAAATTTGTCATTTCCCTCTTCTTCCCTTAATTATTCTAATCCTCCATACCTGCTGCCTGTAGTAGTTTTTGAGATTTGGAAGCATCAGTAAGTCTGTATGCAGGCACTGGCTTACCTAGCTAAGATTCCAGGGGGCAGGATTTCTAAGTGCCATGAATTGTGCTAATGCTGATGACATTTTTTACTCATTGTATTTGCTCCTAGGTAACAGCACTATAGTAACTGCTTTTAAACTATGGAAGAATTGTTGTAATAAAGCTTATTATTCAAACAGCAACCTTAGAAATTATGAAGTAAAATTCTATTGACTCATATATTCAGTCCTGTAGAATGAATGATTTTCCATAACAAATGGAAAGGCAGTTATTGTTCTATTTTATATTTTTGTCTAATATTATGTAGTAGTCCATAAATATGATGGGTACATGATGCTTATTTTGTGCATTTCTGTTAATGTGTAATGAAATCTGTGTTGTATTTTTTATAGCTCAGTTCCAAGAAATAAAAATCCATTCCAGGAGGTAAGTCATGTAGAAATTATTTCTCAATGTTTATGTGTTAAAAATAAATAAATCCTGAAGTACAGTCATTTTGGATGATCATGATTAGGAAAATGAGAGGTCTTATTTGCAAAAAAGCACTTAGACTAATTATATCTAGTATTAATTATAATTAGCTGTTATTCTGAAGCTTTTCCTCTTCAAAGAACTATATAAGTATTAACTAATACTGGAGAAAAAAATGTAGAAATTTTCCTGAAGGTAATTACAGGGATTTAATAATATCATAATTGAGTGAGCAATTTAAAACCTTCATTTTTAGATCAGATTTTTCAGAATGCTCTCTAGATTTAATCCTTTGTCCAGCCTTAAACAACAGTGTTGATGCAAATGACTGTATTAAGGAGTCTCTGCAGTTAAAGGAAAAAAAGCAAAATAATGAATGCTATCATTTCATGCAAATGCCTGTAACTTTCAGTGTTTTCCTACATAAATAATTACAACTAGAAAAAACGTCTTATCTGATCTTACGTCCAAGTTTCATAAGCAAAATATTTGCCTTGGCAACATACAAATGTTTCAGATTTCAGACATGTCCTAACTGTCCCAAAGAGCAAAAAAAATACTGTGTGGTATCCTAGATATATACGTGGCTACAGGTGGTCATAGCAAAAATGTCAGTAGTAAGATGAAGTCTGTATAAAATTCATACAGTATGGTCAAACATCATTGGATAATGAATGTTAACAGCAATAATACAACTATTAAGTCTCCTTTTTCTAGTCATGAATTGTTCTCTTTTAAACACAGCCCAGAAAATACTGATGGCCTTTACCTGTAATATTATAAATTATTACCAGTAGTAGGTGGGAAGGGGAAAAAATGGTGAAAAAGTGTATTTCTTTATGATAGAAGTGTTTTATTTATGGCCCAAATGAATTCTTAAACATCCCTGGAGATATTTTAACTCTTCCTGTGGTCACTGGAGACATCTCTGGACAGAAAAAGGAACATGTTGAAACTGTATCTGTATCGAGTATGTCTTAATAGAGGAAAGTGACATGTTAAAAGCTCTCAGCTTGCTATTCTGCATCCTACCAAAACTTCAAATATCTTCTTTCAGATAGGAAGCAGTGGTTCTATATCCAGGTTTTATGAGACTGCAGTGTGATTATGATGATTTTTGTTGTATGTTTAATTATCTGGTATATCACTACTGAAATTTTAAGAACTTGAATGCATACTCTTAATAATATGTCTGTTGCCTTTTAGGCCATAGTGTTTGTAGTTGGAGGAGGCAACTATATTGAGTATCAAAATCTTATTGACTACATAAAGGTACGTGTACTTCTGTCGGTTGTAGTTCTTAACTTGCTGGCAGAAACCAGATAGAGCATGTTTTCTGTGATATTTAGTATTTAGAAGACAAAGTCTATGAAATTAGCCTTAACATCTTTATCCTATACAGAGTCTAGGAAAAAAGGAATGTAAAAAATCAGTAGCAATTGTGGATTGCTAATTCAGACCAACAAGGGCTTACTGTTCTGTTATTTCACTCATGTTGCTCTTTGGAGTTAAGTAAATAAACTGCATTCTCTTTTATTTTGTGTTCATACACACCAAAGTGGTTGAAAACTGTCAGCAGATGCAGCAAACTGAATTAACCTGTTTTAGAGTCCTGTTAGTAGTTTTCATGTGCTGGTGTTAAATAAAGCAGCTGTAGCATATCATAACCTGCCATGGCCCTCTGGAGCCCGGCCTCACGGGCTGCAACAATAACCTTGGAAGTAAGGAACTGCTCAGAATTCTCTAGTTTTCATAAATCTTGCAAAAGAAATGCCCCTCTTTCTTCTTCTGGTACCTGTGAATAGAGGTTTTTCATCACAGTTATGACAGCTGAAGGGTGCTGTGTGTTTCTCCACTCAGACTGTGTACTTGAGCAGTGAGAGATGACCTCCCAAGGGGGAAGACTCCCTCACCTTTATTCCACTTAGCCCTTTGCTCTTGAAAAAACAAGGACAGTTAATGAAAACCTTTATTCTCCCTCCCACCACCTGGAAACCTGTGTGCCTCTCCCAGGTGACACAGTCTTATCCAGCAAAATCTGCTTTTCCATGCGGTAGACTTCTGGCATCTGTTGTTTCCACAGATGTAGCTTATTAATTATTCTCAAATTCAATCAGTCTTCCTCCAGAATAAAAAAGAAAAAAATCAACAGCTCTGTTCTTGCAAGCAGATACCACAGAGATTTTATTTTTCTAAGGACTATTCGTTTTGCCAGTTTGCTTCTGAAAGCACAGAGAAAGTATTTTAAAACTTTCTAAAACAGGAAGCACTGTTCATTCAGCTTTGACATTCTGGGATTTTTTTGAAGAAGAATTAAGAGAAACCTTCAATTCTAATTATTTGTAGTTCTGTGCTAGAATGGACTATCTAGCAATGTCAGAAAGCAAGTATTTATACTGTCATTAAGGTAGATTCTGCCCTAAAATAAATGTATTGTCCAAGTTCAATTCAACATGCTGAAAATGTGTCATCAAATTGCAAGCCATAGGGAGCCTCCAACAGGAGGCTAGCATACTATTGTTTGCAAAACAATTTAGTATATTCTTTAATTTTCCTTTGTAGATGCTTAAAACAGTACTGCTTGTTCTACTACTCTGTTAAACAATTGATTTCCTATGGACTTCTGTTTTTTAGGGTAAACAAGGCAAACATGTCCTGTATGGCTGCAGTGAACTTTTTAATGCTACACAGTTTATAAAACAGGTAGATAACTTTGATAACCTCTGTAATATTTATTACTTCTTTATCTGTAAGTTGATTTATATAACTCTACATCTCCATGGATTTTTACAGAAAAAAAATTCAGATTAATCTGTGACAGATTAATGCATGCTACCTATTTTTATTTGCTTGAAGTGGGGTTTTGAAGTAGTTATTTTTAATTAACTGTTGAAGGCTTGTCATCAGTGTGAGTTCACACAGGTAATGCAGGCAAACAAGTTCCTAATAATTGTCTTTGCATAATCCTACTGAAAAAAATTGAGTCAGTTCTTAGAATTTTCACAAACAGCATCTCTTTCCAGGGTTTCCTTGCAACTTTTTCAAGTTACAAGATGTTTAAACCTCTGTCCTGGTTTATAAATATCTACATAAATATAGATATAAAAGTACTGACCTAGTGGGAGCTTGATGTCCATACCTGTGCTAAACTCTGTCTTTTAGTGCTGTTAAAAACATCATTAATTCTCTATGCCTCATTCCAGTACAAATACAAAATAAAAATTATTCATGGTGGTCAGCAAACAGCAGCCATTCAGTAGCTGTCACCACCCATGGTTTTAGGGCCTACTAAGATGAGTTGTTATTCAAAACTACATTTTAAAGAACTAAATTAATTCTTGTTTCACTTCAAGGAGACAAATGGTACTTGCTAGCTTTTAACTCCTCTTTCAGATTAATTAACAATTTTTTTGTCGTGACTCTGTACGCTGTACCTTTACTTCATGAGATACATTCAAGTCTGAAAATTTGAAGCTCAGACCTTCTCTTCTGAGGTTATGAATTAAATATTCTATCACCAGAAGAAATTTGGTTCTCAGAGACAAACAGAGCATATAAGATAGAAATATTTGTTGTATGAACTGGATATTACTTTGACTGAAAGAATAAGATTAGCAACCTAATGACTTTTTTCTCTTCATGTTTAGCTGTCCCAACTTGGCCAGAAGTAAGACTGAAACACCATTACCTGGATGGAAACATGACATTGTAACATTCAGATATCTTCATATCTTTAATTTTGTCATTATATTGAAGCTTAAACCCATTTCATTAATATGATAACTTTAAAAAAAAATCTGTAATTAATACGATGTATATCAGCATTTCAGAAATAAAACTTAAAACCTGCTGTGTTTTTGGTGGAGGTCAGTTTCACTATTTTTGCATTTTTATTGCAGTACTAGCTATGGTATATGACAGAACTGGCTGAAAATTATGGCATTTTCAAGTTCTTCCATGTAAGTTTCTGATACGGTAAGCAGGGCAATAGCTCTAAGAAAAGGTCAAGTCTGTCTTTTAAAGTTGTTCATGAAAGTCAGAATATTTAACAAAATTCAAAAGAGCAGAACTGCCTTTCAGGACTACAAAGAGCCATAGTGTAGGAGAACTACTTCTAGTTCTTACCCTTTTATTTTACCAAAGTCATTTGATTTGTACAGTCTTTGCATTATGGTCGAAAGATGTACTGGAAGATACCTTCAGTACAAGTTTCTGGTACAGTAATTTAGCTTTTCTCTTAAGGTTAAGAGAAAATTGCTTGCCAACACAGTCAGTTTCAAACTGTAAAACTGAAATCTTTAATAATTTTCTTCTGCACTTTTTATTGTAACTGCTTTGACTGTTATGTTTGGGAAAAACCCAAGTCATACTCACAAAACAGCTCTTAACTTGTATAAGCACATATTTAAAATACAGTTTTTAACAATTCCTTTAGGCAGGGGCAGTTTAGTAATTTATTACTTCTAATAATGGTAATTCTGGAGAATGCATACAGGAACTCAGAGAACGTAACAAATTCTTTTTATAGAAGGAGGTCTCTGCTGTTAGAAACCTTCTCTCTGGAAACAGCTACTGGTGAAGCAATAATACAACTTCAGAAAAAGGCCTAACACACTCAAAAAGTGAAAACATTTCTTGTGGGTTTATTAGCAAACTGTGAGAATTACTGGCTTACTGTATATTTTTCTGTAGTGCTTTTTGCACTGTTTTTCAATGTTGAATGTTAGTTTTGCACTAAACACAATGCCCTTTCCCCAACTAGATTGTTTTTCAGAACATCTGTACAAGAAATGTAGTTTATCTATTCCTTAAAAGTATCACAAGAACAAAATGCGTAATCTAGACCATGTTATCAAAAAGTAATAATGTTATTTAATTATCTAAGTGTTGTAATCTACTCCACAATATTGCTAGAAATTTCTAATTTTGCCGAGTCAATAAATATATTTACTATGGTGTTCATTGTAGTTGTTGCATGTGAGCAACATGTCCCAGATTTCACTAAGCAAGGACTCACTGTCAAATGCAGTTTGTTATTCTAATCCCATATATATGCTATATTTGTTAGCAAAACTAAGGCCAAAGTGTGTCAGAAAAAGAAAATTACATTTCAAGTGTTTATTGCTTCTTGTGGGAGTTTGTTCCAGGCACTTGAAATAATCCCTCCTCAACTGTGCTTCCTGTGCAGAGAGTTTTAACCTTGTGGCTGACAACCAGCTTATGAAAAATCTGCTGCTTGGTTTTTGTCCAGATCTTGGCACTGCTCACTTGAACGAGAAGCACTCCTAAGTCCCAGCTTACTGAATTTGCTTTTGCAGTAATCTGTGTAAAGATAGAAGAATTTACTTTAGTGGCTACATTCAAAAATTTGTTTTCCATCTTTACAGTGCCTCTGGAGGCAGGTTTCCTTTGTGCCCAGCTTTATAACTGGATCTTCAGGTCTGCTGTGTGAGCAGGCACTGCTCAGTTTGGGATTCAGGTTTAAAAAAAAAATAATTAAATACAATTTTTGTACTTCAAACCTTCTTATCCTTCATCTCCAAAATAGTTTACTGGTTTAGTTGTAGCAGTAGTCCTGAAACTCTCTGTTACCTTTAAGTTATGCATGCACTGCTCTGTCCCTGTAACAGTGTGCATACCTCATGCTTCTTCCTTGCTAACGTAGCCTGAATTATGGTGTGCAAGTTTTTGTTACATGGCCCTTTTTCCCAAATACCTCTGGATTTAGGATGTGGAAGGTTGTACAAGAAGTCTTTGGTTAATCTCAAGGCAGACAATGTTAAAAACAAGCTCTCTCTTTGGTAAGCTTCTTCAATTCATGTCAGCTGTCACGGTACCCTTTGTATCCTCAAAGGCCTGTGTTTAAAGGGGAGGTTATGCCTGGCTCAGTGAGTCTTATAACTAAAATTGCAGTATTCATATTTCTAATAAATATTCTAGGTGGCTGCATGGAAGACCGGTGAGGTCTGGAACTTTTCTAGCTCCTTCTCTGTTGAAAAAGCCCTGACAGGGCCAGCTCATGAGGCAGCTTCTGGCTCAGCAGCTCCATCTTCCACACCTCAGGACAGGCAATTCTTTCTTGTTATCTACCTTCTCATTTAGGTAAGAAAAGACAGTACAATGATGAGTGTCAAGTGCTGTACCTGCTCTCAGGAAGAAAATTACCAAATTAGCAGACTGGACTTCAGCTGTGGAAAATTAACAGTTGATCTTTCAGGAAGTATGGACACATTAACAGTTGCACATACTTCAAAATACATGCACATTTTGACATTATAGCCCTTTGCTTGCTTTCCTGTTTTAATTTGAAGGTTTTAGAATGTTTAGCTGGATATTTTGTGACTTAATAGTGAATTTAGTGAAAATTTTTCAGTTTTTTCAGAATTAGACACTAAAAAAAGTAACAATAAAAAAACCCTAAACTATCAGAATAAAGGAAAGAAGCTGGTGGAGACCAGCACTTCATTTAACTGGCCTTATTTGTATGGTACTCTCTGATGCAAATCAGATAGAAATTTTTCTTAGGCTAGAAGTAAATTTTGCTATTGATTGATGATGTTTACATCAATCTGAAAGGAATGTTAAATAGCAGATTTTTCCCAAAACCCATAGGTTCTACAGAGAATGGGAACACTGCTATCAGTCACAGTTACAGAGCCAACATAGCTGTGCATGCATGGCTTCAGGACTAGAGCTGAACAAAGGCCAGCATTTCTCTTTCCACTTATTGATATACTCCAAAATGGAATTGCTTACTGGTTAGTTCAGTGTGTTGGCTAAAGCAATCCTGTGAGGTTTAGGAGGTAAAGTGATTATAAGTGGGTACATGGGAACTTACTTCAAAACTACCACAACTGCATTCTTGAGATCTGAAATAAAAGGTGTTGGGCTGGAGCAACATCATATCCCTTATTTCCTGACAGTGGAGACACCCACTCCCTCTTTGTTTGTGTCATTCATTAGTTGTGACTCGTTGCTGACAGATGGCTCTGGCTCAGAGAAAGCCAAGCCTGGCCAGTGTTCTAGTGGTACAGAAAAGTTAGCCACAGTGTCAGTGAGTTCTGTGTAGCTTCAGAGATCAGAGAAGATGTTAAGATTTCTTACTGTGAATCAGTAGATTAATTGACCCACTTCTGTTTTATTTGGAAGTGGGTTGATAACCCTGTTCTGTGCAGCAGTTGCAGTTGTTTTCAGCAGCATTCAGACACATTCTGCTCCTTAACGTGTCACTGCAACATGTACATGTGCAACACGTGCACTTCAGCAGCATACAAAAACCCACATATTGAATCCACCAATGCATCATTTTTTTCCCTACAATTAGAAACCATTGGGTAGTTAAATTGCCACTGGAATTTTAAATTCCAATTACAAACTTTGTATCTTTCCCTTTATCTGCTCTTGTCCTTCCCCTTATGTTAACCAAGCAGGACTACATTTTATATTCCTAAAATGTTATATTATTCCAGCTCCTTCTCATAATTGCATAGGTTGACTTGCTTGATTTGGTAATGGAGGAGTGATCTTTATCCTGTGAAACCAGACTCAAATGCCCAAAAGCCTCAGAACTACCCTTTCCAGGTCCTATTTCAGTCTTTCCATCTCATGTGTGCATTCCTATTTCTGGCAATAGAAAAAGGGTAGATCAAAGGCATACTGCTTTTACAGAAAATTGATTTTAGCACCTCAGCATAGACAGGTAATATAATTCATCTACTGCTCTGAATTCTTACTTGTATTATACATGTAGCATGAAAATCAATGGATGAAAATTAATGGATGAAATGAAGTCCCAGATGGGGTATGTAGCTTTCCTTAACAACAGTTGGTGTGGATTCTTTCAGTAATTTCTGATAGGAATACAGTTCTCCATAGTGTTCCCTACAGCTAAAACCATCCCCTCCCACCTTTCTCTCCTTCCCCAAATAAAATTTTATCTTCTGTCTATATATAGGCTTTCCAAGGCTTTCAAATCATACTGAAGATACAGTTTTAACAAATAATAAGATTGTTCCTATTTCATATTGGAGAGTAAAATTACATAGGTCAGGTCAAATAATTTTTTGGGGTGTTAGACTTAATTGAGCTGTTTAGTTTACTCCCTGAAATGACCTAGGACCATTTGTAAATTCAGCTGCAGTGGCAAAGGTTCCTGGGTCCTTGCTGCATTGCTACATCAGGGCAATAATTGCAACACTTTGTATAAGTTGCCAAATGGAAATGGGAACTCTGTTCTGAAGTGTTTATTACATTCAATCTAATATATGTTCTCAAAG
This sequence comes from Phainopepla nitens, assembly GCA_013400175.1. NCBI lineage: Eukaryota > Metazoa > Chordata > Aves > Passeriformes > Bombycillidae > Phainopepla > Phainopepla nitens. The sequence goes on along the minus strand of VXBQ01008648.1, from coordinate 123,022 downwards.
GACTTTTTAAACCATAAATCAACACATATATATTTTATCTGTTTCAAGTGCACATATCTGTTTGTACACTTTTTCTCTACCACAACATGTATCATATGAAATAGATTGAATCAGGACAACATTTTCTTCCATATACAAATCCCTTGGGATCAGTGTCTTCCTGCTTGGTTTGTTCATTCTTTTATGCAGCATGTTCTCTGTGTCCATAACAAAGACTCTCAGATCAGGTCACAAAACCAAAAAAAATGAGGGAGAGATGATGGATTATGACCCAAAATGTTTCACAGGCAAGCACACTTTCTTCGTGTAGAGCATGTGTAATGGCAAAGATAATTGAATTGCAGGTTTGCTAGCACTGAAACAAACCCTCTCTTTTTATATGTCAAAGAAGTGAAACACAGCTGGTGCATTTTTTTCTTTAGATTCCCATACTAGTATATTCTAGTCATCTTGGAGGATGTCTTTTGCTTCATTTTCCTGGGATTGTTGACAGCTAAACTGCTGAGCTCCAGCTGGGATGTAAATTCACCCTTGAACTGGAACATGGGTCCATTCCCATAGACAGCTAATCGGCCATGGGCCCCATTCAGATATGGTTTGAATTGGTAACTCACAAGGAAAGAAACCTACTCCTAAATGTCATAGTCTGTCCAGCTGCAGTACTGAGGATGTTTTTTGTCTTCCCAGGGAAGAAAGCTTTGGCTAGCAAGCCTTCCCTCGCTGTAATCATGCTTTGATGAACTCTTTGAAGGCAAACAATGTGAAGATAAACACTACAACACAGGGAAGGTAACTGTGTAAATCTACTTTCTATGGATGCTGTACCTTTGTCAGGCTGGAAATCACCTTTATTGTACTAGAGATAAGTGATAGTTTGAAGGAGAATAGGGAGGAAAAACCCTCACAGTATTCTGCAGGACTTCTGAAATTCTTACAGGGAAGTTGTCCAAGTCTTCACTGACCACATCACTGGCTTTCTGATGTTTCTGCAGACCACGCTTCTTCCCAGGGGAGGTGTCTGTCTGTCAACCTTGCCTTGCACAGGAGAAGGAACAGCATTGTTGTTACCAGCCCAGGGCTCTCGGGGAGGAGAATGGTGCCATATTCTCTCCTCACCAGAAAAGTTGAATTTGTGCCTGCTCAGGGCTCAATGTGAAAACAGGCAAACCTAAAAGAGGTCACTCTTCTGCAGAGCCAGTTTAAAGGGTTTTTAAATTATAATACCTCTCACTTATTAGTTAGAATTAATTTTCTGTCTTTTTCTTATCTCCCCCTCTCAATTCATCGCAATATCAATGATCAAAAGAACAGTCCTTATATTGTAGGATAGGATCATGCTTAGTCAAACAGTCAGTGAAAACTTCATGAAATCTGATGTTTTGTAATCGTGGCAGTCAAATCATGAACATTGAAATCAAGCAGTGATGTTTTCCAAATTGCTTTTCCTCCTTTAGGTGTCATTAGTAATTTGTTCAATAGCAGAACAAATGGCCTCCCTGTTTGCAGTCTCTGTCTGGTCAGGATCTGGGCTGCAAGTGCCAAGCTCACCTGCAACCCAGCCAGGCTCCAGTGTCCCAGCAGAGACAAGGATTTAGCCCCAAAATACTTGTAGTGATACTTCAGAGGAAACAACTAGTTCCCTTCCCAAACCCACAGAAATATTTGTACAGCTAAAGTTCCTGAACCAAAAACACATCACATTTAGAAGAATCCTTTGGCACAACATGACCTTGCTTTCTGTTACCTATTTCTAATAAACACACATTTTGGGAACAAAAACAGTGCTAAGAAAATAAGTACAACTCTGGCTACAGAAAGGATGAGATCTGGACTGCATTCTTTGGAAATTTTCGCAGTAAGACATTAAGGACAAATGTCTCTATAGTTAATATGCCACATTTTGAACTGTTCATATATATATATATGTTTACTTTTTCTACAATGACAATAGAAAATCTAAAGGACCTTTAAGTGCATTCAATGAAAGGCGATTTTCATGGTCCAGTGTGATAAGGATTGGTAACTGAAGTGGTTTCAGCCTGTCTTATAGAAGGAAAATGGAGAACAAGGCCATTCCCAAGGCATCAAGGTGTAGAGATCATGCAGGCAGCAGTGTGTGAAGGGGGAGGGATCATAAAAGGATTCCCACACAAGTCCAAGGGGGACATTCTCCCCCAAAATGAAAGTAAAGGAGAGAAAGTAATCCTACCAGTCAGCAAACCTACAGAGACACTACACAGGCTCCCATGCCCTTCCCACAACAGCCATGGGTCAGGGACCAAGAAATAAAAGTGCTCTCCATCCCGGGGGGGTCCCAGGATAGAGATCTTCTCTCTCCCTCACAGGAGGTTGGCCAGGGGAGGAGCAAAGCACTGTCGTGGACCTCAAGTGACCACATATGGTTGGTAACATTGGTCCTCAGACAGAGCCAGGGAGGGAAACTCCACCCTGCTGAGCCAGGTATGAGACTGGGTCCACGCTGGCATTCTTCACTAGGAGAATCAGTTATCAAGGACCTAGTGAATAATTTCAGATATTTAGGCACAGTACCAAATACCAGGAAAACATGAATGCCGCCTATACAAAGAGTATTTGTTGTCAAGCTGTAAGCACAAAGAAAATGCAGTTCAAGTGATGACAGGTGCCTCTGAAATCTTGCACATTGTTTGGTGCTACAGCTCTAGTTCCACTCTGTAAAACTTTGTGGGTATACAAAGTAAAGGTGGAGATGAAAAACATTAGGTTGATCCTACAGCTGTTTTATCGGAAAGCCCAGATTGAAAAGGAAACAAAATCTCAGCCACATCCACGTATCAGACAGAAGACTAAAGTCATCTTTCGTTACAAATACCACTACAGCTGTTTTGAAAGAAAGCACATTAAAAGATCAGTTTATGCCAGTGGACTGCCTTGCAGTGCACACCATCAGGTTCACAAGTCTTTTGAAGAGATTGGTTCTCCTACAAGGAGGCACAACTCTGTGAGGATCAAATTCTTGTAAAATAGTGAAAGACCAACAGGCAAGGAGTATTTAACTACAGCATCTTATGCTGTTTTGTATGTTCTTTTGTTTGTCCTCAAATTCATCAAAACCCATAAGAAACAGCAATACTTTGTGTACTGCAATGGCAGACCTGCAATATATATTTACACACACACAAATTTCATTATTAAATACAAAACGTGGTTTTAAGAATCTTATCATTTGCCATATCACAGTTATAATTACATATGTTGCCTTCCTTATGAAGTGCTTTTATTTCACCATATATTTGAAAGATCCCCACATCTAAATTTAAGAAGTAAGTAGTCAGTTGTTATGAAATGGGAAGAGTTGACATGATGATGCGAATTAAAATAAAATTATTACTCATCAAATTACATCAAGTTATTTTGCTTGCCATTTACTTTAAACCTGGTATGTCGATATTATGGGCTATGCTTTAAACAGAATGCAATTAACTTGAATTTTTTTTTTTATTATTATTACTATTATTATTTTAATAAAAGTGTTTTTCATAACTCAGTGTTCCTTTTTCCTTTCCCCACTGTGATCAAAATGTAACTGTCTGAATGTTCATCTGGCAGCGGAAATGTTGTTTCCAGTTTGCCTACAGATACAGTCACTTCTTGGGGGCTGGCTCATAGCAGACGCTTTTGTAGGCAGTCTTTAAACTTTGCCATTTCGGAGGCAAAGCACTTTTGATCAAAGGATGAATAAAAAGAAAGGCCTGAGGAGATTCCTTCTCGGCCAACTACCTCCAAAGGGTCCTCTTGAGTTATGAGCTCTCTGAATCCCAAAGCTACCTATAGTTTCTATTTTTATCTTCTAAATTTCTAGACCTGTAGACCTAAAAGCAGCTACAAATCTTTCTTGTAGATTAAGCATACTTCATCTTGTTCCACACACTGCCTTTGGGGCATGAGGGAAGAGGAATCATGCATGGAAGCCAATGCTGTAGAGTAAATACCCAAATTATCTGGACATCTCCCTGTGGGAATAAAACAGAGAGTACAATGGAACACAGAGCAGTGTTGTCCCCTGGACCACAAAAGAGGTTATGTTTGTAGGAAAAATGCACGTTACTTGTTTTGAGAGCTGTGGATGCAGAACGCAGAGAGCAGCAGACATTTCGCGTGACGGTGCAAAGAGCAAAGGGAAAATGTGGCACCACAGCCACCCGTGTGAACAGTGCCCTTTTTTAGGCAGTGAGACAACAGCATTGGGACAACGGGGGAATGGGAACGAAGGAGAGGGCCACATGCACGGTAGGAAAGAAACATCCAAGAGGAGTAAACAGCCACTATTTGAGCTACAAGAGCTCTTATCTGGAAAATCTAAAAGAAAAGATGTAAAAGAAAGAACTGGCACGCATGCATACAGAATTATCCTTGTAGAAGGAAAATCTTTCCTACTTCAAGAGAAAAGGGCCCTATTTTACTGAAATGAGATACTGGCTACTTAATAGGACTTAACAAAAAAAGAAAAAAGGATGGGAGAACAATGTATCTATTATAGCCTTGTTTTCCAGCAGATGTTTTGAGGTGACACAGAACAGTTTAGTGGCTGGGTGTTCTGTTTTAAAGACCATGCTGTGAGTCGTTCCGGAACAGAGCTATTTTGGCTATACAGGGCTCCTAAATTACCATTTTGAAAGTGTACTTAAGCTAGTAAGATATGTGTAGCTAAAGACTTTTGTTTGAGGAATAGGAGCAGGAGGCCAAGAAAGGTGCTTCCAAAAGGAAAATTGGCTTTATCAAATCAGAGTGCACAAAAAATACTAATCTTATCTGTTTTTTAACACATTACTCTGCAGCCTTAGTAAAATAGCGTATTTCACTTGAATTCAAAACTAACATTTCTAGCACATAGAGAAAGAGCTTTTGCCTTGCAAAAATATTTCTGCAACAATCAGGTGTCTGAATGTGCTTCCCAAAGAATGAGCACATGAAGAGAATAATGATGCTATAAACTATATTTGACCTTTAAACAGCTCTCATTTTGAAACAGGCCTTCACTGAAGCAATGGCCCTATTCACAATGAAAAAAATTAAGCAAGGTTGCTCAGCATGAACTTACCTTCCTGAAGTTTGAATAAATGAACTGCTATTTAAGTAAAAAGAAATTTCAGAAATTCTCCCATCTCATTAGTTCTTCCTATGTGACAGAGGCCTGGGGGTGATTGCAGGGCCCATCTACAGGTACCTGCACAGTTTTCAGATTGTGGCCAGGCAGTGTCCGAGTCCTACCCAGAGCTTCTGCAGATTTGTGGGCAGCAAAGCACTTTATTTGACTCTTCAGAGCCCACCATACATGTATTGCTGACAAGCCTCTCTTCTTGACTGGCAACTTTCACATCAATTTGATTGAATTATTTTCAGAGCTGTTCTTGCCCATCACTGCCTGAAAAATCCTTGCCCAAAAAACCTTGTCTTAATGCTGTTCCACCATCAATACTTGTAAACAAAAAAACTAAAATAACAATTTCAAATCTCTCTCAAGCACCAGCAGCAGTAAAATATTCAAATACATATGCTATAATTTAAAATGAAGATATGTGTTTATGAAAAAAAATTGGTTATGGCCAGAATTGTTTACTGTTGTACTATTACTTCTGCCTACAGCAACCACTTGGAAAAGAGAAATTTCTTTTAGAGGTTAAACACACAAAGCTGTTTAATGTTCAAGCAGTACCCTTATGAAAAAAGACCTATCCTGGAGTGGTAGAGCTGCTTCTAAAGACACTCCATATATCCAAAGGCCTGAATTAATGCCATGAGCTTTTGAATGCATCATGTTTCTAGTAAGAAGTCCAAACATTTGAGAAAAATTAGCTGACCTAAACCTATTTAAAATTCCAGAAATTGCAACCACAATGAAAATCACAGGAGAAAGACGGTTTTCTATAGTTCCTGCCTGAGGGGTGAAGCAGTCCTGACACAAACAGGACATTGTCCAGCTGCATGTGCCCTTGCAGTGTCCATGCTCCTGGGGAAACTCCACTTCCAGCAGCCTCTTTAGGAAGCACCAGCGTGCAATGTAACAAGCTGACACACTCAGCCACCATATTCTGCCCTTAAGTCAGCGGGAAACTACACAAATGCTTCAATTATTGCACCTATTAAAACCTTTGATGGTCAGCTTGATTATTTCCATCAATAACTAAGAAGTTACAGACACCACCACTACCAAACAAAACTCCAAACTATTGGTATCTATGCAAAGAGTTCACTAAAAAATTTTAACAACCTTAAATGCTTAGTAATAACAAAGAGCACTTAAAATTTTCAGCCAAGGCTGTTGCAGGTTTGTGTTCATTGTCCCCAGGTATCATGTATTCTAGAGGCTTGTGAGTTGAGGGGCATTTGAAAATTACTTTGATTTTACTAAAACATGCACATACTTTATATAAAACCAGATTTTTCAAAAGAGCTCATTGCTATCCTAATTCTACTGCAAGTGAAGTCAGAAAAACACAGGAAACAGAAATTGCCGTGTTATAAAGATCTGGCATCCATCCAGTCCTGCCCCTCCAGCCAGGTCAGTACCAGCAGTTTCAAACATAAAACATTTCTGCAGCCCAGAACTTGGTTCTAATGCAGGTTCACATCCACTGTTGACTGGTGGCAACAAATTAGTCCAATTGTATTTCATAAGACATACTCAATTATCCTAGAGGTCTTTTCCAGCCTTAGTGATTCTATGCTTCATAGCAAAAAAATCTTGTCATTATGGTCACTCTGTTTGAACATTTGATCTCACTGATGTTTTGCAGAGAGGATAGCTATGTCCTAGCTTGTTTGATTTTTTTTTTTTTTAATCACAGGTTTAATGGTAGCAGTCGAACTACAGTCCAACTTAAGTCCTTCTTGAAAATCTGTAATATACATGCATAAAACACACAGTGATTTTTTCCAAGGAAAACTACAACACCAACTGCAAGTTTTATGCAAGAGCTATGCATTTGCAAACACTGAGGACAGCACAACAAAAATCTCTCCCCATGAGACAAGGAAGTGGGAGATCAACACCACAATATCCCAATCACCTCTCCTACTTCTTCACAGTTGAATAAAAGAATAGATATAATGTGAGTCTTCTAAAAATTAAAATGCATTGGCAACTGTGGAAAACAAACCCAAAATTTAAAAGGATGCTGCCTCCACTAATGGGTCACTTAGGTATTGTTCACAACCAGAATAGTCAGTAAAAAATATGTAATTTTAATGTAAGGAAATTCTTAGTGTCTTTATTTCCTTGGAAGTGCAAATTAATCCTAAATGTGACTTTTATAATTTTGACTCTCATTATGCTGCTTCTAGGAAACCAAAGCATAGAATGTTTTGGACTGGAGGGGGGCTTAAAAATTATCTAGTTCCAAACTCTCTGACCTGGGCAGGCACATCTTTCTCCAGACCAGATTGCTCAGAACCTTGAACAAGTGTTCAAGGAATGGGACATTCACAGCTTCTCTGGACAAGCCACTTCAGTGCCTCACCCCCTCATACTGAAGAACTTTTTCCAAATATCTAATCTAAGCCTACCCTCTTTCAGTTTGTCCTTGTCCTGTCTCCTGTCACTAGCTGCTTTTATAAAAAGTCCTTCTCCAGAATTCTTGTGGGCCCCTCCAGGTACTGAAAGGCCACAATTAGGTCACCCCATGGCCTCCTCTGAGGCTGAACAGCCCCAACCCTTCAGCATTTCCTCACAGGAGAGCTGCTCCCTCCCTCTTATCATCTTGGGGCCCTCTGGACTCACTCCAGCAGGCCCATGTTCTAAGAAGAAGTACTAAAATTATTTCCCCATTAATGCTAATGCTACCACCCATTGCTGACTTGCTAATTTTCTCCAGACAAGTTACTCTACCAAGTTCTCTCTTTTCTCTGCTCACTCACCAGACATTTTTCACACATATTTTGTTTCTCACTTGCTTGTGACAATGCATGCCACTTGGCATTCACTAGAATAATGACAAAAAAAGTCAGCATCCTTGAAAGGGAATATTTATTTATTTAGATTTCTACTAGTATCTTAATCACATTAAATAATGACCATCAGATATGGCAATCTTATAATATATCCTCTGCCTTCCAACACCTCTCTCAGGCAAGCAAGGGTAACAATGCATTTTTCTACCCCTCTTCCTTGCACAGCCATCCAGAAATACCCACCTACTGCCAGGCAAGGGGATCAGTCCATGCCACACCAACCTAATTTGTTTCAATTAAATTTTCACTGCAGTTAAAGCACAAATGGTTGGATACTCTTAAGTTAGAAGAGTGTTACATGCCAGGAGGATAAGAGATTTTTTAATTTCTGAAGCCTGAAAATCGGTAACATAATGAGGCCATAAAGAAAGAAAGGTCAAGGGAACAATTTGAATTATTTTCCTTCCCAAAACCACTTAAATATTAAAAAGGATAAATGATTCACTTTGAAGTTACACTTTAAAACCTTAAATATCAGAAGGTAAAATTCTAGTGGTAAAAATTGTTTTGTTTCTTCCTGACCCTCAGGCAATCCTGCCCTTAATTTAAAGTTAGGATAATATTCACAAATTCTAAAGCAGAAGATAAAGATTCACAATCTAAACTGAAAACTAATAATCAAAAACAACACATGGAACAAATTATTTGACACTTCTACAGAATTTCCAGAATTTCTAAATAGTCCCACAAAACTGAGAGTTCGATTAGTGTACTGCCATGGCTTCTCTCATGAGCCTTTCAGAGCCTTTTACGTGTGTGGAAACTGTTCTATCAACAAAGTCATTTTAACCACAACTGCTTAACCATTATCAGTGAAAACAGAGTCTACTCAACACTACTAATAGTTGCCAAAGCTAACAGATTGGGCCAATGTACCCATCTGGAAGTCTTATATTGAGCTATTTTGGAGATACAGTGAGCCAAAACAGAAAGGGTTCAAACAGTGAGTTAATCTTATTTTTCTGAAGTAGGAAAATTTCCCAAATGCCTTTTCTAACTTATCTCAATATTCATAAAATAAAATGACCCTTGGTGAAAGTTTACAGACATACCAGATTAATTATTTTGGTAACAGTGAAGTCAGTGAATTTGACAAGTGAAAAGATATTTTTAAACATGAAAGTAGAGTCGGTGCCTAAAAAGTGAATGTGGAATTTAAAAAAAAAAGATTTATATGAATAAAATACTATCCACAGAAATTTTCCATACCTACTACCCCAAATCACAGGAGAGAGAAAATAAGATTAATTTTTTTGCAGGTAAGCAAGTAGAAATATTACAGGAATCAGGTACTCTCTCCCTCTAATTAGCCAAGACCTTGAGTTTACCAAAAATTCAGGCTGGGGAAAGTAGAGAAATGAAAGGACCTTAAGTTTCAGGTGAGGAAATTGGTCTCTTCCAGAGGCCTTTGTTCTCTAACATTTTGCCTCCTCACCCCCACCACCCCCACTCCCCCTGTGGCAGGGAAGATTAAGCCTAAAGTATAGAACAAATAATCACAGAGGTGACAAAAAAGGAAAGGTAGAACAAGGGCGGAACAAATCTGAGAAGAAATTCATATGGAGAAAAAGAGATCTGGGCACTAAAGAAAAAAGTAATTGTTTAACTAATGGGCATCAGGAAAGATCCCATTTAAGTCATGCTTAAAATAAAGAAAAAGTTTTTTGGAGACTAAGTCTGGGGGAGAAAAAACCTAGTTACTAGATGTTATGCAAACCAGGCAGCATCCCTAAATTTTGTTTGAAAATATCAAGTAGTATTCATTAAAGTAGAGGAAGAAATCTTGCTCAGCATTTGCTGGAGGACCAGTTATTATTGAGAGTGTCAAGTGAGAAGTATTCTTCAAAATGTGCTTGAAAATGATCAAGTTTATGAATCATCTAGTAATAATAATTTTGGATCAATTAAATTAAAAAATAAAATCAGTCACTGAGAAATAAGACAGAAAAAAATAAACAAATAAATAAACAGCTCCGTGAAATAAGGAGAGCAGGCTACCTAAAATTTTCCTGAAAAATGATGGTCTTAAAATGTCCATTTTTTTTCTGGCTGCTCATGAATTTAGAATTACTCATATGTGTGTGAATCAACACACAGCAGTAACCCAGAGCAACCATTAAGCAACAGTTGAAATGCAATGAGTAGATTTGTTTCGTTACCCCCCTAACAAAGCCAGGCTGCACAGACAGGGGGACACCGGCTCTGTCAGGCTCAGTTTATCCTCGAGCCTGTCTGTGAGAGTGTATTATCTCTCCACAGGAGCTCTACTTCTCAAAACAGCCAGAGGATGAGCAACACCAGGCATAAGAAATAGAATTTTCCCACATTGGCATTTTTAGCATTCCCAGATTCAAGGTCACTTCTAGAGAAACTACTCCTTCTTCTTATTGTTTTAACACTTTCATCCCAACAACATCCTAAAAATGCTCTATTTTCTGTTAGGCTTAGTTATCATAACAGTGGCAGTGAATTTTTAATAACACTCATAGTGAACCCTGCAGCCACAGTGAAGCTACTTGAGATTATGAGAGGTATTAAAACCAGAATATTTTTTGAAAACCCTTTATTTACACAAGTTTATTGTCTTTGATCCTAAATTTCTTTTATGAGCTAGTTATGAGGTTGATAAACATACTGGGGAAGATATGAGAAGAAACGGGGATTTACCTGACAACTCTTTCAGTGCTGTCAGGGGGTAGAATTGGTGTGTATATACACATATTAATACATAGGAAAATCCAGTGTTTCCACACTGCTTCAGTTTCCAGATAAATCCTATTGCTGATGTCACTCAACACACACTGCAAAGTGCTGTCTTATTTCTTCAAGTTTGTTTGCAGTTTTTCTTCTGTCTGATTTAACACCAAAACCGTCGGTCACACGCACATCAAGGCATCGAAAAGGATTTGTCCTTTGCTACATTCTGCGCCGATTCCTCTTCTACAGCTGGCAGCTGCTCAGAAGGTGGCTGGTGGCAGCCGTGACTTAGACCCTGCAAATCAAGTTTTCTGGAAAAAAAGACAGAGCTGAGCTGATTTATGCAGGGCAAGAACATCTGCGTTCAGTGTCGAGGGTTAAGGAGAGACCAAGGATCCTGCACTCCAGGCCATCGATCACTTCCAGCCCTTTGCTCTCCAGGGTGTCAGCAGCTCTGAGGGATGCCAGCCACGCCAGAGTAACCAGCTGCAACGATGTCAGAATGTAACAAATGCAAAGGAGTGTCTGCAAAACTGTCAGTCTTAGTCCCTTACGCCTCACTGCTGTGGTCACAGGCCACAAAAGAGGCAGGAGAGGCAATGTCAAACAAGGCTTTGTTGCTAAAACAAGGAGTTGTGGGACCGCTCGCGCCCTGTGGAGCACTTCCATCAGCACTAAAAGGCTTTCCAAGAAGGGGATAACCTAATCCAAATCACTTTCCTCAAAAACTAGCACATTCTTCGGAGCACATACCCAAACCCAGCAGACTTCAGGGCTACCTCTACAGTAACTAGAGTAGATTTGGTGACAGAGTACTCTGGAGATCCTGCCAGAAGAAAATCTCAGAGCTCAAGATCAGAAAGGACTTTGGCTTGGGTTTAGCCCCTGGAACTCTCAAAACTGTAATTTTTATTTTTTTCTGCTCCCTCAGTCCCTTTGGTCTTGGATTGATATTACATCCTTATCTTTCTTACTCAAAGAGAACAATTAACTCTATTAAATATACTATGTACATAGTTTGATGAAGGACGTAATTGCAGTAAAATGCAACATACAACTAGAAATATCATAGCATATCTCAGACTAATCTCATGAAAACTCTAACAAACATGCCTTTGATTGACTTGCACAAACAATGAAATGTTAAAATATGGTGTTTGTAATGTTTTCATTTTTATTTCTATATAATCACTTTCAAATAGGAAGCTCTTTGGAAGAGTGTCGCTCAATAGTATTTCGGCTGACACCATGAAATCTGCTGAAGATGACACTAGCTGAAAAGGAGCTGGTAGGTCAAAGGTAAACTCCTGAATGCCTCTCCCTCTCTCCTCATCTCCAATCCATCCAAGCAAACTCTGCTATGCCATCCCTGCCAATACCTGACCAGTTCCCAGCAGAACTCTCGTGCAGGTAGAGATCACCAGAGGTGCATTACAGTTAGTGGAGCAGTCACCCTGAGAAGTCAGGAATGTGGGGTTTTTTATGGGTTTATAGCAAGACTTTTGGTGAAATTCTTCATTTACTTTACCAGCCTGGGAAACATAAAAAAAAAATAGTTGAAGATCATGTGCTAGGTAAATGTTCCAAAACTGATACAGTTCTAATAAATTTCTTTTAATCCTTTAATCTTCAAAATAGTCCAAAATGTTTCTTGGATCCTTCTCAAACTTCTCTTCAAAAAAAAAAAAAGCCCAGCTACACTGTCCTTATTTACAAGCATCCATATCTCCAGTGTTATTTATTTATTCCTGTCTTCCCAGGTATCACAGCCCAGAGGTTTTCCTCACATAGAAGACTGTACTCAATAATTCCAGCTACTATTTATCTGACATGCTAAATTGTCACTAGAAACAAAGCTTTATATAAGAGAATATTTCCCAGAAAACTACACTAGCAATTTGCTGACTGAAACCAGCAAAACAAGTGACTAAAACAAAGTTAAGCTTTGATCTCATAACTTTTCCCACTACTTTTTTCTTCCAGTCCTCCTTATTATCCTGCCACATTACTTCTTCTCAACCCTTTTTCTAAAATGCTTTAGTGTGTCTTTTCTAAGCATATGATTTCTAGCTTCTGTGGACTAAAGCCCTTTGAATGAATCAGAAGAATCAGATTAATTATGGAAATTTTTAAGTACCAGAGGACCTGAACACTCAAATAAATGGTTCTGTCAGTCATGAGTATCAGTTTTCCAAGTTGTAATACTTGTTTTTTATCCAAGCTTATGAATGCTGTGAGACCACCAATAAAAAATTTTAAAAATTTATTTTAAAAAAATATTTTTTTCTACAATATCTACCAAAATTAGCTGTCCATTTCCCTAGGAATAATACATAATTAAAATAGAAATGGCATGAAGGAATACTACAGCTTTTCATTCTGTGGCCCAACAGGGAAAAAAAACAAACTCCAAGTATCGCTTATATTTATTTATTCTAGGTATAGTGTTTCACTGAAATACAACAAAATATACAACATGTTCTCTTACTTGACTTGATGTGTTTTACATCTTCTGCTTGCATAAAAAAGTGTATTTGGAATGACTAAATGTCAACAGATGTAGTGCAACGTGATACAACACAAGTAAAACAGACATCTACTTGCTGTGGGTATTTATATCCAAATCTTCAGAATGTCCTTAGATGCAGCAATTGTTTCAACAAAGATTTGGTGGACAAAAAAGAAGTCATTTGAGACACAAACCTTTAGTTTAAGCCTAGAGATTTTCATTCGTCTGAAAAGAAAAAGTAGCTAATTAGCCAAGCTACAGAAGGGGTGATGGAACAAAGAGCTCCTCAGCTGGAGTCAATTGCTTCGTCTGTGTCAGCGACGAGGAGCTGTGCGCTCTGAACTCCTGCCCTGAACTCCGCAGCCCACTGCCCTGGGGCCGCTGGGCGAGGAGCAGCTGTGGTGGCGGCACGCTGGCGTGCTTGGGCTGAAGGAAGGGAAAAGGGGCACTTTCAAGCTCCACAGAAGCAGAGAGGTGAGGGGGGTACAACATCACCCCAGGACATTAGGTCATCGCCTGACGCAGCCTGTGCTGGCTGTGTCCGAAAGGTAAAGCAGCTGCGCCTCAGGGCACCTCTCGGTCCGTGTCTGGGGTGCACGGCGTAGGGGGCACAGCCCAGCTTTAGGGCCAGGGGGTTTCCACAGTCCTGGTCCACTGACAGTCCAGAGGAAGTATTTAGGGAGAATTTTATCGTCCTCCATGCTGCTGTGATTCTGATTCCTTCTGCAGGAAAACAGAACATGTGATGGGATAGTGCACACCCTCACAATTTGCCAGTGACACAGGCAGAACACATCAGAGATCAAACCTGCAGAGAATTAGTACCTCTACAGAACCAATGCAGCCCTTTCTCCCAGCACAAAGTATGATTTCTGCTAGAACTCAAAAAGGCAGCGGTTCATAGCTCTGCATGCCAACCAGTTTCAAGCACTCCTGAATTTTCGTTTTTTAATGGATTTTCAAAATAAGTGTCCTATATTATCCCTGATCATAATGTTATATTCTTACTCTGCCACACTAACATTCTACATTTCTACAGTGTTTTCATCAGATGATCTAAATGTGGCATGAAGGTCCATTTGGACCTTATTTCTCGTTTTCTCATACCCAGACTTTCTATGACTTGCAATTAAGATTTAGAGTAGAAAGCAAACTATATCTTTTGTTTGGCATAAGTGGATAAAAATTGTGAAAATTAAGTTAACAGTACCCAGTCCACAATTATGAAAGGAATCAGAGAACTGGCACACCACCTGCCAGCAGCCAGCCCTGCTCTGAACAAGCTGGATTAGGCTGACACAAAAGCTGTGGCATCCAGCTGATAACACACCCCTTGACAAGGCAGAACAGAGGCTGATCCTTGACAGGAGAGAACAATCCATTGGACCAGGCAGATGTTGACCCACAGGTCAGTGATACACAAGCGGAGCTTGGGAAAGCTTAAAGCTTTCCCTGGAGAAAAGTTCTTGAGCCTAGCCATCTCAGTCTCAGAGGGAAGAATCACCAAAACCCTCAGAGCCAGTGATGGGACATCAGGATTGCTTCACTGTATTCTTAAGGACTGACTATGTATTCATGTCTGGGGTTTAGTATTTCATAGAAAAAAATGGCTATTATCTGAGGATAAGTGAATGTTTGAAGATTTGAGGTTTTGCCTGGTTTGTAGGTCTCACTTAGTACTCCCATCATGCTGATCCCAAACTCATAAATAATAACAACAGGAGCATGTACTTGTACTGCTGTCTTACAGCAACCTCACCAAACAGAGACCTATCAGCCCTATTTTAGATGTGAGAAAATGGGGTATAGGGAGGTAGTAGCTGACTTTTTCCCAAAACTACCAAAGCTAGTAGCCCACCAAAGCTCTGAGTCCTCTCAGAGCAGACTGAGTGGTTCAGCAGAGAGAACTAGTGCAAGCTTTGCAAGAGATCAAGGCCAACAGAAGCAGGGACTTCTACAGTGCTAATGAGGATCTATGCTGCCAGTCCAGACCCCAGCTCCATCTGGCCCTCTCAGAAATCCTAGTTTCTTCTAAGGATCATAAAAACCACAGAAACAAGAGAAATTTTCTGCATTCTTGCAAATGAATTGTTTCATCTCTTACTTTGTACCTCTCACGAATGCACGCGAAGAAAAGTGTTGACCTATCATGCCCTAAAATTTTGTGAAGGAGTTCTAATTTCTCTGGTACAATCTGTCTACATTGTAAGTCAAGACTTTCTCAGTAAAATTTCGTAAACTTCCAAGTACCACTTTTTTCCAAGCCACAGAGTAACATGATGGCAGAATGTTCTGTAAACCTATACGTATGTGTGTACATATGTCTTTTCTGCCAAGACTTGTAACTGTTGGACAAAATTCTGGCAGTTTGGCAGACATGAGGCTCTAGTTAGGATTAGTTACAAGAGGACATTTGCATATAAATCTGTCTCTATTTATGAATACTAAGAAGAGAAATGTCATTGGATTTTACTTTTGAAAACGGAGTATGAAAATCTTCATATAAGCTGAGAAAATGGAACTTCTTTCCCTTAAGTTTCATGTCTCTGTATGGTTTGAGTTAGGTTTTTAGGTATATAGATATATCCTTATTTTTAATGACTTCTGTTCACATAGCTGTTCAGATTGTTTCTGTGGACAGGAACATGGCCATGTGTGTGCACACTGTGCAGTTTGAACTAGACCCATTCTATTCCCCTTCTTCCTTTCCCCCTGATGGATTCTCACTGCTTATTGATCCAGCTGGCTTGCTATGGGCTGCAAGCCAGCTTGCATGTAGTGGGTAGTTTGGATTTGGCTACAAGCACCTAGGTACAATTATAGTCATCTATTTTTACACTTAGTCACCACTTTCCAGTCAGGAAACTGGAGCAAGAGAGGCATATGCAACTAACGAAGGTGGGCCACAGGTTTTAGCAAAGTGAGGTGAAATATAACATTAAAATTTGGAGTGTAATTACTCATGACAATACTATAGCTGTGCTGCATTAAAGTCAGTTTGCCTTATGTGAACAGAAAGTCCAGAACTCTGCTGAATCACCCCTACATTACTGCAGCACTTCCTTATGAGATTCTCTCAGACATCAGGAGGGTAATTTTATATTAAAAACCCAATGTATTTTAAACTTATATTCAGCATCATCTCCTACTATTGCAGGAAATTCTCAAAACTCAACATTCCCAATTGCTGGCATTCCATTGGTGAAGTTCTCTTAATTTGAAAAGTTAAATCCAAAGTTCCTTCCAAGTAATTCTCAATATCAGAAAAAATCTCAGATGGGCTTAGCATCTTCTGCTGTTTTGGATGAACAAATCAGTGTTAGAAATGCGGTTTTAAAAGCAGTATTTTATAAGTGATTATTGGCTTCATTTTGTTCATTTTTGTGTCTGTCAACAGATAATTTCTGCAGGGATTACTGGCACTGTAATGGCCTCATTAAAATGGCAACATCATAGATCTCTTGTTTCAGCAGTACTTTTAAGACACTTAACTTTCCACTGTTGGCCACCTATCCTCCCTTAAAAAACACGCAATCCTTCTGTTAATATATACTTAGAATTCTATGGAAATGCAGCTTCCTGTATCTCTGCTCCTCCTATGAAGTAGCATCTGTACTGAGACAAGTAGCACGCTGTCCCACTGCTGAAGCTTTATCTATCCTTGTACCAATAATGACAAAACAGCAAAACTAACTCCATTTTCACTGGAATGCCAGTAATTATTTTTCTAAGAGACACATCAACTACAACTTTAAAAATTTATCATCAATTTTTTGTTTGAATTTGCCTTTAGTATAGCTCTAATTTTCATTTTTCTCATTAAATATTGCTGTAGTGCAAGGGAAGCACCACAGAAATTATTTTAATACCCAAACCAATACCCAGTCAGTTTTGTAGCATAAGGATCAGTTCTCTATCAGCATTTCAACTTCTCTGCACACAACAGGCTTTACAGACCAGTCTCCGTTTGCGTGGGGAATTCACCTCTGACAACTCATTTTACAAACTGCTCTTCTTATTCCTGTGCCAAATCCCATCAAGTTTGTTTAACTCCCATGGCACTTGGTGGGAGAGACAGGTGGTCAGAGGGGTGGAAATTCATCCATGTGTAGGTTGACACCTATTAAACACAAGACCCACTGTTTTTAATCCCCAGGATCGGATTCTGACTGCTCTATACATATCCTCAGGATACAGCTGTTGCAGATCTGAAAGAGCAGACATGATCAACCTGATGCCAAGACAGGGATACAAGGGAATTTATCTTTCTGTAGAGAAGAGGCTGCTGTGCAAAAATTGTGAAACAAGTCAATATGGAGGAGACAGCTGATGCAGCCACTAGGAAAAAATTTTATCTCCTTGGATCCAAGTTCTGGATGTGCCTGTGAACGACCATTCTCCACCACGGCAGAAAAAGGGCAGAGGTAGAGGAAGGGATTTGATGATATCAAAATACTTCTCTTCAGTTTTATGAATTGAAGCTCATGAATTAATACAGTCGAGGTTCAGAAGAGAAAGTATAACCAGATCCTGCAACCACAAGACTATGAGACTGGGAAGACTTGGAAATCATGGTAGTTCTTAATTTATAACAAGATTAATTCAAGCAGTATTTTTATTCTACATAACTAATTCTAATTCTAAATTACTGAGAAGGGAAGAATTAAAAGGCAAGATATTTTTTACTGCTCATAATGAAATGAAATACATCTCCTTCTGCTGTTTTTCCTTCGGGCCCAATTCTCTTGATTTGTGCAGCAGCTTCTAAGTGTGCCCTGCTGGTCAGGTTAGAGAGCAGGCATTGCTCACTAAGGGCCCACTAAAACTGGGTAATTCAGGTTTCTTGTTCTAGCACATCTTCACAAGCCTCCTATTCCCAGCCAAGTGGAGTATCTATAAACATTCCCAAATTTAATATTATAAAAATAACTGTCCTGTGGCACTTAAGCAATATGCAAGCCATGAGTCACAGTTTAAGAGAAAAAACTTTAAGGGAATAAACCAGATCCAGTTAATTTAATAAGTGACCAAGTGGATATGCCCAAAAGCTCTATTTTTAAAATTTGAAAATGAAATATAATATAATAAAACTATTTTTAAAAATAATTTTAGAAATTATTTTTATCTAGTCAATTTTATGATTCAGAAATGGGAAAAAATAGTTGACATAGAAAACCCATTCAGCTGTTTCAAATATCTTGGAGCCATCCAAAACCATCCACTAAATTTTAACCACACATCCTTTAGATATGTACCCAAATCAGAAGTGAAATTTGTGTTGGTTTATGGAATATTAAATATTGGTGTTCGAATATTCTCAGTTGCTAATTTTTGACAGCAGATTGCTAATTTTACGTGCAGATATGCTATTGACACAAACAATCCAATACACAAACACAGAAAAGAATGGTTCATGTAAGACCAGTTTAATGTCTTATGTGAACCATTAATACTAACTATTAATAACTATTAATTAATTAGTTGTAGAACTGTTAATACAGCAAAGTATTCTCAGAGAGGAAAAGCCACTAACAAACAACCTTTGCTGCTCTAGGGAGTTGAGATGAGAAGACCACCTTCTTCACGCCCCTGGTTAACCCTATGGTTTTGAGCAAGAACAGGGTCACAGCCATAGCTCCCAAGGTGTTAATGGCAGCAGGGTTCAACCTGCCACAGGAGGCTGGCATCTGCTTCTGCTTCCACCTCCGGCTGCGTGGTCCTGCTCTTCCGCTGCAGCTTCCCCTCTCCAGCCGTGCCACAACAACTGCTTGCAGGAGCACAGGGTAAACAGGATTGCTGAAAATAACCCTCTGGCAGGGCTATTTTTAACCTGGATCCCTTCAGATTTTGTCAGGGTGTCATCACAAGCCATTGTGCACATGGGTGGTTGTAGAAGTGCAGGATAATGAGTCCTGGGTGCGTGGCTGGGGGTGGACGATAGAGAGGACCTTTTAATCTGGCTTTCCACATGAAGCAGGGAAACTACAAACTACATCCAGGGTTAACAGTTGCATGTACAATACAGAGAGCGGAAAAATACTGGTCTTTCTGTCACAGCCATGAGAGAAAAATTACTTTCCAAAATGCTTAAAAATCATTAGAATATTTTTCCTTTCTTTTTCTGTCCTTATAGCTAAATATACACACTGAGATATCTTGCAGTATTAAATAACTATTTCCTCACTTTTTTATCCTCTCAGTGTAATTAATTAACTACCTCTTCTAAAGGACTCCATCAAATCTGAGTCCTGAACTGTCAGAGACATTCACAAGAGAAATCTCTGCTAATAAGCTGGATGGCCGTGATTCACAGCAGAAGAACTTAATTCCAGTGATAGTGACACAGCACCTTCTAGACCACTTTTCTAATAATTGTGTCACAGATAGAAAATAGCAGTATCTTTCTGATAAAAGTAAAAAGTCTGTGCACACTAATAAAAATATGACATTTTCAACCGGGAATGAAGAGGGGCAGTCCTCTGAAAAAAATGGGTGTAGAACTGTACTTGAGCAATTGTGTTTGTCAGTGCTTTCCTGTCCATAGAAACCAAGAAGGTGCTCATGTACTTACATTACTTATAAGCACTGAATAAACACTAGAAGGAGGAACAGAATTCTTTTTCCTAAGAAGTTCTCTCTCCTTTATTTGTTGCTTGGTGAGTCCTACCCATCATTCTCAGTAGCAACTCTCTTCTCCAGGTTTCTGGGAACTAGCTGCTAGCACGAATTTTTTTATTAAGGGGGATGTTTCCTAGCTCAGAAAGCAGCAGCAAAGGAAAAACCCACTCCCTGGACTGTCTTACTCTCAGCACTTCCATGTGCTCTTTAATAGTCATTTGGCTCTTAGATGGCTATTTGAAGGACTGGCTGCATAAAAAACCTGTTTTTCAGTTGATTCTGTTGGTGCTTCTGCACCTAAACAGGACATCAATATTAGCTATTTTAGTCTTTAATTTTAGATTATTTTTGATACTTTCGCAACTCTTGCCCTCTGAGACTGATCTGGGATTGACATTGCAGCCAAAGAGGATTTGGAGTTTTGTTTAATCCTGTTTCTTTGCCATGTAGCTAAAAGGCTTTTCCTTTGCTATCAATATTATACTCCAGTTAAGTCAATAAATATTCACCATGTCTGCCTGCTTCTTCTTGCAACTGCTGGTTGGATGAAAGCCTCAAAGCATTTGAGGAGAGTACAATAAAATCTGTAAAAATCCCTGCTTCAAATGGTAAGCAGGGAAAAGGAACAAGAAATAGAGCTTTCCAGTCAGATCTCTTTTTCCTGTTTTTTTCTCTCATTCTGTATCCCACCTGTCATCTTTTTTTGACACCTCGTTCCCTGCCTCTTCCTTTTTCTGGGCTTTTCTCACCTGGTCTCACCCTCATTTTCAAGGGTTCCTTGCTTCTTTTTCTGATCTCCAGTTGACATCTTGTTGCCACGGCAATATCAGATACAAAAAATCACTTCTGCAACCAGCTGCTGTTCCAGCAGATTGTAGCAGCACAACTCATTTACAATGCTCATACTTGTGAATTTGCCCCTAAAATTTTCAGTGCTAACATTTACACCGCATGCTATTTTCTCCTTTATCCTCAACATGCTAAAGCCTTCTGCTAACCCATATTTACCCTTGGAGTTACCACACTTTATAAATAAATGTCTATATATGATGTGTAGATATATCTCTTTTTGTAAGTACAAATACCAGTTTTTTAAACACCTCCCCCAAAAGAGCCAATCCATGTATATACACTGACATGAACAGACTACTTCCTCCAGTCTGCTGTTACTGTGTAACACCTGTAGGTTCCTCCCTAGTGTTCCTGACTGCTCCTCTACCCCCCAACATCCAATCTACCCCTAGCATATGAAAACTGTCATCTGGCAGCTGCTCCTACACCACCACCCTGATTTCAACTTTCAGTGCAAAATCATCTCATGCATTTAACAGCCTTTTCCATAACTTTCATCAGCACTGAGATGTGGAACCTCAGTTCTACACAGAGTGCAAAACAAATCCGTCCTTTACTTCCTACCAGTTGTGGAGATAGGACACTCATGAGTGGCCAGAATCCCTGGGTCTCCATGGCATGGCAGAAAACAGCAGCTGGGCTCCCAGGCACAAGACCACTAAAGGCATTTACTTATGGAAGAGAGGACTGTCCTCTCCTGAACACAGAATCATAGAAGAGAATCACAGAAGAGAATCATTAAGGCTGGAAAATACCTCCAAGGTCATTGAGTCCAACCTTTGACCCAATACCACCATGTCAACTAAACCACAGCACTAAGTGCCATGGCCAGTCACTTCATTGCTTCCAGGGATGGTGCCTCCACCACTGCCCTGGACAGCCTGTTTCAATGCCTGACTACCCTTTCAATGAAGAAATTCTTCCTGTTTTCCAACCTGAATCTCCCCTGGCAGAGCTTGAAGACATTTCCTCTGGTGCTGTTGCCAGCTGCCTGGGAGAAGAAACTGATCTCCAGGTGGCTACATGCTCCTTTCTGGCAGATATAGAGAGGGATAAGGTCATCCCTGCACCTCCTTTTCTCCAGGCTGAACACTCCCAGTTCCCTCAGCTGCTCCTTAAATAACTAATATAACCTGTGCTCCAGANAAGAGAATCATTAAGGCTGGAAAATACCTCCAAGGTCATTGAGTCCAACCTTTGACCCAATACCACCATGTCAACTAAACCACAGCACTAAGTGCCATGGCCAGTCACTTCATTGCTTCCAGGGATGGTGCCTCCACCACTGCCCTGGACAGCCTGTTTCAATGCCTGACTACCCTTTCAATGAAGAAATTCTTCCTGTTTTCCAACCTGAATCTCCCCTGGCAGAGCTTGAAGACATTTCCTCTGGTGCTGTTGCCAGCTGCCTGGGAGAAGAAACTGATCTCCAGGTGGCTACATGCTCCTTTCTGGCAGATATAGAGAGGGATAAGGTCATCCCTGCACCTCCTTTTCTCCAGGCTGAACACTCCCAGTTCCCTCAGCTGCTCCTTAAATAACTAATATAACCTGTGCTCCAGACCATTCACCAGCTCTGTTGCTATCTCTGGACACGCTCCAGCCCCTCTGAGACTTTCTTGTAGTGAAGGGCCCAGAACTGGACAGAGGATTCCAGGTGTGGCCTCACCAGTGCTGAGTACAGAGGGATAATCCCTGCCCTGGTCCTGCTGGCACACTGCTGCTGGTACAGGCCAGGATGCTGCAGACATTCTTGGCCACCTGGGCACACACTGGATCATGTCCAGCTACTGTTGACCAGCACTCCCAGTCCTTCTCCACCAGGCAGCTTTCCAGCCACTCTGCCCCAGCCTGTAGTGCTGCCTGCGGGGGGGGCTGTGGCCCAAGGGCAGGATTCAGCACTTGGCCTCGTTCAGCCTCCTACTATTCATATTGTATATCTCTGCCAGATATCAGTCACACTAGGGAGGAGTTCCCACATTAAAAGAAAGGTAGGATCCATTTGTTCCCTTCCCTTTTCAATGAACCACATCTGAATGAAATTACTCCTTTGCCTTTTATAGTACCTGCTGAGAAAAGCAAAGGAAGTCAACTTCTAAATTATCAGATGAGCTTGTAGTCAAAAACAAGGGTGTAATGAATATTTTCCAGAGAATAATATCCAACATTCCCATTACAGTTTCTAAGCAGAAATAGCACTCATGGGCATCTCATTTAACATGGTTTGACATCATTAGGGCGTCATCTTGTATTTGAAGCATGTGACAAAACTTATAGTATAAAAATACGCTCTATACATTCTATTTTCTTCAAAATTTTATTCAAAAACCTGAGGAGGTATGTCTTATCAAAGTGTTTCCCAGTGAGAAAATTGACTTATCTAATGCAGTACTACATAGAATCCCCATGAAATGATACAGTTTGGATTTTGAATTTTTACTGACAGTTGAATCGCAAAGTTAAAGATTAAAAACTTAAATATCATTAAACTTGTAGAGGTTTACAAATAAGCTAATAGATTTCCATTATAAAAATGCATATAGTATGAATCTAGTAATTGTTCCCAATGAAAAGAAAGCATTATCTCCAAAAGCAAAGGACAGAATGGGAAAACTCAGGAAGGGAGGGACAGCTGCAGCACAATATATTTTTTGTGGCTAGGGTTATGAAGCGAGGTGGTTTGTTTGGGTTTTTTGCATTTAGTCTTTTTTTTCCTGGAAGCAAAGAAAAAATCAAAACAGTTAGATGTGGCTTTGCATATGCCAGATGTGACAATGAGCTCAAATCCCTTTCTGGGGAAAGAATTGCTTCATGGAGTGTTTGATTTTGAAAGAGCAAGGGTTCATTGTCTCTGACTTTTGCTGGATACCAATAAATGCTGGCATTAGTGAGACATTTCCCTTTGAAAGTTGGAGTACAGAATTAATCCCAATAAACAGTGCAAATCAGCAACCCTCACTAGGGCAGAACAGTGCTCACTGTCACAGAATTCAGAATGACTCATGTGAACACGACTGTGGGCTGCAGCCCCTGGGTCTTTTACCAATCACACTTTCATCTGCTACCTAGCAGGTGGAATTGTTTTTTTCTTATATTTGGATTATCTTTCAAGCACCTAATGAATTATTGAAATCTTCTGATGAAGTACAGCATTCATAGTCGTAACTTGCACATATTTTATCAGTTCAGCTCAGCATTTGTGCGTGGCATTTGCTAAATGATTAAACATTTCTTCAGAGACATGTTACAAAGTAACGTCATAAATTTAGACATTTATTTCTTCCATTCTATCAACTGCTTCATTTCCAAAACCTCCTTTAAAAATTAATATGTTTCTCTACAATGTGGCATAATGGGTTATTTTTTATATCTCTCAGATTGGACATAGTTGTAAAACATAATTTTCTCTTCTGCCCTACGGTAAATTACAATTTACAAATAAAACTGTCTAAATATATTTGTAATGATTTTCTTTCAGGCACATGAAAGAAATGTTCATGTGTGATCTATTTGTTGGTGGTCTTCCTCAAACTGTTTTCTCCAGATTTTTCGTACACACACATTTCATAGATGCATTTATGTTGGCCTTAAGTCCTGCACATGTATCAGCCAACTTGTATTTGGTCTACATTGGCCTTATCCCAGGCCTTGTGGGCCTTAGTGAGGCACAGAAATGTTTATAAAACTGAAGAATGGACCTCCTACTAGTGTTCTTTCAAGAAATAGTCCTTCTTTGGATCAGAAACCTTTTAAAAGTGTATTTAAGCATTCCTTTATCATAGTTTCATGGAAAACATTCTTAATTTTAATGTAATCAATTAATGTTAATTAAATGGCTGCAGTACAAGCAAACAAAAAAAAAATTGGAGTTTCATCTTCCCCTGCAAATGTTAAAAATATGTATACTACCAAAAAATAAAAACAGTCTTTCCCAGCAAGGAGTACTTGCAATAAATCAGCTTCTGAGGGTTGCAGTAGCCCTTTCTGTGACACTGTGTGACATAAACAAAAAATTTGAACACGAAGTACCATTCTTGGGAAGGAATTTCACAAAGCTGCAATGTGGTCACCTCATTAGAAAGAGATCAAATGCTGCTAATAAAAGCAGATATCTTGGAGAGACATATCCATGGGGGAAAACAAAGTGAGACTCTTACATCTGCCACTGGCAAGAAAGTACCAAACAGTACTTGGCTTTGTGGACACTTGAGTCCCACAAGGGTTAACGATGGATTAACCTATTTGTACTGACCATTTATTATCAAGTGATATATGTAAATATTTCTTACACTACTTATTTCAGAGACGCAAGCAAATGCACAAAACTGAACAAATACCCTGAAGAGCTGTATTTTTTGTGAATAGTGAATTATTCAGAAAACAGAACTGCAGACAGATATTCTAGAATGTAAGATTAAATCTGGTGAAAAAAATCTGATATTTTTATCTTTAGTTAATATTAATATTAGAATGTTCTAATATATCAAAATTAGATATTTGATTTCAGAAAAGCAGGGGGGTTTCAATGCTTTAAAAATAAAATTGCTCACATTTTCAATAAAAATTTTATTCTTTTAAATTCAAACCCTAGTTTAAAATAAAACATCAATTATTAGTTTGTGATCAAATTGAAATAAATGCTTTTATTTTTGGTTCAGATATAAATTCTTAAATCTGTTATTTTCCTTCTAACAATGATCAAATTGTGTCACAATTGTTACTACAAAAAAAATTACTTACATCACAGTAGCAAAAGTCATGCTATATAAAAATAAATGTGCAAGTCAAGATAGTGAATAGTGATGATACTTGAGGTAACAAATTAGGAACTTCAAATCCTTTGCCACACTCCCATTTTCAGAATTAACCAATCCTCCTGCCAAGCTGGACGATACAAGAACATACTTCCTCTCTTTTGATATCATGATCTGAGTAAGATTTTAAGAGCCAATACAGACAGCAGTGTCAAAAGAAAGGAAATAAATGTCAGTAAAACCAGAAGGAATTAAAACAAATCCGAGAACAAAGCGTACGAGTTTATGGCCTTTAAATCTTTCACAGGGTGTGAGTCTCAAAGACATCAAAGTGAGCACTATCATCCTAAACAGTTCCAGAAATTCCACCATAACCATGTTACTCTTAATATTTTTCCAAGTAGTTCTGAACTTAGAGGCTCAGAGAGAGCCTAGTCCTACAAACCTTTGCTAGCTATATGTGAATAAAATATCTTGAATTTCTATTGCAAAGGGTTACAGCAACACCTGTTTTTAAAAATTCTCTCCATGGGGAAGAAAAATGGAACCACCATTAATTTCTGTACTGCTACTTTATTTCAAAATATTGTGTATGTCTTTCAAACTGACAATAGCTGACACAGAAAAAAAAAGTTTTGCATCAAAGTGAAAATCTATATTCATCATTCAGCATGACTTTTTAAAATAAAAGAAGCATTGTTTTTTCTATCTTTTAATATCTGCTGTTTTGGAGGGGAAAATATTTCCTCTCTTTGATTTCATGATCTGAATAAGTTTTTAAGACACATTTAACAAGACAGAATACAGTGTTAAAAGACAGAAATAAAAATCTATAAAACCCCAACAAATTAATCCAGAAATCTCTGGTAGCTCAAAGCTACCATTTACTTGAGCAAGCTTTAAAGAAATTAATTATTCATTCCAACACTGTGCTGAATACTCTTTGTACAGTAAATCCTCTCTCTGAATTGACTGGAACTGGCAGAGCTAAAGGCCTATATACTGTTTGCTTTCTCCTCTCAAACTTGTGTTCCTTCAAAAGGAACCAGGCTTGTCTCTTCCCATACCAGTGCATACACTGAAATGGCTCAAACAGCCTCACAAAAGGCCAAACTCGTGCTCATAGACCTTAAAATATAAAAGGCCTTCAGTACATCCTTAGAGGACCTTAAAACCACCTACCCTTGGTATCAGGCATTCCTCTGAAAGGCAGGGTTTCAGCACCAAAGGTGTTTCACCCCCAGAGGCAGTTGGCGGCCTTGATACTCAGCCACCCAGACTAGGAGCACTGCAAGGAAACCATCCTGTGTCGATGGCATCCTGGCTCTCT
Source organism: Phainopepla nitens (assembly GCA_013400175.1). Classification (NCBI taxonomy): domain Eukaryota; kingdom Metazoa; phylum Chordata; class Aves; order Passeriformes; family Bombycillidae; genus Phainopepla; species Phainopepla nitens. Next base: position 96,273 of record VXBQ01008648.1, on the reverse strand, counting down.
GATCCATGGCTGCCCTCCAGTTACATGCCCGAGTAGAGATGAGTGATGAACCTGGCTGAGGATGGGTTTCAGAATACTTCTAGTTTTAAACCATCATTTTTGTTGCAAGGGAAATGCACAGGGTGGAGTCTTTGCCTGATTCAAGAAGAGTTAAACAATCTTACCAAGCACCCCTTCACCCTTACACAAAATCAGCCACCAGACAAACCCAGGCATCCTTAGCCACCATTCTCTGGTGCCACAAACTCCCCACAGCTCTTTAATTTTCAGGAAGACAAAAGGCATGACACTTGTCATTGCCTTCAGAGAAAGAAAAATGCAAGCACATTGCTTTCAGCCCTGTCACTTGCCCATCCTTTCTATACCTTGGATGAAGTTACTAGGGAAGTTGTTTCTAGAAGTACATAACATGGAGTTAGAGATAAATTAGTGTTGTGGCAAATAATTCTCATTTTAAGAAAATATATTTAAATAACTACATAAGGGGGAAAAAACGAACAATGAAGGACTAAGAGAGAGAAAAATACTTACAGCTCCATCTGTTGCTGGAGATGGGTAGTAATTCAACTGCAAAAAAGTCAAAAGCCAAGTCTACCACTTGGTAGACTGATATGAGTTCTAGCTAAAGGAGCTGAATTCTGGAGAATAAATCAACCTCCAAGTGTAAAAATAGAGTGAGTAAACAAGTGTCAGATATTTTTTTTAAATCATCGAAATAGAACCTATAAAAGTATTTTAAAACCCACATAAATGCTGACAATATATGCAAAAGTGAAATCTGAACTGAAATTTCATCCATATAAGTGATAGATGATAGTGCCCATGATTTTAAAAAAAGAGGCATTTAATCTCTAGAGATTACAAACTGCCCTGGATCAACAATTATTCTCCTACAAGCCTATATTGCACTGAACAGAACAGAAACACAATTATTTCTGAAATCTCTGAATGTTATCAGAATCTCAGTATTAAAGAAAGATATCATGGTACCTAAATAGATATCATAAATCTGTTTACTTTGCTGTCATTAGAATTCTGCAAAAAATATTTTAAACAAAAGATTATAATAATACAGATAAAGAGGTATCATCATGTCTGTTCTTTCTAGAAACCGAAAAGGGGCTCTTCTCAACCATCTGTGTAGATGATTAAATCATACTCAGCAAAAACCATGTGTTTTCTCATTCAATTAATGAAATACTAGGTTTTATTTCCATTGGTCTATTACATTCAAAAGCCCAGTGATATAAAAGAATTACAAATGGATTTGCATGATTCTGATTTTGGGCAATCCACCAGTGCCATGTTTCTGCTTGTCAAAATGGCCAAGTACTGGCTAGTTTTGGCAACATGTATGTTTCTAGACTAGCCATAAAAGCACATCACAGAGCGTCTTTGCACGTCAAGTGCATTTATAAATATTTCTCAATTATCTCTATTTCCTGGATGTTTCACAACAATCAAGAGAAAAGGTACCTATTCAAATTCCAACCCACAGACATTGCTTGTCTCATTCTACTCCAGTTACAAGGGGTTAAAGGGGGTAAACTGAATTCACAGCATCTTCACTTTATAAAGTTAGTCAGAAAATGCCTTTTCATTTATGAAGAGTTGCAAATATTGTGTGCAAATGAAAGTGCACATGAAGGAAAGACAAAGAATTTGTGTTTTTAAGAATGGCTACAGTGTGTGTGTGCGGTGCCCTGGATTACCCTCAAAATGTGCAGATGACCCTTACCAAAGGAAGTGGAAGGAACAGCATGTTCACCCACTGCAGAGCCAGGAATAACAGAAGCCACACACTCAGCAACAGCCATCTGACTGCAGGCAGGCTCTGATCGGGCACTTCCATTCAGGTTTAACATAATGTTTATATGAAACAGAAAAATGCGCCTCGCTTACAGAAAGATCCTTACTTCTCTAAGAAACGTGTGCCCGTGAAACAGGAAGCAGTACCTGCAGCCTCTTGAGTGAATGGATGGATGAACCCCCAGACTACAGGTGCTGGCTACAGAAAGAGGACTTGAAATTCTGTTTCCAGAAAGCATATACCCTTCTCTGTGCTTCACCACAGATACCAGCATCTCCAGTTCTCGGTGTACAAAAGAGACTTTCTGACTGACAGTTTGCTCCTGCACACCGTGGCATTGCTGCACCAAGTGAAACAGAAGAGTGAATGGGCAGCAAACAGAAGCAGGGCCCTCTCCTTGTCTTCATTATTTCTTTAAGAGTCCTCAATGTTTTAACACAAAAAGTTATCAAAATGTAATAAAAATACACCTCCAGGCTAATAAAGCTCTTCATAATATCCCAAGCTAAGAATCCAAGGATTAATCCAGAGCCATTAACTACTTCTGAAATAATCATTATAATTTTACATGTGCTTTTGAAATTCATACATGAAGTAAATATAATCTGTTTGCCCTTACCCATGTTATTTTGTCCCCAGGCCTCTTTTTTATCCTCATGTCAGTGAAACATTTAAGATAATTATTTGAATTAATACATTAATAGAACCCATAGTAACAAACATAGTAACAAACAAAATTTTATCTTGAAAAGGAAAATCTCCTCAGACGTCATAGTAAGGACCAACCTTCAGGTTACTCTGGAGACCGCTCAACAAGACAGGACAGAGGAGACATCAGTACTGATCATGGCTGAGAGATGGGCCATCTTCTCCCTTTTCATGGGGAAAAACCCTGCTAGGAGAGGAGATAGACTCACATCTAGTTCCTCCTCTCAGAGCTCTGCACTTACTGTAAAAAACAAATCGCTAATCTAAAAGGTATAAACTGCAGGTAGATGAGGGTTTGCTGCCCATCAGGAAGTTTTTGCTATCAGTCATGCTGGAACTCTTGAAAGGGGAGTCCTGCATGCAGCCCCGTCTGCCTCAGTGCCCAGGCTGCTACACCAGATCACTGGAGGTGGTTCCACACCACTTCTGGCTGTGGTAAAGAGCCTGCTCCAGAAAAGCCTTCCTGGAGAGTCCTCCAGGCTGTGCAGTGCCAGGCAAGGTGCCTGCTGTTCCTGTAGCCCCTGCTGGAGTGTCCCCATGGGCCTCGGCCATCTGCTGTGGTCTGGTGCCTATCCATGCCTGTGAGCACTCTCTGCCTCCAAAGGAAGAAGGCAACGCTGATTCCAGGCTGGAGTAACCCCTGTGCTGGGAGCCCAGCAGGTGCTGGAGGACAAAGGGCTGCCAAGGAGCATTTCAGCAGTGGGACAGGAGCAGTCCAGAGCTCCAGTGCTCCAGCCTGAGCCCTGGTGCTGCTGACCACTCTAAATCTGCATGCATGCATTATATTTACATAAACAAGCACTTCTCCTGCCACCCAGCACAGAGGGTATCAAAAAATCCCGTGTTACAGTCTTAGCTTTAGGTGCTGCTTCCACAATCATGTGCTTCCTTCTTCTGGCTTCAATGCTTTTATTTATTCAAGATGTTTTTCCTAAGTGGATATGATTCTGTTTGTTTTACTTGCAAGATGGTAATTAGGGAACAAAACAAAAACTAGTGTTTCATGGAGGACCTAAGCTAAGCTAAGGTGATGGTGTGAATTAACAGATTGAGCCCCGTGATGTCAGGAAAAGGCCTGTGTCCACAGGCAATGTCACATTTGAATGTACCTCTCTAAAGTCCCTTCACATCATCTGTCTCTAAGTCATCAAACAGCCTTGCTGCAGATGGCTGCCCAGCACCAGACACAAGTATGTGACAGTTTGCCTGTCTCATACCAGCACCCCTGGCATCTCCTCAATGCCTTTCCCAAGACAGCATGGTTCCAAACCAAAAAATTCAAGCACAGCTCAGAACCTCTTGAACATAAAATTGAAGGTGACATGCACAAGTCAATGCCAAAGAGTTTGGAGGATTATTTAAGTAGCCTTTGTGAAGAAGATGTAAAGGAAAGCATTGTAGGCCAGAAAGGAATGCAGGGACAAGTCAGAAATGCAAACCTTCAGAAAACTGAGGGAATCAGAGAAAAGAAAAATGTAGAAAGGAGGTAATGGAGGACTGCAATGAGGATGGGTGAATGTATTTTCCCTGCGAGTGAACTGCAAGGCACAGGAAGGGTCCTTCCTACCCACGTGGAATATAGGGCTTAAAATTTAATTAGTGTTTTCTTCTGTCCTTTTTGATCTTTGCACAAAGCCTTTCTTCACACAAAGGACAGAGAGGTTTCTGTGGGGCTGTGTGGCAGAGCAGCCAATCTCCCTCGGTTCAGGCATTTCCCGTATTTCCCGACATAAATGGGATGCCTCTCCCTGTTTTTCCTGCCCGTCTGTCCCTCGACCTCCGGAGGAAGGTATTCCCAGGACATTTCACTGCGGCAAACACCCCAGCCCGTGTGACAAAATTTTCTGCGGAGCAATTTGCTCTCGCCACCAGAGAAGTTGAAACATTAGCCCAGGACTAGCCAACACGGTTTCCCCCGCCTCGGTCGGGCTTGAGCTCCGCTTTTGTGCCGCCTCCGAAGGCTCGGCTGGAGCGGGGCTGGCGGCGCCAAGGGAGCGGGGATGGCCCGGTGGCTTGCCGGGAGCCGGGACGCCCCACGGCTGCACAGGTTTCTGCTTTAAAAATAAAAATCGAGCAAATGTCTCTTCTCTCTTAAATACCTCAGCTTTAGGGAAATGAGACCGAGGGTTGCCACAAAAATTGCGCCGAGTAGAGCGCACCTGTGGGAGACCCGCACGGGAGGAGAGCTCAGGGGCACAGCTCTCGGCAGCTTTGTCACGGAGGCGAAATGTGACCGACCCCCTCGAGGGCACCTTTAGCTGTGGAAGGAGCCTGCTGACGAGCAGGAAATTTCTTGACAAGATCTCGGGATCCTGAGAAGCTGAGAGAAACGCCAGCAGAAGTTCCTGACATCTGCATCATCCGCCTTGCATAATTTTGCATTTGAGATGCTCCCGTAGGAGAAGACCCTGTCATGAGGAAAGCATCGCCACCTTTATCCTGCGTGGGAAGCACAAAAATGTGTTCATGCGACGATCAAAGCTGTGGGGGAAAGGGGTATCGTGTTCTCACCAGTTCGTTTTGCTTGAATTAAACTCCGGAAAAGCAATTAATTACGAATAACTTACCCGGTCATGGCTCCTATTTTGCTTTAACGAGCCACATATCTCTGAACGGATTGCAGAGTTCTCAAATATATATATTTTCAATCATACAAAGAGATGTTTCACAAAGGGCATTTTTATGCGAAAGAAAAGAAAAAAAGAAAAGAAAAGAAAAGAAAAGAAAAGAAAAGAAAAGAAAAGAAAAGAAAAGAAAAGAAAAGAAAAGAAAAGAAAAGAAAAGAAAAGAAAAGAAAAAAAAAAGCAGGTCGCTCCCAGGGCTGGCTGCAAATCCCGCCCGCACTTAATTTTCTGCCCCGGCAAATCCTAATTCCTGTGAAGTCTGAAAGCTTATTTAAATTTAAAAGTTCATTTCGGGAACAGCTGTCCCAGCAGAAGTCAGACAGGGTATGCTGACGGCTGGCACAAAATGCGATTTTAAGGCATTCGTTAAAATACACGCACCTCTGCCCTCTGCCCACGATTGCCAGGCGAGCTGTCCTGTGCACACCAGCTCCGGCCGACCCTCCACAGCACACGTGCGTGTGTGCATTCAGCTGCGGAAACGGAGCAGGCTGTAAAGTTGGGGGTTTGGTTTGATTTTCGGTTGGTTGGTTTTTAGCGGGGGTGGTTGTTTTGGTTTTGCTGCTTAATTTTTCCTTTAATTTGACTTAAGCAAAGTTTTACTTAAAGGAAAGGCAGGCACCTGCCGTACTTGCTCTAACGTTTTAGACCAAACAGAAACGATGCCTGAAACGCCGGTTCGGGTATTTCCATCTCTTCGAATGGTTCAATCAGGCTTAAATCCCGCCTCGTCCCCGCGGCAGCGCGCAGCAGGACCAGGCGAGCCCCGCACGGCTGCGGCTCGGCTGGGGCGGGCAGGGAGAGCTCGGCAGCCTCGCGGCGCCCGTGACAGCTTTGTCCGGCCCTTCGCTCAGCTTCGGGCGAGGGGCAGAGGTTGCGGCGAAGCAGCTGACACCTCGCTCGCGTTTCCCAAGACATCTGCAGTAAAGACACCTGACATGAGGTGTTGGAGAACCGTGGGCGGAGGGGATATCGAGGGGTGCGCGGGCAGGGGCGGGAAGGCAAACCGCAAACGCGCTTCGCCGGGCACGGGAACGTCCTCACATGGCCACTGCCCGTCCGGAGCGGGCGAGTTAGCGGGCAGACGAACTGCTGCACCCGGCGGCTTGGGGAAGCGCTGGGCCGCCGCTCCCGGCGGAAGAAGCCGGCGGGG
>VXBQ01008648.1:0-89657 GCA_013400175.1 Phainopepla nitens | reverse complement strand
GGCGCTTGGCCGCGGGTACCGGCCCGGGCCGTGCCCGGCTGCGGCCGCCGCTGGCCGGGATGCGCGGGGAGCCCCCGCCGGGAGCTGCGCGGAGCCGGCCCGTGGGAAGCTGCAGAGGGGCAAGGAGCATGTCTGGGAACGCTTCCAGGCTGGGGGGAAAACTCCTTCCTGGCACGGGCGGGAGCAGCGCCGTGACGGCCAGTGTCCCCATCGAGGGGAGTGCCGGTAGCGAGAGTGAGTGGGAGTGTGTTTGTGCGTGTTATAAAGGCACTCGTACGGTGCTTGGCGATTTGAGGATCTCTGGCATATTTTAGACCGTGGAATTGATTAAAAACATTTTAAACTTGCCCTGACATTATTTCGACCTGGAAAGCAAAAGAACGTGCCTAGGATGCCTAGCAGGGTATGGCAGGGACTGCCTGTTGTACCATCCTGTGTTGGACTGCATCCTTGCTGCTGGAGAGCAGGCTCTCCTAGAACCAGAATAAATCCATGGGAACCAGGAGCCACGGGAAGCAGTTGGAGAAATATGTGACAGAAGGACGCAAGCAGTTTGTCTGCACCTTTCAGTGGAACCTTTCACCAAAGGAGGATAGGAGCCTCCAGAAGAACGTTTCCAGATGCAGGCCTGGCCTGCAGAAGGTGAGTGACCCCAAGCTTTTCTGAATGGTTGCTAATGATTTCACAGTTATTAGGAACCAGGATTTGCTGCTCGTTTTGTGTTGAATCAAAGATTTTGAAAATTCTTTTGTGCTAAACTGATAAAAGCTATCTGTGACAGGACAAAAAAGGAAAAAATTCACAGCAGTGGAAAACCCTCTCTAACCCCAGTTCCTTTCCCTTTTTTATTTTACAGGTGCATTATAGATGAAGTGCTGACAGTCTGGCAGGAAACAAAAGAAAATTTTCTGTGATGCTTCCTTCAAGGCTGGAGAAGCCGCTGAAACCTGAAGGTATGTGGAAGCAGCTGAAATAGCATTAATGTGAACGGTTTCTGTAAGATATTGCCTTTTACCATTATTCTGAGCCTAAATTTAGCAGCATTTGGTAGTTGAACGAGAAACTTGCATTTATGAAAGTGCCTAAATTCTATTGTTCAAAGTAATGAAAGAGCATTAATTTCCTCAAGAATCTACTGTATTTAGGCTGATCAAGTTTGGGAAGATCTTGGAGGATCTTAAAACTTTTTTTATACTCCCACTGCAATGGACACAAATGCTGCCAGGTTCAGCAGTTCTGGTGGCCACACAGGATGGGTGGGTGAACGCTGCCATGTGATGGCTAGGGCCCCCACACTGATGAGAAAAGGGCAGGTCTCAGATTGAAATGAGTGATACAGCCCTGCCCAGGTTTCTCTAAATCCCATTGCCTTTGTCCAGATAGGATATGTACTAAAGATTTGCATGAATTAGTAAGCAATCTGTGAACGTGTCTGCCAAAATATGAATAAATGTAGGTTTACTAATATGTCTTTATTTTTTTTCCAACTATCAATATTCCTTGCGTAAGATAGAAAAAGCAGGCTTGTTTGAAGCCTCAAAATAAAAAAGGATCTAAAATCTTTCTATTTTGAAAAAAATACTAAATACTACAATAAAAGGAAGCATAATAGGGATGTACTTCTCTATACTACAACTCATAAAGCTATCTTTTGTGTAGGAACCCCTATTTTTAATTTGCTAATAATGTACATAGGATTCTTTTTCCTTTGCATAAACTAACTGTTTTGCCGAAGCAACGCATGGAAGCTTCAAGATTAGAAAAGATCAGATTTTGCCTATGGGTTTTATTTCCCTAGAATAACTTAAAGCAGTGGCTCCTGCTAAAAATTAAGGCAGAACTTTTCTAGATTGACATAACAGGCAGCTATTCATGGCAAAATCAGAGTACATGGGAAGATGCACCAAAAAGATGGAAATTGATGGAATGATTGAAAACATAGTTGTTTTAAGAAAGAAGTGAGACTTTCCTTTTTTTTTTTTCTTTTTTTTTTAGGTCAACAATGATGGAAGACATTCATCTCTACCCTTTAAATATGGCCTAAATTAGGAAGAATTACAGTTTCTTTTCTTTTTACCTTGCTTTTGTCGGGTACTCTAATGTAGTGTGTTTCTGTGAAGCTTGAAGTGTGTGTGTCATGACAGGATGGGGTGATAGTTGTTTTATTGTGGTTCTAAAGCCCTAATTGAATGTAACAGAGCATAGGTCTCATGTTGTCACCAGAGTCCAGAACAGGTAGGAGTCTAGAACTGAATCCTTTCCTGTAAATTCTAAGCTTACATTTATTTCTTCCAAAAATACTTGGATTTAGAATATTGCATCACATAAGTATTGAAAGAAATGCCTCCAGTGCTACTGCTCTTGCATTCTTTGATGACAATGATTAAAATATATGGGTTTTATCTCAGTTACTTTTTATACAGATACAGCTCTTTGGCAGTTTTTGCTGTGTTGAAGTATCTTGGATAGACTGACAAAAACAAGCACTTCTTCAATTTCTATAGTAATATCATGAAATCTGTGACAATGATGAGTATGTAAGCTTTCAAAGAACAATTCTATATATTCTAGTATTCTGACCTCATTAATACATTTTCATGTTTGCAATGAAATGATTGAAGTTTTATGGGTTGGATGGCTGATGATGCATTAACAGTCAGGGAAGAACAAAAAACCACTGCAGACCTGATATCCTAAGTCTTAATTTTGGTAGTCAGCAAAAAAATTTGCTTTCATTTTGATACTTCACCAAACACTTCTAATATTAGTCTTGTGTTAGAGTTATGGCTTAGAGAAAACAGTATCTACCTACAGAGAAAACGAAAATGAAATTGATGCTTTTAATTAACAGCATAATTTACCTCAAAGTGTGTGTTTTTACCTCAGTGCTGATCTAGCTGAGGTATACACTGCTAAGTCTCCTAGCTACAGCATGTCAGTTCTTCAGTTCACACAGCAGCAGTGTGCACCCTTCCCTTGGAAGCCTGCCTCTCGTGTAGACAAGGATCATGACAGCCTTTAGGCTGCCAGTACAGAAAAATCCTGTGGCTGGGCTACAATGGATTTCTGTGTTTTGATTGCCAGGGAAAACACAGAAAGACTATTTTTTTCCCCCCATCTTTTGTGCTATGCAAAAACCTGCCACATGACAGTAATTAGTAAGTACCTAGTGATGAGGGAAATACAGATCTCCAAGCGATACAGGCTTTGTTAACTAGACATCTCTAATTACTGTCTTTGTATGCACAGCCAGGCAAGGAATTCAGTCAAGTACATTACATTAGAAATGACAGGAGTTAAAACTTCCTGTGGTGCCTTGCACTTTTAGAGGCTGGAAGAATGTTGCAGGGTGAGAGGCACTGGCAGTGCTGTGGGAGCAGAGATTACCAGTGGTGCTTGCTGCAGTTACTCCTCCAAGGATTTCCAGCCTTCCAGCTGCTGTTTGATTTTGATGGTCTTGCTAGGTGTCGTTTGGGGGATCCTTCCTGTTCAGTGCCCTGTAATTAGCAAACACACTTGTAGAACTTCCATGAAAGGATTGGGGGACTCAAACAGCAAAGCAAATCAGCTTCATTTAGCATACCAATAATATAGCTCTTTGACAATGAAAATATGGAGCTTCCAGGTATAAGCACTGGTTCTGCTTGATTTTTCCATCTTTTGTTTTTAAGGCAATTAAGTAAGCCTAAGCATGGCTAGGATGTGAGTAGGTAAGACTAAGCCCTTAAAAGAAACTTTTATTTCTTGGAATACTTGAGAATCAGATTAAATCACTTTAGTTCTTGCTAGGTTGACAACTTTTATTATCTTGAGAAGGGAAAAAATAAAGAAGTGCTTACTGCTTTCTTTTCTTCTTACTCTGGGCTATATAGGCAGATTCAGCATATAAGAGTCCCATATTTGTGCTAACAAATAGCAGCAAAGATTTTTCAAGAAGATGGAGATTAGATAGTTTAACATAATTTCAGCATAGCATTAATGACTATAATTAAGAGTAAAACTACATGCGTAATTGATGTATGTGTGTGTTTACACAGTCAGAATGAACAGACATGTTTCCCTCTGCATTTCTAGCAGCAACTGTTCTGCTTTTCAGCTCTAAAGTCAGTGAGATTAGCTGGAGGTATCATCTTTTCCATCTCCTGATGAGGAACAACATATGCTCCAAGTACTTTCATTTATAAGCAGCATATGTTGGGGTCAGGAAACACCCCAGGGTAAGAATGAAAATAGTAGGCAGAAGAGCAGGTGAGAGACAGATCACTGAAACACACAGTCCTTGGCATATAGTGCTGTGATGCATGCACTGGTACCTTGGCCAGCCTCTGCCAGCCTTCATCTCAACACTGTACAAAGGTAGTATTCCAGGTGCATTTAGAAAAGGTTCTTGCACCTTCTAGGTGCTAGGGTAAGATGTGCCTTAGGAAGTTCAGAATAAACTGCCAGGCATGGGTTGGAGTTAGGCTGCTGAGTTGATAATGATCTAAGCCAAATCTCTTAATTTGCTGTGCAACAGACCAGGGGATTGTGCTCTCTTGTGTAGTAGAAGGATGATAGTTACCATGCAAGATAAAGACCTCTATGTCTTCAAAAGAAAAAGCATCAGTCTGCCAAGTGAAATTGTGTACTGATGTTAATCTGTCTCTGCATACCTTCATTACCTTCATTGCACACAGGCAAGCACAGTGAAAACTTCATGATAATAACCTGGAGAGCAACCTCTGAAAAAGGCAGAGGTCTACATAAAAAATGCCTGTCCCTCAGCTGAATAAATAACTTTTGTATCACTGAATCTGACAGTCCTCTGCACAATGGTAACGATGTAAACTTCCCTGTAATTAATTGATACCAATGTTATAGATGTTACTGTATTACTGGAGCAAGGAGGTGGGTGTTCCTTTTTTTTTTTTTTTTCCTTCTTTTGACACTGGCCTCAGTAGGATTTCTTGCAAGAGGCTAAGGGAAATGCTGCTGTCAACTTGCTTCATGAATGCCACTGGAGAGAAGATTCAGAATTTCCCAAGTGACTCATAGCTGTCTTATGGCTGGAGATTTCTGTGGGGATGTCAGAGTGATTTCATTTCTTCCTTGGAAAGTGCCACCTGCATCTGTGGTCCATCAGCCCTCAAAGGTCTTCCCCTTGCCCTTCTGTATCTGCAGTAAATTTACAGATGTGAATTGGTTTTCCTTGTGTAATGTTCCTTTGATATTATTTTAATGTTGTTTGTTCATGGGAGTTTTTTTTCTGCCACTTTTTCTCACAGGTAATTTTGAAGTGTGTGCTTCCTTGTCGTATCTGTACATTTGTAAGCTCCAAAGACATCTTTGTAGGCATTGTACCTAATTTCAAATTCAGATATTGCTTTAAACTTGGAAACTGTAGCAACATTAAAAAAAGAAACCCCAACAACAAACCCTTAAGATTTTTCAGGTCAAAAGTTCTTCTTTTCTCTTTAGCTTCTACTGCTATCACGTGCTTTACAAGAGGACTTGACCTTAGAAAGGGGACAGAAGATGTTCTTTGCCCAGCAAACTGTCCTCTGTGGCAATTTTATGTCTTTGGGGATGGAGTTTATGCCTCTCTTTCGAGTGTCTGTGGTGCTGCCATACACAGGTAAGTCAGATCACTGCTAATCCATGTACTAAGCGAGTTCATATAGTCTTTGCCACACTTGTAAATCTTAGCCTTTTGATGCCATCATGGTAAAAATCTCTCTGGACTTTGTTCCTATTAACTCAATAGGAATGTCACTGGGAGAAGAAAAAACAAGGGAAAAAAAGAATGTCTGTGCAGCTCACAAATTGAGTGTTCCTGAAACCACTTTGTTAACCTTCTCTGGAATGGCCCAGCATTGTCCACAGATGGACTGTCACTGTAAAATCACTTGTATCACTACTAGATATGGAAGGATACAGTATAAACAGTAACTAATTGAAGAATAAAACCAGATTCACTTTCTGACTTTGTTAAAAACTTGTGTCAAACAGTTTAAAAGACGTGGAGGAAAAGTGGTTTCAATACTTTTTTTTTTTTAGCATCAAGCAACAGAGGAGAGCTCTTTCAGAATATATTGATGTGATGCTGAAGAGTATTTTTCACATTAAAATACCCACAACTATAAACTTAAGATTTTGCAGAAATATAAATGGCCAAAAGATAAATGAGGAAAACAAAACTTTCTTTAATTAGTATTCATTGCGTGATACTTTAAATGCCATAAAAAATCATGCTAAGCATTTTAAATAATATCTAGAGGGCTATCTGGAATCTTATTCAAAGTGTCAATTCTGTAACTTTTAACAAGACTTCCAAAATTTGGGCTACCTTTACTATATTTAAAATCCTAAGTAAACTAAAATGAACTTTCTTTAAAAAAAATTGACCTAAGGAGGGGTTTTGAGTAGAAACTCTGGAAATTTTCAAATGCTGTGAAAGAATCTAAGGGCTAAGGTACTATAGGATGAGTTAGAATGAGCTTGGTAGGTATTATGGGGGGGCTATTTCCATTTGTTTTTAAGTCTGAAGAGTTTGTCTCATGTTTCATGTGTATTTTATTGTTAGACAGGCTTCTTTCTGATGCTTCTGTAAAAAGAATTAAAGTCTCCATTTAGTGTGTTTTAAGTGTCTTCATGAGTGTTCAAAAAAATTATATTTTGGTCCTTCACTTTTCCTAATTAAGTTATATAAAAATGTTTGTGAAAGAACGTCTAGATCAAATGCAGATAGAGGCTTTGGATTTGCTTTTTTAAAATTGTTTTCCTGTTTTGAACTGAGGAAAACTGAGATTTCTTTCTATTGTCTTTTTTTTTTTTTCCTGAGGCAATGTTTGTATTTAGTGATGTAGCCATTTATTTTAACATTCCATTTATTTTAACATTCCATTTCTTGCCAAAGATGTCTTTAAAGACAAAAAAGCTCTTGCTGTCAAGACCTTTCTCCAAAGAGATTAAAGACTTGAAAGTTTTTAAGAGACACAGAAGTTCCTAACCAGTTCAGCTAGGCAGCATTCTTGAACCTCCTGTGCCCGGGCAGTCTGTGACTGACCTAGGAAAGCCCCACCACAAAAGCTGCTGGGGCTCAGTTCTGTCACAGCTGGGAAATCTCTCTACAGAAGGAAGAGGTACAAGAAATGGCAGATGCATATTTCTTTCCATGATTTGCATAGTCTTCACCTAGACAATAAAGCACAACTTCATTTTATGATGTATCACAGCTCTGCACTGAAGTCTGTGCCTTATAAACTATGTGTACTACTGTTCTCCAGCCCAGAAGCATGAGGCTGTAGAAAAATCCATACTTTTCCATAGTAAGAGTCAATATAAATTATACTTCTTGTGAAATATGGAACCCTTTTTGTAAATCCTGCATCTAACAGTCTCTCTCCACAGACATTGTGAGAATAATGAGGGCTCTAATAGCAATAAAGAGATTAAAATACACTCACCTTTCTAATTTTAGACAAATTTAAATTACATCTTTTAATTTAGCAGAATTCAGCTACAAATAATTCTGTGTACTACAGATGAATAGTCTTTCTGCCTGTTTTACCTTGTTATATTTGGCTTTTTCTCTCATTTTATGTGTAATTACTCTCAGGAAACAAAATATTTATTTAATATTATTCTTTTTCTGGGCAGAAGGATAAAAGATTTATTTGTTGAGAGAAGAATGGAGAACTTCCTACCAGGCTGACACTATGTAGGCATGAGGAACTGAGTTAAATCTACCACTGAGTGATTAATTGGATTAATAATCAGAAGGTCAAATGAAGGACTAGGTTCTCAGCTTGTTCTGTTCCAGTGCCAGTTCCACTAAATGGAGACCTAGCCCAGTGTGACAGTATTTAGACGTTAAATAGGTGTGTAATTTTTTTCATAACCTTCCTAACTTGTCAAAGGGTGAAACCAGTCCTCATTAAGCATTGGGGTCCCAGAACTCACATCTAACAAAAGCATATCATGGTATTACCAAGCTGGCCACCAAGTGCCCAGAAACACAAATGGCACCTGAGCTGCTCCAGTGTTTGCTAGAAGAATATTGACAAAAAGGTTGTCTGGCCAAAGGGATTTCTGAGCAGCTGTAAATCCCTGGGAAATTTTGGTATTGTGCCTGCTTCTGCTGCTGAACTTCTTTCCTGCCAAAAGCAGTAGTCATGCAGAGAAAACAAAGAACTCAGCTTAGGGGTCCAGAGGATGCTGGCATGGAATCCTGAGCAGCTCTGTATCAGTGACTGATGGCAATCAGGAAGCAGTGGGGGACCAGTTTGGAAATGAGGAGGAGGATAATTCTTGGGGTGATGGAGAAAGGCTGGTTATTTGGAAAGAGTTTGCAGATGGTGATAGTGGGAAGGAAAGATGGGAATTGAGGCAATTCAGCTGTCTTGCCTGAAGCCCCTGAGGATACACTGACTGCAGTTACATCTATAAGGCTCCCCTGCTATGGCCAGAAGACTCTCTTTGTGGTCGAGGCATCAGTTTTGATGTGTAGACTCCTTGAAAAATTCACTCAAAATTCAGCAACACCCTGTATCTTTTTCTCCAATAGTGCACAAAAACAGTTCTTGCACACTGAGGAAGTGCATGGGAATCTTAAAAAGCTTTCATTTAATCTGGTGATTTTTACCTCAATTCAGTTCAGATTTTTAAGTATGTTTTAGCTGAAGTGCCTATATTTTATAAGACCTTTCTACTGCCCTTGGCTGGTACACTTTCTTTCATGAGCTGTTGTGCAGTGAGGTACAGGATTACTGCCTTGCATATCTGCTTCTCTTTGTGTCCATTTTTGAGTGAAAAATACCATTTAGGTATAAATTATGGGTTGTTATTAACAAGCTAGGCAAGAGAATGGGCTGACAGCTTTTACAGAAAGCCCCTGTTAAGCAGCACTGGCAGTAGCATGCAATATAATGAGTAGAGAAGTGAAAACTGTTCCTGGAAAATCTGCAGAGTTCCAGTTTAATCAAAACAGCCATGGCATGCAAGTCAGTCACACAGGAGCAAAGCACAGCAGTGAAAAGCAAAGCAGATTGCAGTGACATAAGTCATTCTGAGGAATGCACAGGCACTTCTTCACTCTTTAAAAGCCATTGCAGACCCTCACAGGATCAATCTTGCCTTAAAAGTCAATCATAAATCAGTGCTGAAAGGAATGTGCCAGTCTGGTTCAGAACACAAAGGTAAACATGTCAGTATCCACAAACATGCACTCTGAGTAGACTCACCTGAAGAAACATCCCAGGTAAAACTGATCAGACTGTAAAAGATGGCTTTAAACCATTAACTGACCTACAGAAAAAAATGGCAAGAAAGAAGGAATAACTTTCATAAGGCCACAGGTTATCTTACATTCACCTCTACTATCAACCCCCACTTGCATTAAAAATAGCAGAGCTGTTGTATGGAAAGTGTGTATCTTCAGAAGGCAGCATGGAATTTTGACTCGTGTTCAAATACAGAATCAAGTATTTTCAACAAGTAGATAAGGAACAAATAAATCTACTCCAGCTTCACTGTAAAGCTTCCAAATTCAGTGGAGATTATAATTTTTCCTCTAGAATTTTCAATGAAATTTTATTAATTATTATTGTTGCAATTAAAATGTAAGGGCCAATAGACAAAATGGAACAATTTAGATAACATTGATTACAGTGTGTCTAAAATAAGCTGAAATCATTATTTCCAGGGATACTTCTTACTATTCCTAGTAATTCTTAGCTGAGCTTTCAATCTGAATGTTTTTCTTGAGTTCAGCACTCAAAGTTGTGAGTCCACAACCAAGAAAGTGGGAAGAGATACTGAGCTCTTCTTAGGAGCATGGATCAGTTTTGCTGATGTAAGCCCAAAGTATCTTCACTAATATTGCAAGTACAAACAATATAGAAACTGTTCCAATTAAACACATTCCATTTGACACATTTCCTTATCTGTTAAGACTGAGACACTAGTGAAGGCTTGAATGCCTAAGAGAACCAGGTACTGGAGAAGAAATTTATATTTGAAGTAGACTGAAATATTCTAAGGACATTTATGTGTCATTTTTTCAAAGATATTTTTGACTTACTGGATTTTCCTGTCATTTAAAACTAACCAGTTAATGGGTCTCATCTGATTTTTCTCTTGCTATTTTTTTTGAAGAACTATGAAGTGCTGTTTGTATTTGCCAACTTTAAACTGATTTTAAATTCTTTTAGGGTAACCTTACTAAAGATCCTTTGTCTATATACTCTATAAAGTATTCCTAGATGAGGCTATATCTGTATATTTTGAAACTGTTTCAAGCTACAAGAATTAAATATATATAATTGCAGTTCAATTTAGAAATGCAAGTCACATCCATGAAGAATGAATGCCTTTTAACAGCAATCCACACAGAATTTTACGTAGAAGTTGCCTTTGCCACAGATCTCATCTTCTCAGAAACATATGTAAAGTTTTCTAAACTCTGGTCTTGATTTTTCTACTTTCAGTATGTTACATCAGATTAGGCCAGGTTGTCTTTTCAAGCAGGAAGCCAAACAGAATCAAAAAGTAACCACAAAGGCTTGTAAACACAAATTGCTGTGTTTAAACAGTCTTGAAATGATTGCTTTTCTCCCACAGAACTGTACCTGCCCATGTATTATAAGACATCAAGTTTTCTCCCTCTTAGAGAAGTTCAACTTTTGGCCTCTAAAAATAATACCTGTTCTCTCAGTAGCACATAAAACCAGATCTGACAGTTCTGATGCTTCTTGTTTTCACTTGGGAACTGATACAGCCTGAAGCATCACTGTTCTGCATTAGTCTAAATGACAGAATTTTAGGCTTTCCCAACTTTTTTTAATAAATTGCATGATGCTCAGTAGAATAGTTTCTTTCTAAGTCTTTTCAGCAACTTACAGCTTGTTCTAGCCTGAACACAACTCCCTACCTCTATTGCATCTTTTTGAGAAGGCTGGTGACAAAAATTCTAATGATGGTATTACCTGTATTGCATTTTCTTGTGACTAAAATATCTGATTTATATCAACTCTTTTTGAACCTTAGTGGGGTGATTACCAACACAGGAGGAGCTGTAAGGGTACAGACTCTCCCAGGACAGGAAAGCTACCGTGCTGTAAATGCCAATGGGATCCAGTCTCAGGTGCTCTCTAGATGGGCTTCATCTTTCTCAGTGACTGGTAGGTGGATCACACTTTCTGTTTTGCAAACTATATTTGAAGCTCTGGCACAGAGCTGTGACATCTGACACATCCTCTGTGATTCTGTATGTATAAGGAAAGTGATTATCTGATGTGTAGCAACAGAAGTTTTCACATCCAATTCATTATTTTAACTTCTTTTTTCCTCAATTACCTAAAGAAAAACTGTTCCAGCTAGAGTAGCTAGCCTGTAACAGAAGCTGATACATAAAAATGGATCAGTTATTTAGAATATAATGACATGATAGCAGGCAGCTGACAGTTCCATGACAGTTTAAGCTGATCCAGGCCAGTGCTTCCATCCTGCCATTGCAGTCCAGTCCTCCTGATGCTTCCAGCTGTTTAGTCTTATTCCTTCTCTCCCTCTGCCTGCATTTGTGCAGGCAACAGAACCTTGTCAGGTCCTTCAAATACCTTATGCAGCGTTCCATGCAAAGAGAACACTGACCCTCCAAAAATAGCAACAGCAGCAACCTACATGTGATGTGGTCATTAAGCTACAGTGCAATATAGTGGTTTTGTCCAGAAGTTTTTGTCCTCATTGTTGAGGTAGTTGTTAATTATTAGCTGCATAATTGCAAACCAGTGTTCATACCCTGCCACTCAGATGAGGTTAAACTGCCCTCATAAGGTCATATGCAGAAGCATATTAGTTGTATATGTTGTTGTGTTTCAAAAATACTGAAGCGTGTGTTTGCTGCTATAGGAAGTTTGTGAAGCAGATCTCTGTAATGTCTTTTTACTGTTTAAACAGCTAAAATTTAATGTGCTATCTCTAAGATACTAGTACTTCTTGTGTAGTGCCCACTGCAAGTTGCTAGCTAAGAACTTGGAATTGCAGATGCTTTTGGTGAGGGTGAAAGTCAAATCCAGTTCTCCAAATCAAGTCCTCACTTTATCAGCTAGAAATAATGGCTACTACAGCTCAAAGCCTCTCATCAGATATATATGCTGTAATCACTCATCAGCTGCTGTTGTTTCAAATGCAGAAATTAATTACCTGTAAAATAAGGAATCCTGCAATACTGGACTACAGCAAAGGTTTGTCTAGGCTCGTATCCTACTCCCAGAGTAGAAAATAGCAGATGACAAAGGTTATTGCAAGTACAGTAATTCTTCAAGCACTTGTAACTTCATCTAAATACACTAAAATCCAGTGAAAGTATTCTTATTTTAGCAGGTCCCAAGAACACGGCACTTGAAGCAGTTGGACGATCGGTGTCGACAGCCCGTCCTTCTACAGGTGTGTGATCCCTGAGGCAAGGGATGCCCGTGAGATAGGATGCACTGCAGTGGGCAAGTCCCTGGAAAAAAAGAACATCTTTCATGTCATTCATTTATTTTTAAAGAAGAAAACAGATGCAGTAGCTGGTTTTGCAGTGTATCTTTCCCCAAGAAAAAAAAAGAGGAATCGTGTGTGGTCTTCGAGATTGATTCTGATCTCACTAATGTTCATGCAAATTAAAAAAAAAATGGAATGATATCATAGTAATACAGGTAAAACAAAGGATGGTAAGAGTTCATGAGCTCATGTGATCTCCATTTTTTTTTGAGTGATGGAGAAGAGAGAGTTAATGCATTCCTTTTTGCAGAACTACTGAATAGCTGAGTGCTGTCAGGACATGCGTAGCAGAAATTTAGTTGTTATGTGAATTTCACCACAGAAAATGTTGCATTAAACCCTTTTTATGAAGGTTAGTGCTATATAAGTACTGGACTTGGATGTTGTTTGTGAATAGACCACCTGGTTTACAGTTTAGGAGTCATGGTTTGCTTCCAAACCATTAAAAGTCCATTGTACAGCAGGGTTGCTAACTGAGAAACAGTAGCACTTGGGAAGGTGAGGTACAGAAATCCACCTGGCTTTGTACAACTCAATGATCATTCAGATAGGTGTAGAAAGGAAGGTTAGGCTGCTTCATTTGAAAAAGAATATTCTCCACGGAGCAAAGCAGTAGTAGCACAATTTTAATTATTAAACTGATTGACAGTTCCTACTGCAGATAAATTGCACTGTAATTTTTGGAGCCAGAGCTTTTTCTGCTTTATTTCAATCCATTCATCTTCTTGTTCTTAAATGATGGTTTTTTTCACTGAAGGTAAAAGACCTAAGAAGACTCTTGATAAAAAGGCTGGAAACAAAGGTAAGTACACACAGATTTAACTGTTGCAAAGCAGAATCCTGACATTTATCTGGTTTTAGTAAGTCTAATTATTTTGGATGTTCACAGACTGTAAAGCTGATATTGCATTTCTCATTGATGGAAGCTACAACATTGGCCAACGTAGGTTTAACTTGCAGAAAAACTTTGTTGGAAAAGTAGCTGTAATGTTGGGAATTGGAACAGAAGGGCCTCACGTTGGAGTAGTACAGGCCAGGTAAGAACAGATCTCCACAAAATATAATGGAGTAATTGATAAGAGAAATCAATTAACATATCACTTTTCATGTTGCAGCACAATATCACTCAATAATGGCTGATGAATAGCAAGGAAAATTAATTCTTGAGCTGTAGCATTGTTTGCTCTGTGCTATACTGAGATGTGCATGTGAGAGGACATGACAAATCTGAACATCTTCTGTGATATTTCATATTTGAATAGAGAGCAGCTGGACTTTTCACACCCCTTCTGCTGCAGCTTTGCCTCTCATCTTAGTAGAACAGCAGGAAACACCCTGCAAAGGAGAGATGCCAGTTTCTAAAAATCGTAGAGAGAATAGTCCCTAATGGCTATGTACATGTACAAAACAAAAACCTGCTCTTACCAACTGATAAAATATTACAGCTGATGTTTTCCAAATTGTAACTGGTCACTTGGTTTTGCTTTCTACTGTAAATTAAAAATGAAATCTGGACACGGAGTATTTAAAGTCTTTAATTTCTTAGTCAGTAGCTAGCATACCTTGAACTTCTCAAATCAAAAAACAAAACCCATTTTGCAGGAACTTTTTATAAGGAAGGTATTTGTCATACAAATAGTAGAAAACCTGCCAGTCTTTAATTACACAGATGCATTTAATTTAACATCTGGCATGTTCATTTTTTTCTTTATGTATTTTCAACCTAATGGTTTCAGCTGTTTGATAAGCATGAGAATCAGTCTGTCCTTAATTTACCCATTCAGGTAGATAATTCCTCTTGCTAAGGATTGCTAGACTTACAAAGCAAGGAGCATACTTACATTTTAGTATTAAAATCCAGAAAAGAATATATATTATCAAGAGTAAAATTATTCCAAGTGTGTTTTAGCTTGCTAATGCCAGTATGAAAAGTGAATCTTATTACTCTGTTTTATTTTCCACAGTGAACATCCAAAAATTGAATTCTATCTGAAAAACTTTACTGCTGCAAAAGAAGTTTTGTTTGCCATAAAGGAATTAGGGTTCAGGGGAGGCAATTCCAATACAGGTGAGTTAATGTTCCCCCTAAAACAGAAATTACTTCTTTATGTGTTTTTTATATATATGTATGTATATATATGTCTGTGTAAATGTTGAACTTCTTATAATCCACGTAGGCAAGAAGTGTTTTAGATGCCACACTTACCTTATCAGGTTCAGTGATTTTCCACTAGAAGATCACCACATCTCACGTTTAATTTCAAGAAGTTAGGGGTGCTTATTACACATTTTATTAGAGTACAAGGTTTGTATAAATGCTTCCTGCATTTCAACAGTAATTGACTTTTTACTAGTAAAAGAATGATATCTTGAGACAAATTCATAAAAAGCTTAGTGTTTCTTTCTTGTTGGGTGGCTGATTAAAGAGCTGGACCAGGAATAAGTAGTGAGTGGTTGTTAGAAGACATTATGATTTAGCTCCAGCCAGCAACCAAGCCCCATGCGGCTGCTGGCTCACTTTCCTCTAGTGGGATGGGGGGAGGGTTGGGAAAAGGAAAATGAGAAAATTTATAGACTGAGAGACAATTTATCAGGGAAACCAAAAGCCACTCACACAAGCACAGCAAAACAATTCGTTCACCATGTCCCATGGGTAAGTAGGTTTTCAGCCATCCCCAGGAAAGCAGGGCTCCAGCTCACGTAACAGTTCATGCCAACACTCCCAATGTCCCCTCACCCTCATTCTTCTTCCCACAACTTTATATGCTGACCCTGACACCATATGGTGTGGAATATCCCTGTGGTCACTTGGGGTCAGCTCTCCTGGCTGTGCACCCCCAGCCTTCTCACTGCCAGGATGGCACAAGAAGCAGAAAAGGCCTTAGCACTCTGCAAGAGCTGCTCAGCAATAAAAAATGTGTCCCTCTATTATCAACATAGTTTTCCACACAAATCCAAAACTCAGTCCCTAATAGCTAATCTGAAGAAAATTAATTACACACAGACAAAAGCAGCCAGAATTGAAAGTAAGTATCTAATGAGCATTTCACAAGCCAAATTTAAGCAGCTCCTGAACTTTCTTCCTTCCAATCCATTTGCCAGGTACTAATATACTTACTTCCTAGTAGAAAACTAGACCCATGAGCAAAAGAACATCTCAGGCAATTCTACCTCAGCTTTATCTGTGAGGTTTTTTTGGGAGGGATGGGTGTTGGTTTGGGGTGATTAGTTTTTAACTTAGAGATTGCCCCAGCTTCATATTTATCAAATTTCCTGGGACAATTCAATGGCTTAGTCCTGTAGTTATAACATAAATTCTGCACAATTTCAGACGGGCAGCTGATCCCAGAATGTCCCATCACTGTATGCATTATTTCTTTATATTCTTTTTCTGTTCAAAACAAGGGAAAGCTTTGAAGTACACAGCTCAGAAATTCTTCTCTTTGGAAAATGGAGCACGGAAGGGAATTCCCAAGATCATTGTAGTGTTTCTGGATGGCTGGCCCTCAGATGATCTAGAAGAAGCTGGCATAGTGGCCAGAGAATTTGGAGTCAACGTGTTCATTGTGTCTGTAGCAAAACCCACAACAGAGGAGCTGGGAATGGTACAAGACATTGGTTTTGTTGACAAAGTAAGAAAGAATGTCATTATTTGGTTTTCAGTCATGAATATATTCTGGGGAATTTACTTTGCAGTAAAATTCTAATGAACTAATATGTGTATATATAATAACTCATACAGATGTATAGACATAAAAATATTCTCTCAAACCAGCTGATTAAATTATCCCTGCTCATAAGTGATTTAAAAGGCTAGCAGAAGGAAAGATAAAGAAATACTGGAGATTTTTCCCTGCTAAAGAGGTCACACAAAAGTACCACTGTCTTCCTAGTTCAGAAGCTTGGCCAAGTTGTAGCTCCTGGAATTCATAATTGCATGAAGACTCTCAGTGTAGGAAATTCCCCTATCTCAGGTATGGTTCAATGTGCCAAAGCTATGGAATGCTGATATGATACATTCTCTCTCCTGAAAGGGCAGACAGGGATACCTGCTCTGTGGATAATTATTTACTTACTTTCACTAGTAAGAGGACAGAAAATATGGAAAAACACATCCTAGCATGTCTGTGTACAAGACTTGGATCTTGTATGCAGAGTTTTAGGTCTTGTTCCTTTTGCGTCAGAGCAGGAATTCAAACACCGATCACCTACTCTCACATGAGCTTTCTGATCAGTAGGTCTTCACTCTGTAGTGAGAAAACGGGGCATATTTTCCACAGGGAGGTTGTAGATGTCTAATTTCAGCAGAAATAGCATGAACAGAATGAAGCTCTGCTTCTTCTAGGGATAAGATACCTAGCTGCTGATCCCAGAGTTATTGCAGGCAGGTCCAACCCTTGTGCACTTGCAGAAGCACCAGAGAGTGGTTTGGGTTGGAAAGGACCTTAAAGGTCATCTAGTTCCCACCCCCTTGCCATGGGCAGGGATGCCAGCCAGTAGACCAGGTAGCTCAAACTTGGCCTTGAACACTTTTGGGGATGAGGCATCCCCTGCTCTGAGTAAACTGTCCCAGTGCCTCACCATCCTCACAGTAAAGAATTTCCTCCTAATATCTAATCTAGATCTCTCCTCTTTTAGGAGATCTCTTTCCCTGTCTGTCCCTCTAGAGGCACAGACAGCCATGACCTTAAGTGGCTGAGGCCTGTCCTCCCCTTCTGCATTTTGATCTTAGCCAGATTAGTTGGAGAGCTGATTTTGAATTTAACCCCCTTCTCAGTTGCCTTGTACTTTACATACATCTGATGGAAGTTAGGAGGAAAGAAATTTTTCTTCTGAATCACCTGGAGCTGTATTTCTACCCAACTCTGTGTTTGTGACACACTATAGATTAAAAATCCAAAGGTCTTATCAGATTCAAAGGGAAAACAGAGAGACTAATTTTCAGTGTATAAGCAAAAATACAGAACTTTCAATCCTTTGGCTATTTAGTATCATGACTTAGTTCACGTACACAAAACAAAATTACAATTTTCAGTTGTTGCACTTGTAAATAAAGCTAAATTATTGGAAAACTTTCAGAGCCTGGGGTGCAGGCTTTATTACTGGATAAAATAAGCTGTACTACATCTTTCCCTGACTTCGAGTGCAGATGTTTCAATTCCTTTAAAGACAAGCACACAAAACCCCATACTAAGCTCCCACCATGAGGCTTCATTTCTAACCTGCTTTTGAAAGAAAAATCATAGGCATCTGAGTATTATCCATTCAACTGCTCTGTTGGCATTCACCCATTCCATTTACGTTTTCAAACAGGCTGTCTGTCGAAACAACGGCTTCTTCTCTTACCAAATGCCCACCTGGTTTGGTACTACCAAATACGTAAAACCTCTTGTCCAAAAACTGTGCTCCCACGAGCAGATGTTGTGTAGCAAGACCTGCTACAACTCCGTCAACGTTGGCTTCCTGATAGACGGTTCCAGCAGCGTTGGCGAGAGCAACTTCCGCCTCGTGCTCGAGTTCGTGAGCAACGTGGCCAAAGCTTTTGAGATCTCTGACATCGGCTCCAAGGTGGCAGCCGTGCAGTTCACCTACGACCAGAGGACCGAGTTCGGCTTCACAGACCACGTCACGAAGGAAAAGGTGCTCGCGGCCGTCCGCAACATCCGCTACATGAGCGGCGGCACCGCCACCGGCGACGCCATTTCCTTCACAACCAGGAACGTGTTTGGGCCGGTGAAAGACGGACCCAACAAGAATTTCCTCGTTGTGCTGACGGATGGTCAGTCTTACGATGATGTTAGAGGACCTGCTGCAGCTGCACAAAAAGCAGGTAAATTATGTATTTTGAAAGGTGGTGGAAGTTGATGCATCCTAGTTCTGCTGCACTGCAAATGTTAAGATTTTAAAGTTTGAAATGTATCATACATTCCTTGAATTCAGCAAAAGTTAAGCCCCTTGGAACTGTTTTCCATTAGGGAGAAAAAAACCCCAGCAACACCTCAGTGTTACAGAACCAGGTATGACTAGACTCACTTATGGCAGCTTAGGGGTCAGCACATACCCAGTCTCATTTCCCTAAACAGTAGAGTAAAAATAACAAGCCAAGTAGCTCCACCATCATCTTGGAAGGGAATAAACAATTGTGACCAAAAAGCTCATTGGGCTGATGATGCTTGAAGTGTAAGTATATAAAGGCACTAAGTATACACAAAGGAACCAAACATACTTTCAAAATCATTTTACATAGTGTTACTTGTTTCAAGACTGACACTGTAAGTGCTACAATCCTATGCGTCACTACAGGAACAACTAAAGACATTAGCCCTTATGATACCTCCTATTTCCTTCAGGATTTTTCCTGAGACAAATCTAATCCCTGGTATTTAGTGGCAAAATCTAATTATCTTTGACAGACTGCATGTGTTGAAACATGCTTTTCAAATCCATACTTTGGATTTGGATTTATTAATGTAGAAATTAATGGCTGGTTTTCTTGTATCTGCAGGCAAAATGATCTTTTTTTATTTCCTTTTCATAGGAATAACAGTCTTCTCTGTTGGTGTTGCCTGGGCACCTCTGGATGATCTGAAAGACATGGCTTCTGAACCAAGAGAATCTCATACTTTCTTCACCAGAGAGTTCACAGGATTGGAGCAGATGGTTCCTGATATTATTAGAGGCATCTGCAAAGATTATTTGGACTCTAAACAATAAAAAACCTGCTGTTCACTATTACTATTTGCAACTAAAAATCATGAAATTGATATGGTCCCTCTAAAGTACAGATGTTTTATTCTTATATATGCGATCACAATACAGAGGAAGAAGGGCTACTTTTTATTTCTGTAATCAGTCAAAGATTCTTGTGAGCTTGTTAGGAGTTGTACTTGATACTGAAGTGTAGAATTTGGCCAACAATTAATATTTTCAACAAGCATATAGCGTCCCAAAGTTTAAAACTTTGCATATTGTGCCCTTAAGAATAGCAGATACTCATAGGAAATAATACAGCTCTGACATTTTTTGTGCCACTTGCTAGATACCTTCTTATGAGTTAAAAATAATATAACTTTAAATACAAGGTACTGCCTTCTATAAGCTTTCTGTAGCTTACAATTCTCTATCTTTTCAAAGAGTTCTGCTGATAACACAAAGTACTTTCAGCACTCTTGTTGTGCAACATCCATTATTGCCAGGCAGCTTAAGAAAATATATGACAGATTGTAGCTGGAAGAGTCTATTTTTACTATTTGGGGTTTTGCCGGATCTAGTTGGCAAATTTTACAACACAAGTCATTTAACTTCTACCCACAGATTTCTGTGGATCTATTTGGTTGGTTCTTTTGGCACAGAATTTTAAAGGTATTTAAGGCACAGCAGTTTCTTGAGGATCTGGATCCTAGCACCATTAGCTACTACTACTGCTTTCTGCACCACTGAAGTCAACAGGGATATTCCAAATATGACTGACAACCAGATATTTCCTGTCTTGATATGACTAAGTTGTTATTGGCCAGACAGTTAGAGACAGGAATCTTGGGCCAAGAGATTAAATTAGACCATGCAGTGGGAACTGAAAGCATTCAAATTCAAGTCCAGAGGTATCTCAAACCTTTAAACCTAATGGACTTATATCAGATTACATGATCAGAAAACAAGAGAGTAGGCAGACACATTAAGTGGGATTTAGCAGTTCACAGAACAAGAACTTCATAATGGTAGTAAAAAACATCTTTATAGATGTGTGAGGTTTTCTGAAGATGAAAGAATAGTTTTCTTGAAAAATGCTTTAATTTGGTTACATACCTAGTAATGTTGATATATCTATATGCACACACGTGGTTAAAATGATGTGGTATTCACCAAGCTATTCCAGAGTCCTGGTGTGAATAACATACTCCAAATATTCTTCAGAAAATAAAGGGAGTTTGCAAATAAAATGTACAGTAGAAAACAAAACAGCACTTTCCCTATCAATCTGGGGGTTTCCCTTTTTTCCTCTCCCCCTTACAAATTGACTGTAAAATTTCTTGTAGTTGGAGTGGCACAGAAGGGATTGTATTCGTTGGGCTTTTGTTGTGCACTTTTTAATAACTTATAACTGGCTATATATTACTCTAAACATAAATGGCAAAGATGCCTTGTATTTTTCTAGTAATGTTTATCCTTAATTTTGTTACGTGTTCATAGATAAGAGTACTAAGCTTTTGCTGTATAAATTCATATGCTGTATCAACTTTGTGCAAAAATTTAATTAATTTAGTTTATAAACTTTTTATAGAAATATATATTGCAAGAAAACTGGGACTGCTGCTATCTGTTTTATTATCTCAAAAGACACAGAAGTCTTTTTTATGATAAACTTCATATAGTATAGCTTGAGTAAGTCATATGTGATGCTTCCTAACTGTATTATCCTAAATTCCAAATAATTCTTAAAAAATAAGGGTATTATTTTTACAAATATTTTAATTTGAATGAGTCAATATCAAAGTTTTAGTCGTTGTTCATATTAGGTATGATGCTAGTTAAATCATCTGAATATAAATTATGTGCTGGTTCATTTTCCCTCCTACTTTGCTTTTACTATTGCAAAGAAATAGGCAGCTTTAACTCACGTCATTCATTCATCAGACACTAAGCAGGTTTGCAGCCCTGGGACACTGAAAGCTGCAGAGCTAAGTGTCCACACATTTCCATTTCCCAGGAATGGTGATGACATGTTACTTGCACCCTTCATATACTCCTATTACCCTCAGGGAGCACAGAAAATACTTTATAAAGATACAATGTTTATGTGCCAGTGAGCATTTGTGAGCACAGTTTCCATCTGAGAAAAACACTGGTGGGATAGGGATAAAAGGATTGATTGAGACCGGGTGAGATGCAGAGGCAGGGTGGAAAGGATGTGCACTGTGCTGTGAGTAGAAGGCAAATTTGGAGGAGGAGCTGCATGGCAGAGGGCGGCAGACTCGGGCTGAAGCTCTGGTTTGTTAAATAAGGTAAGCCACAGACAAGGAGTCAGTTTTATGCTGCCAGACCAAGCAGTACAAAGAACGTGCAGCTACTATCAGTTATGCAAACCCCAGTGGGAAAAAATGCTGCAGATTTAGGGCTGTCAGTCAGGAATTCAGTCTGCAGGGGATCCATTCTGCTCTCTTGTGAGACTAATGAAAACCACTGTAAAGGGCCTGAACTAGATGATCTTTAAAAGGTCCTTTCCAACTGAAACCACTTTGTGATTTTCTAAGCTGTATTTCCCTGAACAGTACTCACTCAGGGGCATTAGATTTGCAATCCCAGTCCTGATAACATATCACATCAACATAAAAAAAAAAAAGTAAAATCCTTCATTTAGAAAAGCGTATAAAACTCTGAGGTTTGGGGTTTAATTCCCATTCAGCTCTTTTGAATTTTACATGAAATAGTAGTTAACACAGTCCAAAATTCATGCTTCCCACTTAGAGCAATCTAAATTTACAAAGTTTTATTAATTTGCCATCCTAAATAAATTGAAATCTCTTTTTGTACCAAGATAACTTCCAGGAAGAGCTACAACCTACAGCCATGCTTTGGTTAGGACACAGGCCTGAGCACTGGAAGCATTCCCTGCCACAAGATCTTTCCTGGGTAAATTCTCCACACACAGGCTATTTTATAACCAAAGGAGTGTGACTTTCTTTGTCATTGGCAATATTTTTTTCTCAGTCTTAGAAGGAAACTCAGGCTAGTGTCTCTAATTCTGCTTAAAAACATTCTGCACCTCAAATTTTGCACCTTGCACAAATCTTAGGCATTTAGGTCCTCTCATTACCATGAATCACCTTGTATATACATCTCTTGATAGCAAAGCTATTTCTAGCTCTGACAAGTGCAGTATATATGAAAAGCAGGTATACAGTCTAGGACTGAAGGTCAGTAAACCGCAGAGAAATCTCCATACAGCCAGACATGCAGCCTGGTAGCAAAAGCTTTCTACATTGTATCATTAAGCAGAATGCAAAATGGTCTCAGAAGTTGACCAACCTTTATTATAATTGTGAAACTATTAATATTGAATCGGCAGGGAATGAGAAAGACCCAAAAGAAAGACCATCCTGGCATTCTTAAGAGAAAATAATCACTTTAAAAGTACTATGCCTTTTAAAATCAATGCCAATAAAGAGCTATGCAGAAATGAGCCAAAATCATTTGCATCTGAAGTCAACAATTATCATTCTCTACAACTCATAAAGCAATTTTGAAGTGGGAAGAGAGAAAGAAGAACAGGGTTGGGTTTTTTGGCACATTAGTATAGTCTCATCAGAACAGTAGATTCTCCTATAAATATTTTAATTACTTCCATTTGCATTTCATATTAGTGTTATCATGTAAGCTTTCCCTTCTGTGAGGCAAGGCCCCATAAAATACAGTATTTTTACCTTCCCTGTTCTGAAGAAGAAAAGTGGGGACAACTGCTTATGTCTTGCTTTCAAGCCTTTTTCCTTATGGAGCAACTCTCAATAAAATTACCTAGCTCCAACAATTTTGTCAGCACTTTCCTTACTTTCATTAGCCTGAAGGGTTAGTCAGCTCTAGAAAGCATCAAAACCACAAAAATGACAGAAGATTTCTCTGTTCCATGCAAGTGTCACAGAAGGCCTGAGCACACTGTCAGGGATGATTAACTTTATTCTTAAACAAACTGCCAGGAAACTGGGGACTTAAATCCTCAGCCTAATAAAATCAATGCTTTTGGTTGGGTCCTGGGACAGTAAACATAAGTGGTATTTTTGGGAAGTGGAAGCAGAACGTGGCTGAATACCTTGTGATCACCTGTCATCCAAACAGAGACACCAAACATATGGAAACTTCCAGTGAACAGTTTATAACTGAAGTAAGAGCCATTTTTCAGTCATACATGTCTACTAACTGGATCACGCATTCTTTTGCCCTCATTGGCCTCAAAAATTTTGCCTCTAGCTTCAGCTGAAGGAAGAATAGGTTCTGAAAATTTGCTGTCTAAGATTAAATCCCAGGTTTTAATCTCTGCTTGGAAGCAAATGACCACTTTAAATTTAATCTCATTAGGATCAAAATTTCCTTTCCTTTCAAACAATCAAGTCTTGTTAGTGAAGTGTCCTTGACCATAAGCTGCTTTCACGAAATGAAAGGTATTTATTGTTTTATTACTCTCCAATTCATTTACATTCACCTGCATCTATAGACAAATAAATACCGTGTCCTATTTGTCTCTGCATTCCACACCCAGAGCAGCTGCCTGTAAATAGCAGCAGGGTCAGCTGATCTTTAGCCATGCCAGGAGGAGGAGGGGAAGGGTCAGGGTTTGCCACGGCCAGAAGGAGCAGGTAGCATCGCTCCTCGCTGCCGAGGCTCTGGCTGCTCCAGCAGAGCCTCAGCCCCGGGGCAGAACTGAACCCACGGCTGAACCTCACTCTGGACCCGTTCCTGAGACACCAGCATGGGAATCCTGCACTGCTGGTTTGGCCAGCAAATGTTAACTAAACTTTTCCAACCTTTGCTGAGGTCAGATATGGCCTTTACTATTTAACGGCATTTGGAGTATGACAGAATGCAAACAAAGGGATATAAAACTATTTTTCTGCCCTGGTGGATGTGATCAGATTACAAGTATGATAAACAATTATCTGCCAAAGAATACAAGTTAGAGACAACAAGAAGTCAAAAGATTGAGAAAAAGACTGGCAAGATTTAGGAAGATACTTTAAATTAGATGGGAAAAATCACAAAAACTACTAACTTAGCACTACTTTCAAATTTTGGTAAGTTCCAAATCAAACAAACTACATAATTAAAATAGTAATTTTTTTCAAATGAAAAGCAAATTCACAGTTACATACTTTCTGAAATTCTCCTGACACCCATGGGTATTTCAAGAATATATTACTTGTTCAGAAAAGGTAGATGGGAAAATTAGGTGAGATATGCAATTTTTTGAAACTAATTCTGGTGAGGACTAGGAGCCGGTTTAGGAAAAAAAAACCAGACCTGTCTGGTGCAGCATGCTGGTAGCAAATATATCAACAAGGAATTTACTCCCCAATGGTCAGATTTGCCCAAATCTAAACAGAGACTAAACTAACACAAACAATTAGGAGAAAGTGACCATGATCAGTTGTTTCTGTTAAGCCCAAATATCTGCCAATAAAAGGTTTCTGACAGAATATAATGCATCTGCGCCGCAGAAACTGTTGGGTGTTAGGTCAGACAAACTGGGGAAAGTATTTCCAGCCTCTAAGAAATCCTTCTGAATGGCAGCTGTCAGCTAAATCTTTACAGAACACTATGTTTATTAAGATTAGCAGAGTCAGTCACCTGGGTTATCTCAGGCAAGGGAGACACAACAGTAATTCAGGAAGCCAACATCACAGCTCCTGTTTTTGCAAACATCTACCCTAGTAATGAGGATGTATTAAGATTTTAAAAAGACTTGCTATCATTAAGGTGCAATAGTATTTCTAACACCAGAAAACTCCAGCAGAGGGAATCCAGGGGACTCCCAGCCAGTCCATCAAAAGCACTGGGCACCTAAGTCAGAGCCAATAATTCAGACTCCAACACAGCACCAGAGCATGCAGAGCAGCTGCAGGCCCTTCCAAGAGCTTCTGCTTTTGAGGTCCTGTCCCCAGCTGCCACTGCCCTTCTTCCCAACAGCTGAGCTGCAGCAGCCTGGTCTGCACACCCAGCACGCTCCTTCCTGCCTGCTGCACACAGGGTATTTCCCCAATAGAGCTACAGGGTCTCTGTTTTCCTCCCAGCCACTGCTGAGACTTCAGAGAAGGAAGATACTACTGCATGAAGTAAGAGCTCTTTATTCCCACTGCATCATATGTCTCACAAGAGTTTAGATGCAAAATACCCCTTATTTAGGAGCTCTTTCTTTAGAAAGAAAAGCCTCATGTATTAATTAATATACAAATGAAAAAACAGATATCCACCCATTTCAAGGTACAAAAAAGCAACTGGAGAGGAAAGAGACCTAAAATAATAGAAAACAAAGGTGCTTAAAAAAGGCAATGAGGCCAGTCACCACGAAGTCACTCAAGAACACCATCACCTTGGGCAGCCCTCCTTTCATGAAGGAAAACCACATCCCCTTGGCCAGCTGCTGTGCATGAGCAAAACTCCAGTAGCCATCAGGCGTGGTCTGAGATGTGCCCAGATGCAACTGGTCCCTCCAGGTGCACCAGAATCAACAGCAGCTTCCCAACAGCCACGGGGCAAGCCAAGGTGAAACCTTGTCAGGAAACACCTCAAGGATACGTGACCAACAGCACGAGCAGCTCTCCCTCTGCCACCACTGTGATGTCTGAAGGCACAGAGGGCATAACCTCTCCTGCCCTGGCTCCTCACAGCTTGCTGTGGGACTCCTGCAGCCCTGCTCTGTCCCAGGCCAAAAGTGGCCATCACAGCCCAGCCAGCCCCAGCAACTCCCTCCACTCAGGGCAGGTGGGCCACAGGAGTGCACCGAGCTTCTGAAGTCATCCTCTCGAGTCAACTGGAACATGACATGACCTTCCAGGAGGAAGAGGTAAAAAGGAAGACTAAAAAGAAAGCATGTTGTTTTACATTATCAACTCAAAGTTTGTTTCTATACTAAAAATTTAAAACAAACCAATATATAAAAATTTAAAACAAACCAATATATTTTTATGACATTTTGAAGTTTTTGTAGCTTGAACTATTTCTTTTAAAAAAATCTGTTACTAATTGAATCTGCGTAAGACTCAAGAGTGTACATTCTCAAAGAATCAACAGAGCAAGTACGAGAATGGAACATTCTTCAACACTCTTTCTTGCTCATGTCAGAAGCAGCATTTCAAAACAATTCTGAAGTCTTCTGCTTTTGTTATTTCTTTTAAAAAAAGAGTTCTTAAAAGCAGAACATAAATACACATGTATGAATGTATGTATATATATATACACATACACACAAACGCATGCACTGCAGTGACCAGCTGAGTGGAGCAGTTGACACGCCTGAAGGATGGGATGCCATCAGAGGTTCCTGAACAGTTCCAGGAGCAGGCCCATGGGATTCTCATGAGGTTTAACACAGCCAAGTGCTGGTGCTGCAGCTGGGTGGGGCACCCCCGGTATCAGCACAGGCTGGGCATGAACAGATGCAGAGCAGCCCTGCCCAGAGGGACCTGGGGGTGCTGCTGGGTGAGAGGCTGGACTGAGCCAGCCATGGGCACTGCCAGCCCAGAGAGCCCAGGGTGTCCTGGGCTGCATCCAGAGCAGTGTGGGCAGCAGGGCCAGGGAGGGGATTCTGCCCCTCTGCTCTGCTCTGCTGAGACCCCACCTGCAGTGCTGCAGCAGCCCTGGGGTGCCAGCACAGGAAGGACATGGACCTGCTGCAGTGAGTCCAGAGGAGGCCACCAAGGTGGTCAGAGGGATGGAGCATGTCGCAGAGTGTTGGGACTGGCCAACCTGGAGGAGAGCAGACTTTGGACTGACCTAATGATGGCCTTCAAGTAGCTGAAGGGAGACTGTAAGAAAGCTGGAGAGGGACTTTTTACACAAGCATGTGATGACAGGACAAAGGGAAACTGTTGCAAACTGAAAGAGAACAGGTTAAATTGGATACTAGAAAAAAATTCTTTACTGTGAGAGTGGTGACTGACTGGCACACAGGTTGTCCAGAGAAGCTGTGGATGCCCCATCCCTGGCAGTGTGTAAAGCCAAGCTGGATGAAGCAATAAAAAACCTGTTTAGTAGAAGCTGTCCCTGTCCATGGTGGGGATATAGGCTTGGAAATAGATCATTTTCAATGTCCCTTCCATCCCAGGCCTTTCTAAGAGCCTATGAAACCAAACAGAACAAAAATGCAAGGAATCAGCCCTGTGTGAGCAAGGGGCTTCCCACTGATGTGAGATGGAAAGTGCTGGAGCACAGTGCCATCAGTTTTAAAATACATTAAAGCACACAATAATAAGAGCACGCCTTGACAGAGTGTGCTATCAGTTTCAAAATAAATTAGCATACAATATGTGAAATAGATGCCACTGAGAGTGTAACTTCAAGTCCACAGTTTTTCCACTTGGAAGATCGACCAATTTTCTCCTGGCAAATAAATCAGTCCTTAGTATTTCTAAATTAGGGAAGGTTCTTAACCAGGGCTTGTTACACTCTTTTTCATGTGTATTTGCTATTTAAGTGGACAGCCTACTACTGTTTATGCTACAGAGGACTGCAGTCACCACTGATCTGCTTAAAACAGCTCCTACAATAAAAAGCAAGATGGAGACTAAGTCTGTTAACATCAACCACACCCTAAATGCTGAAGGTATTATTAAACACATTCAGATATCTTTCCATTTAGGTTCTGAGCACCAGTCCTTTGGGTCTCACAGAAGAGAAGTAAATCCTTTCATAAGCTGAGGTGTTTTTGCTAAATAAAATAATTTCTTTCAGCACTATCATTTTCCCCATCACCAGTACTACAGCTCCTCCATTCTAAAAAACTCAAAACCTACCAATAAAGGTTTCATCATGTTACACCCCACAACAAATACACTAAGATGTACTAGAAATTATTGGTAATATTCAGTAACCGATGCCTCACTACAGCATTTGATCCACTATGAATTAGTGAACTAAGATGATCATTAAGATTTTAATTAAGGAAAATAAGCAAATATTTTTGGTTTTATCATTTCAATTTTAATACAATTAAAAAAAGGGTAAATGTTATGCATGGTAATGTTTATTAAACAATCACATTTTATTTAAGCATTAAAATGCAGCAGTCTGGAAAAGCTGCCAGAAACAATGTTTGGCTTCAGAAAAGGCGATTATGAAATTACTTCCAATAAAATTCAAATACTCTCTTGTCTGTTGATTAGTTGAATGCTTTAGACAGGAAAGAACAAAAAGTGCAAATCAGCTGAATGTTACTTTCAAAAGTAAAGTCTTAGTGTCCTACAAGCAATTACTGGAAGGCCTCCCCTCAATCTTCATGATAAAGGACAAAATTCTCCAATTCCTACACAATTATAATTTACTGTAACATTTCAAGCAATGCAACATTATTACTAAAACAAAATTAATTCCAAAATATAACTGCAGTATTCTGCCTACGATGAGCACCTTTCCTTTTTTTTTTTTCCATTCTAATTTGCTTGACATGAGATGGCACGAAATACATTCTTACTGGAAAACTGGTAACTTACATGGAACAATGCAGTTAAACCACTTATAGGAACATGTTCTAGCTTTACTTAACTTATACCTAAACATATTACCTTACATGAAAATATTCATATTGTGGTATCCTGTTTCTGCTGATACATTTTGAGCAAAGTGACTCATCACAGATTAGGTAAATGTCGACCTTCAGTTTAGTTATCCGTTTTTGCATCAACTTTATGGCAGGACTTGGAATAAAATGAACAAAAGTAAGATATATGGGCAAATTTTAGCAATTAGAAATTAATTATTTTTTTTTAATTCAACACAACTATTCAGTGGCAGTTTCAAATAAAAACAGAGTACCTTTCTGGCTCCTGAATCATTTCAGAATCACTTCATATAAAAAGATAATGAAAAACACTGAGATTATCATCTTAGAAGGACTGTAAGAATACACTAGCAATTTTCAAT
Source organism: Phainopepla nitens (assembly GCA_013400175.1). NCBI lineage: Eukaryota > Metazoa > Chordata > Aves > Passeriformes > Bombycillidae > Phainopepla > Phainopepla nitens. The sequence continues at coordinate 60,509 of VXBQ01008648.1, read as the reverse complement.
TTGTTTGTGTAAAAATCTTTTAAAACATTGTGGAAACATGTTCTTATATGTGGGCACTGCTGCTTGAAACTGAACAGTTGCTCAACATCCAGACAACTATTACAATTTTGCAAAAGCAAAGCAGCTTATAAGCATAATAAACAATTGGTCATTTTGCTAAAATTGAGACCTAATTTAGTAATTTGTAGAATGACTCTTTCAAACTGTGCAACACAAAATAATGTAGCCAACAGTAACATACAGGTACACCATTTAATATTTATTATATGCATTTTATATACATTATTTTTCAACAGCTGTACTTTTGCTATGTGGTACAATCTTAAAAATTTGCTGATTCATAGTTTGTAAAACAGAAACCTTACAAAACTCATCAAAACTCGCAAACTGATCAGAAAAGTTTTGTGGAAGACTAGAAAAAATACTTTTTTGTATTAATCATGCATTACACAAACAAAATTTTTAGTTACACCATAAACTGAAGCACATCTGAAAAATAAAATAAAAGCAGGGAATAACTAGTCAAAACACAGCAGATTTATGAATCTTGAATTAACTACTTTTGTATTCTATTTGAAATGCAAATAAAAATAATTTTCACTCCAAAGGTTCTGAAACAAGATTGTTTTTTTTGGAATCAACTCCACTCCAGGTACTTAACCAGAAGAAAAAGAATTTCTTGGTTTGCAACTTCAGAATTATCAAATGTCCCATTTTCTCATCTATTTCAGACTGTTCAAAGAGTGCCATAACAGATATACAGGGCCCTTTAACACACTACATAAAAGGATATAAAGACCAACAAAAAGTGAAATAAATAACAATAGGCCATTAGCAAGATGGGTAATCCTTGATAAATAAACTCGTAAATACAGTAAGATGTACAAAATATCACATAGTGATAGGATGCCAAGATTAATTTTTTTTTTAAGAGTTCATTCAGGGGTGTTAACCCCTCTGTGTTTCATTTGAACACATTTTACAGTCCTTTATTTATGAAGACAGTTATATGATGATGATGATGAATTAGCATCCTTAAGCAAGGACTTAGCTGAGCTGTATTAGGCAAAAGAAGGGAAGATTGTGGTTACACGGCAGCGGGTCAGTGAGATCTCTGTGTTTTAGGGTTCTATAATGCAGAAAAACATTATCAATACAATCTTGAGCACTGTTGTGACAGGCTAAATATATAAAAAGACTTATAAAAACTAGAATTTTATCCAAACATTTTGTGCAACTAATGCTAAAATATTTTAAGTTAAATTTCCTTTTCTTTAAAGCAAAATAAAAGTTTAAAAGGGGAATCTGTGGCATTCAACTGATAAACAGAAGATTACTAAGAGATGAAAAGAAAGCTACTCTTGGAGCTCACTTCCCCCCACAAGAGCACCACATTCCTAACCCTAAGGCAGCACACAGAGTCCAAAATAAAAGTCTTTTGTAAGATCAGACTCCACGTTTGCTTAAAGACACCTAAAGAACAGACATACGCTCAGTTCATATCCAGTCAAGGCTACAAATACTGGTTTTCTTTTTTGTATTTGTCCCCACCCCCCCAAATACAGTAATTACAGTTAAATGAATGAGCCTGACATTGTTCAGGATGTGGTGACTTTTCACCAACTTCTACCTGCCCCACTTAAGAGCCTTCACCCAGGCAGATCAGATGTAGTGTCTTATTGGTAACCTTTATAATTGATGGCAGTGACGCATTCCCTCTTTTTTGTCCAAACAGACCTGCTGTTATGATGCAGGTTTGTTCTGCTATGTCACACAAAAACTTTGGCAAGGGCATCAGCTCCTGCACTGGCAATGTATGCTTTTGATGGATGAAATGCTACATCGTAAATTGATTCATCCAGCTTTTTCCTATGAGCTGTTATTTCCTGCACACATGTCTTGCTGTCCAAATTCCACAACCTAATGGAACAGTCATGGCCTGTTTAGGAAAGAAAGAAAGGAAAAAGACAGACAAAGTTATACTTGTCAGAAATTCAGTGCATCATAAATGCACAATTTATGCAGAATAAATAAATAGAACACATAGAATATGAAAAAAACTCTTACTTCCAGACATTAAATAGATTCCATTAGGATCTACAGCTAGACTTGTGACAGCATCCAAGTGAGCAACCATAGAATGGATCATTTTACCTAAAAGAAAAATAAATAGTGAATTTCCTGTGAAGGACTGTTTATTAAAAAACCTCATCAACCCATTACCCTCAAATGCAATATAACACACTTAAGATTCCAGTAGTATTTGAATGGTTCTATTCCATTAGAAATTACGAAGTTTCAACTGCAGACTCTTGTACCAAATTAAGGGCAAATGACACCCAGTTCTCAAAAAGGTATTCCCATTGTAAGCAATCTTTCTATCCACTTGGCATCTTTATTGGCAGCAGCAACAACGAAGAACTAAAATGACTGGGTGAGAACCTCTGTCATTAAATGTCCTAATAACTGCCCCAGTAGGAGAGTGTTGATGAAGCTTTGTAGAATGGGACTTACTGAGCCATATCAATGGTCCATCTATCTCTGTCATTGCTAGGAGAGAAAAATAAGGCAACTATAGATGATACTTGCCCAAAATACTCTCCAGCTTCTAACAATCAGCTGTTTGGTTATGTCACAAACCAGCACAGTTAACTCTGCATTCAACTACTCTTAATGCATTTCTTTATGTAGACCTCTGTTCCTGGACTCTTAATAATATCTTTTAGCACCTCATGATGCTTTTTGGAAGGAGCTGCGGAATTTTTCACTGCACAGAAGAACCACTGCCTCTCTCCTGTTTTGAGCCTGTCACCTGCTGGGAACTAGCAGCTGAACCTCAGTTCATGTGTTGAAAAACAGAGCAAATAAATCTCTGTAAGACCATGACCAACATGAAGAAAGTATATCAGCTTCGTTCAGTTGTTCAGCTGCCTGAAGAATCTCAGCCTATTCAGTTTCTAAGATTCTTCCTGAAGAAGCTAGAAGCTACTGAAGATCTTCATCTTTCTAACCATTCTCTGAAACATATTAATTTGCTATATCCCTTTTGAGATAAGAGAGACTTCATTCAAAGTATTCATATAAAGGTATTAAAAATGTTCCCTTTTGCTTTTTATTCCTTCCACTCCTTGAAATATGCCTTTTGCTATTCTGACTGCTAAGCAACAAACTAGTATTTTTATCCAACCTCTTATTATAACTCCAAGGTTTTACTTTGAGTAAGAACAGTCAGCCCAGTGATTATTATTTTATATTAAAATGTTTATTTTTCCTTACATGTATCCTTTCCAATTATCCACATGGAATTTAATTTGCCTGCTTTTATGTCTTTTAAGATCTCTAGTTCTTCCTTGTCAACCTTCATGCTTAAGAACCTGAATTAACAAATGTTAGTTAACTGCCAAATGTCAATTGTTCAGATGACTCACTATGTTGAACCATTGCTGATCCCTCCAGACTTGCAGATATTTTATTCCACAAAAAGACCATTTACTTCTACCCTCTGTTTCCTGTCTTTGACCAAATTATTTTTCATGCAGATTTTTTTCTTTATTCTTTGTTTCTTTGAAGTAATAAATCTTAGTTTCAGCAACATCATGCATTCAACACAATAATGACCACAATTCAAATACATATGGTCATGGCAGGTGCAAAATGGAAAAAGTGTCCAGCTTTTTTGCTTTAGAAAACAAAAACCCCAGGAACACCATCCCCTGCTGGGCCCAAACCAAACACACTTCAAACAGGGGTTTTGCACGTGCTTTCTTAAAGTGAGCTTGATTTTTTTTCCTTCCTTTGGTAGGTAACATGTAGGAAGTGACAGGTAATTTCACAAATAGGAAGTTTAAGTTTGTTCTTGCAATCTTAATGTTTTTGTCATGACAGACAGTGCAGTTTTCTCCTACAGCCTTTTTTAACCTCCTTCTTCCAGACCTTTTCTGTTTTATAAACCTTATCAATAACTTAAGTATAACACAGGATTTCATTACCACAATGAATTTAGGTTTATTTCTTGCCCTAATAGGTACTAAGTGATCTTTTTTACTACTTAGAGTTGAAAAACATAACTGACACATTCTTAGAGTTAAAAGCATGGAAAGGATGAAAGAAGGAACCAAGCAGGCAAACTTTATAAATTAGGAAAGCTCTAAATTAAAGACTATTTTCTTGTCCCTCACAACTATCTCTGCCTGTTTTGAGTGTGACTTCTGAAGTCACAGTTGCAACAGGTATCACTGTTTCACAAAGAAGGTACTGAAAAGGTTTAATCTTAGAAATAGCAAAGTTCTGTTTGGTGTAAGACTAAATCACTAGTAAGTCCTCTACAAATGGATTCTCCCTATGTCATCCAGATTTCTTTAAACATATTCATATATACAAATTAGGTTCTCTTTATCCTTACCCGTTTTGTTGTCAAAAAATTTGATGTGTCTATCTTCATGTGCTGTAATCGTTACAGGAAGTGTGGGATGACTTACTACCTTGTTAATATGATTATTTGATTGTACACCTGAAAATAAAATAAAAGAATATTCATCTGCCTTAAAGAAAATGTTAAAGTTAAAATGACAGTATTTCAGCATTACACTTTAGATTACCATATTATTTAACATTATATAAGTAATATCTTAGGACCAATGGATCTCCTAAGAAATAAAGCTTCTCGCTTTACAGGATGGGGCAAAGTGAGGTAGATTCTAGCCAAAGAACTGTAAGGTTAAAGCTTACAAGTACTTTACACTCATGAAAGACTCTTGACAGATAAAACCCAGCCAGTAATGCAGCACTAGCCAAGTAGAAACAAACTGTAGCATGAGGAACGTATGTTTAGCACACAGCTCTTACACCCCCACATCAAAAAATATTTAGTCTGGGGGTGGGGGGGAAGACAGAAGCACAGAGTGGTTTGTGTTGGAAGGGATACCTTCTACCAGACCAGAGAATCCAAGTAACTGAAGTCAATCTAACTCTCTTAGATTCTGTCAGATATATCTGTATCTTCAATTTCAACTTAAACAATGAATGGTTTAAAATATCTTTAGAAGTCTACAGGATACTCTTAAAAAAAAACCACCTTTCTTATCTTGGTATCTTAATTTCTGTGCTTAATTTTTCTTGATTCCATTTTAAAAAGTCTCTTTTTCATCTTGAAAAGGTACTTCTCCAAATTGTGATGTTCCTTCTCACTTTGTCATCAGGCTTTGCAGAAGATATCTATAAGATAGCTTTTACACAGTTTTGTAACCTGTGTTGAAGTCTGTAAGTTTAATTACTAAATAAACTACACAGCTTAGAGGGAGAGAAGCAGATTGTCCTCCTTCATTATTCTTTTAGATCACATTTTATAGAAAGGAATGAGCAGAAACTGAAAGTTTTCCTTATGAAACACTTTACGAGGTTCACAAAAATAAGTCTTCTCTATATAGTTTCATCAAATACATGCAATTAATTCTTGACGAGGTACTTCTCTGTAACATTTTATTTGCAGCAACAGGAGTTCTAGAAAGTTTCACCTGAAAGGATGCTTGATCCCAGCCTGTGCAGAATTCTACACTGAACTAAATATTCTGTTTAATTCATCTACTATTCACCTACTTGTTTTAATATCCTCCATGCCAAGCCTATATAATGAAAACTGTGATTTAATATAAAAATCAGACAACTGAATCTTAAGAAATCTAAGAGAACAATAGCTGTTGCTTCACTATCTCTAACTACTTTCAAATCCTGCTGATAGTCATAAAATGGCTTGGGTGGAAGGGACCTTTAACATCACCTAGCTCCAATCCCTCCTGCCACAGGCAGGGCCACCATCCACTAAACCAGATTGTTTAAAGCCACGTTCAACCTGGCCTAGAACACTTCCCAGGGATGGAGCATCCCAAATTTCTCTGAGCAAGCTGTGCCAGTGTCTCACCACTCTTACAGTAAAGAACTTCTTCCTAATACCTAATCTAAATCTACTCTCTTTCAGTTTGAAGCCATTCTCCCTTGTCTTGTCACCAGATGCCCTTTTACAAACAAGTTCCTCTCCAGGTTTCTTGTAGGCTCCTTTAGGCACTGGAAGATCCACAATAATATCTCTCAAGAACCTTATCCAGACTGAACAACCCCAACCCTTTCAGCCTGTCTTCCCAAGAGAAGTCTCCAGCTCTGGGATCATCTCCATGGCCTTGCTCTGGACTCAGTCCAACAGGTCCATGTCCTTCTTATGCTGGGCCCCCAGAGCTGGATGCAGCACTCAAGGCAGGGTCTCACAAGAGCAGAATAGAGGGGTTAAAACACCTTTCCATAGTGTTTGTTCCAAGCATCTTCAAACATCTAACCATCTTTTAAACTGAATGAAGCAGCAGAGGAGTAAAACATTTTTATTTACTACACCATGCAATGAGGTACCATAATAATGCAACAGGTACCATTCAAGATGGATATTTATTACAGAAGAGCTCTACTTACCAGATTCTACTTGTGATGAAAACATTACCACTGACTGGGATGTTTCTAAATCATAGATGACTGTGCTGCCAGTGTTAAAAGATGCCACCATGTGAGCAGGGTCACAACCTATAAAGTCAACTGATGTGGGTATTCCATGCTCTAGAAAGAGTGAAAAATATCTTTAGAAAGAACAAAACACTTGCAAAATTCCTGACAGCTTAAACATTTAAGGTCATACTTAAAGAAGATATTTGCTCTTTTCTTTAAAGTAATGCTACAGCACCATGATTATTTTACTACAAGTTATTCTTTTAGCTGTGTTACCTAGTTTGGATAAATGGAGATAATGAGCCTGGATCATCAGCTGCCTCATAACACATTTTCAAAACCACTGCAAAAAGTTACCTTTCTCTCCATTGTAAGTGCAAATACAGGGAATTTTTTCTGGTGGGTTCCATAACCTAATAGTGCCATCTGCTGAACAAGAGAGCAAGTGATTCTTTACACCACTGTAAGCAAGACCCCAGACTGCATCTGTGTGAGCAATTAATGTGCCAGCTAGAACGTTTGGCTCTGGAAAAAAAAATTCAGAAAGGAAACCTTTTTAGTGAAGAAGCATTAAGTATTTTTTTGTAACTCAACATAAATTAAATTCCACATAAACCAGCTGTATGCTGCCCCTGCCCTTCCTGTTTAAGCAACAGCTCGAATATTACACAAGTCATTTTGCACAACCACTACCATCTTTCTCAAAAAAAACAATCAACCAAACAGGAAAACAAACAACCAAACTCAAACCAAAAAACTCTATCAAATTAAACCAGTCAATGAAACCTCCCACATCAACTACGTTCCTTTTTCCAGAATTATCCACTCTTGTCACAACTTCCCCTCTTATTTCTTCCTTCCAGACTCAACATCTTAAAGATGCTTGATCACAGCTCATCCTTTACACAAGGCACAGAAAATCAGCTTTCCACTTAAACACTGGATGCTTATTGATGTGGTTTTTACTCAGCATACTCTGCTGACACATAGGTGTGGTCTAAAACGTTCAAGTACACTAATAATAACAACAGGACGAATTTTTTCCAGTGGAGATGGGAATCTTATTTTAATCTTCCTGATACTTTATAGTTGCCTTTTATAGAGGGTTTTTAAATCTGTGCAGAGTTTTCCAAGCAGTTACCAGCTATTTAATTTTAGAGGCATCTAAAATTAAAGATATCTAAAGTTAGGGACCTGAGATGCAAGCCAGAAACATGGGACATGGAATCTGAGCACACTTATCTTAGTGTTCTGGCAAATTTCCATCAGAAGAAACACATAATCATTAAGAAGTTGTAATTCTGGTTCAAAATTTTTTGCTTCTCAAAAATATAAGTTAGGATTATTTTTTTCTTTGCTGCATAAGTCTCAGGAATTGCTAAGTCTCCCTATTACTGCTCTACAGAAAGTACATCACCAGTGCAAGAGGGAATAAATAACTGATGTTTCCCACACATACACAGTTAAAACCACACAGCGTAACTGAGAAACGGCAGTAACATTTCACAAAAGTTCTAGAAAACAGATTAACATAAGTGGGAAAATAACGTTCAAGACAATGGTCAGAAGTTGTTTACCTTTTAAAAGATACTTACCATAGGTATCATATGGATCCACACTAGGGCTAGGCATGTTCCACCACTGGATGGTTGCATCAATACCACCACTGAAACACTGTTCTCCACTGGAACTTATTGCCAATGACAATACAGGTCCACTGTGAGAGACAGAGAAAAAAGCTGATTGGTAACTGCCTACAGGATAGAAGGGAAAACTTGGCTATTTTCAAAAAACCATCTGGATTGGCTTAAGAACTTAAGGAACCTTTAAACTCCATAGAAAAATTCTATTAAAACATTTTTTAAGTCTCAACAAGTGATGTCAACCTCTATTCAATAATCATATGCAAACTGAAGCAATTCAAAGACCACCACCGTATTTCCCAGAAGCAGCAGTAACTAAAACCTAAAAATGGTGCCTTTTTACAGTGTGTCTATGCCAACCTAACAGCTAGCTGTGCAGAGAGAGGTGGCTGGAGCCCTCCTCCCTGGCAACTATTTTTTCATCCTGCTTTTGGGAACAGATAGTAACCTATGCCCCAGGAAACTGGTTCAGAGAAATGACCCTAAAAACTGTACCTTTTGGCCAAAGTCAGACTCCTTCTGGTTTAACTTTTTCTACCTGCTTGCTGTGATACCAGACAAGCACAAGTTGTAGCCCAAAGGAAGAAACAGGTCTACTACTTTGGACACACTACTACTACAGGTGTAACTGCACTGTAAAACCACATTCCCAAAATTAGGTGTCTGGGTCATTTGATGGCCATGCTCATGATATAAATGAGTGCAGATAAACAAACTAGAATACATATTTGAAGATGTTGAAAAGGAAGATTAGTGGCCAAATCAACCTACACATTTGGTAAAGTGAAGAACAAGGATGAGTAGAAAGGTAATGCTGCTCAATAACTGCTTGAGGGGAAAACCAGTAAAATTATTTTGTTTCATCACACCAGAAGTCACGGGGTGGGGACTAGTTCTCTATTAGAATCTCCCCAAACCTTGCCTTTTGGTATTCACTAACAAACACACAAGTAATAGCTTAAATTTGGATACAGATCTGGAGAATTCAGCTGGTCAGTGACCCTCTGTATCACTCACTAGAACCTGTATTTCATGAGGATCAATTGGTCACCCAGTCCTGGGGAAGTGTTTTATCTGCTAGGTAATAAATGAGAAAGTAAGACATTATGTTCTATCATGTGGTGTAAGGGAAGGACAGGGTGATAAGACCATATGTAAATTTCCTAATATAAACTGTGAATTAACTTTCTTTTTTGCTGTTTCTGAGGCCAGCACAAGAAGTGCCACCTACCTCCATGCTTATCAAAGAACCCTCTTGAAGCTTACCTGCTAACTGGGTTGGAGAGTGGATCTTGACTTATATATGCAAAGTACTACTCTGGCTATCAACTGTTCATTTTTATGTTGCCTTCTTATTGAAGGAAAGCAGAATTCAAAACCAGCAAGTGAAACCCAGGTAGTAATAAAGCAGTTAACACAAGCTGAAAAATCGTTAAGACTCAGACCTGTATCTGAAGCCAAGATCAGCCTCTACCTTACTCATCTTTTCCACATATTACATATAAAATCCATAGTCTGAGACATTTCTTAGGTTATTCCATTATCATTATCTATAACCTCTCCTTTCCACTGCAACTGATCAAATTTGCCACTTTCTTGTTCTTGTGTTATCATGGACTCTGCAATTCATGACAGGGACTTGGTATTAAGCTGCTTTGCAAAGTAAAATGGCACTTGTCTAAACAATGTAAAAATAGTATCATTTGTGGCTTTTACACAGAATTTTTTTTGAAGACATGAGATAACGACAATATATTTATCAGCCATGAATAATGTCAAACACTCACATGTGGGCCCTAAATGTGTAGATGGGTTCTACATCTAAAGAGGCACTCCTGAAAGAAAAAGAAGAATTATTACACCGCACGAAATCTCTACTGAAAAACTCCGAAAATATAAAAGTTTAATCAATTTCAAAGGCATTTAAAACACAACCGATGTTTCACAAAAACCCATATACTTGCTTTTTGGCAGGAACTGTTTTCTGCAAATTCCAAAGTTTTAGAGTATGGTCCTCAGAGGCTGTAACCAGCACAGGCTCTACAGGATGAAAAGCTAATGCTCGCACTCCATCAAAATGACTGCGTAGCGTATACTTAGGGTTCCATGTCTTTCGGAAGGCATCTTTATTAGCTGGCAACTTAAAAGAGAAAATGAAAGGAGTAATTTTATCTTGGATTTTAAAACACCTATTTTATATAAATCCCCTCAGATTTTGGAAAACAATCTATGCTTGGTTCAGCTAAGTTTGCATTTATCTATTGATTTATCTATATACATCTACAATCCCATCTGGCCAGCTAGACAGTCTGCAAATTTTTCTGTTGTAAGTTTCATTTGGCCCAGGCTGGAATGATATATAATGTTAAACACACAGAAAAGAAGACTTGATTTTCAAAACTGATTTTAATCCTTTTGTGCAATGACACTAATTCTTCCTTGCAGAAAGATAAATGTTTCATTGTGTATCACGTTATCGGCTCCCCAGGAAGAGATTAGAGCCATCAAAAGCTCGTTCATCATTCAAACACAATAAGAATGAATTTGAGGTGCTTGGTGAATGATCTTCCTCAGATGAGTAACTTGACTGAGATTGACAAGAAATATACATAGTTCTTGAATACTTTTGGAGTTATGTACACAGAGATAGCTGATCAAAATTTCAATACACATTTGTCATGACTTTAAACATAACATTACACAAATATTTTTAAACTCTTTAAAGAGTTTCAAATATATTTGTGAGACAATAACTTAGCTACTTTGTGAAGCAATACATGGGAACTATACATTTGTATACTGTGAGCATCCAATTCATACTCTTAACCTACAGACTGTTAGGTTAAAATACAATAATTACAGCTGCTTAATATTAATTATAGGTAATTCAGAAGAGTTACGAGAAAAATTCAAGCCCTTCTAGTGATTGCAAGAGACTAATTTACAGCTTTAAATACAATTTCTATTTATGCAGTAAGCAGACCCCCAAAAAGACTACATCCCATCCTAAGCCTCCATCATAAAGATATAACATGTCCAGGTACTCCTCTCTTCCCCTACAGGAAGTTTAGAGAACTGACTTGAATTAGACGAACAAAATAAGCTAAGAATGAATGGAAAGTAATTGTATCCTTCATCTTACACACTATCTAATGAGCATGTAATTGTTAAAGTATGTTTCTCAACTTTAGGCCAGAATAGCTTGACATCTCAAACTAATTTCAGCAACACTAGTAAGAAATTAAAATCTCCCATAGCTAATCAAACCTTACCACTTTTTATCTGTCAGGACTGAAATAATCAGATAATGGTGTGACATGTACTGTGATAAGTACTTTTGGACCAAGTCTGTGGACGTGGATTGAATTATCACTACTCACTCAAACCAAATTCAATTCTGACAAAACAAAGAGGTTCAGACAATAAAATTTATTATTCTGAGTTACAGATGTGCAGACATTTGCTTTTCCATTATATCACTCTAAATTTCTGTCCTAGGTGCAAACTTTACCTAATTCCAATCAAGTCAAAGAAACTTGTTATACCAGACATGTAACCTGAATTTTTAGAGTTTTTTAAATGCCAACCAAGAAATACATAGAAAAACAAAGCATTTTTTTTGCTATCTTCCTACTTCAGAGTACACTGAATACTGCAATATTTTTACTGAGATTTAAGTTATTTAGCATTATGCTGCATATATACAAACTTCCTAAAAAGAATAATCTTTTGTTTCAGGAAACACAGCAGAGTGGAATTCTGGAGCTCTGCATTAAACATAATTTGGACCAAACTGTTGATTTCCTTCCTTCTCCAAATGGACAAGGGAGGGGGGGAGGGAAAATAAAGGTATTTTCCTGGCAAATAGAGTCCCTTGATATTTTAAGTCCTCATTATGTAACATATTCACCCACCTAGCTAACTTACATTGCCTCATGTATTTGTGGTGATCTGGGGCTTAAGAGAAATTAAAGCAAAAAACTTGAAATAGCAATCCTTAATTTTAGCCCAAGATATGTCCCAGATTATGCAGATGACTTTCAATTTTCTGGGTGCAATGTGCATCTACACAACAACAATATCTATTACAGTTGAGATGAAAGGTCATTCAAGATAATCAGAACTGGATGCAGTGATCCTTATTTTTCAAAAATGAAAAGAGTTGATTCTATCTCTTTTTTTTTTTTTCCTTAAAAGGATTGTTGCAAGGGTAATTTTGCTTTTGGCACTACAGAGAAATCTGCTGAAATGCAAGGTATAGAATTTACAAAAATTATGAAAAGTAAGGTACATTTCCTATTTTAAGTATAGCTTTGAAATTTTAATTTTTTAAAAACGGACTGGAACATCTTGGGTCTTTTAGAAGACATCACATACAATTTAGTAGAAACCTAGTTATATATAGAAAATTTTTTAAAAATTCTTTTCCCTATCCATGTTTCTAAAGGATCTTGATACCTTTACTGCAAGAGTAAGAGAATAACTGATACATCTTTAAAGAGGTCCTTGCAATCTCTAAGAAAAAACACTAACCAGTAATTTCCAAAAAACAAACAACCAAAAAACCCAACCCACCTCAGAAAAACACAGTCAAGGACTTGGAAAAGGGATTTGATGATTACCAAGGATAAATGTGAAACTATTTCACAGAACAGGCTAGAGGAATAATGGAAAAGTACTGAAATGTGACAGTATATATCAATGTTTGAAAGTGTGACATCTCCAAAACCTCTCAAAACATAAGGTGTAGATGGACACACTGCCCCACTAAGTCTGGATTCCCTACTGTAAGCATGTATTTATATACACACACACTGTCAAGATGATCAAAGTCATGAGAAGACAGACTACAGAACCATACTTCACTAGCTGTTCCTCCCTATTTCCATGGACTTTAGTGGACTTTACTAAAGACCAAAAGGACCAAACAATCCATTCATTCTGCCTTGTAAAGCACAGGCAAATCAGACTGAAACTACATCTGAGCTAAACAAACACAAACAATTCCCTCCCACCAAAAAAAAAGGCACCAGGGAATGAAGATCTTCCTTGCCCCTGCAATCAACTGAATCCTAACACATTGTAAGGAGACATGCATTTCCCTATCTCAAACAAGTATTCCCCAACAGCAAACAAAATTTTAGAAAACAATAATTAAAAACTGCAGTCAGTGTCTTTTTATGTTTTAATGTTACTTTTTTCTTGATAATGTTGTAATTTATTGGAGATTTCCGAGTTGACATGCTCTGATAAAGGAAAGCTTTCCATTTTTCAGTCAGTCCTACTGCAGAAAAACACCATTCTCACCAAAAATATACAAATGGAAGCATTTTATTTGGCAACATTATTCCCTCAGTGTGAAAAAACTACACGCACTGAGGTCAGTGTAAGTAACTAGATAATAAGAAAGACATGACTTGAGATGACTGTACTGTTTAACAGATGACTAGTCTTGGGGACAACTGGTGAATTTAATCAAACATACACAAATCTTTTGAGTCACAGTTGAAATGCTTAAGATTTATACTTAATCCCCATCCTGTATTCATATCATCTCCTTTTCAAAATATAACACTCATCAAGGAGTGATACATGAAAGCTAATGGAAGCCTGTTGTGGCTTTATTTATTCATGCACTTTAATGGCTCACAAAAGCTATTTGAAGAACATGGACCTATTGGGAGCAAATGCATTAAGTGTTCTGGTTTGAGGTTTTTTTGTTGTTCTTGTTTTACTCACACATTAACTTAGTGCAACACCTCCTTGTCTGGAGATATACTGGAAAAGGAGGTGACTGCAGCTAAGCTTACAAGGGCATTAGACTACAATGCCCTCCAAGTACTGTATTACAGGTACAAGGTAAGACATGGTCTTACTGTGCTGCAAATGCATAGCTACTAGGGAACAACTTCGGAAATCACAGAAATTTTTTACCCAAAAATCAGAATTTTTAACCTAAAGAAACACTCCAATGAAAAACTAATAGCATCTGAATTTTAGTCTCTTCAAAGACATGACAAGACAGTGTTGTCTTCAATATAAAAAAATTGCTGCCATCTGTGTTATTTTATACTTTTTCTGACACGAAGTCAGAAGCCACTATGCATTTTTCAGCTATGCTTTAAAAGGAAGAAAATATCCTAAGAGTACTGAGAAACGAGGACTGGACAAGAAGCAGAGAAACCAAGTGACAATTATGGTCAGTCATAACTCATTTTTGGGAAATGGTCTAGTAAGAAAACAAAACTCTACTTCTATCTTTTGTCTCCTGAATACACCAGGTAGTAGACCATGAATTATCCTCTTCCCTCTCATCTCCCAAACCAAGCTGAAATTAAAGAGCCCCTAATAAAGGGTTTCATTGAAAAAATTTTGAAAATTCAGCTACATTGAAAAAGAAAGATCAATTTCATCTACAGTATGGTTAACATTTTCCAACCTTCAACAAATGCGTGCTTCTACTGCAAATTTCTTATTAGCTCAGGCAGCACTTCATATTTGTGTATTTATCACCTATTCTCTGCTTTAAGTTCCCCAAGAGCAAACTCTTTACATACTCTGCATAAAAACTGTTTTGTCAGGCTTGTCACAAGCAGCACAGATTCTCATGTCACAATCTGATTAGTTGGTATCAATTATATTCATTGTAATGCTTTCTGAGTTTAGTCCTGGCTTGCCTCTAAATATCCCTCCATCTCAGAATAACTAAAGTGGCTATACACTGTTTTATAAAGAATTTGTAGTTCACAAAAGACAGCAATACACTACAAAGTTGCAATCCACAGTCAAGCCAATACAAGGTGTTTTAAATACAATACTGCATGCAAAACTTACCTGAACACTTCCCTAACCAGTCATACAATGCTACTAGCCAGTGAAAAATTAGTTTAACAGTATTGGTAGAAGCTTAATGAATATGGTCAAAGGAATGTCAATACTCTGGATTATAACAGATTATAATAAAAATGCCCCCTAAAAGCTTACATCTGAAACTATACATAGTCTATGCTGTTAATGCTACTTCCTCATCAAAAGGACAGCAAATAAATAAGTTAATATCAATAGTTGTGTTTCATGCCATGTCTATTCAACACTCCATTTCAATGTATAACTGTGATTCTGGTCATGTTTAAACACTAATATGTGTTTTATGTCACAACACATTCCCCTCTAGTGACAAAATCGGAATTAAATTGCTAATGTTGAAAAAAACCCAAGTCATCTCAATTCTGGTTACCCAAATTACTAAGCTCATTCAGAAGGTGCTCTTTCCTTCCAAGTAACAGCTTTTACTAAAGAAGTGCATCAGTAAAGTTCAGGGTTGAAGAAAGGGGACCCAATCATTATTGGTTAAACTGTATAAAGAATTTGAAAATAAAATTGCACTTACATCATAACTATAGTCTGCATCATTTGTTACTGTCAAGTCTGCAAGGTCTCCAAGGCCCAGTACACTTAACAACACATCATCAGAACCCA
The DNA here is from genome assembly GCA_013400175.1 of Phainopepla nitens. Taxonomy (NCBI): domain Eukaryota; kingdom Metazoa; phylum Chordata; class Aves; order Passeriformes; family Bombycillidae; genus Phainopepla; species Phainopepla nitens. Next base: position 44,901 of record VXBQ01008648.1, on the reverse strand, counting down.
TAATAAATGACTTGCCTCCTCCAGGTGGAAACGTTATTGGCTCAGCTACAAAGAACAAAACAGTTTCTTTAAGTCTCAACAGAGTAATTCAAACTGATGAAAAGCTGCATTATTCATCACTTAACAGCAAAGCAGAGCTTAAAACTGAATTTGTATGTACTTCATACAGCCCCAACTAAAAAAAAAACAAACACAAAAGCATGAAGACACGCACACATGTGCAAACACACACACATTATACACACAATTCTTGTATCATGCTTTGCCATTTGATTTCAACTTACTTTACAGAGGTGTTGATACTGACAAGTGACTTGACTGACATTAATTTACACTGCAATACCAAATGTACATCCTAGGTCTCCAAATTCTCAGTTGAGTTTTTCATTCATTACACCATGCTTCCTGCCTTCTATCCACTTGCAAAGAAGTCTTTGTGTTTTATACTAGTCAAATATTTCTACTTGTATACTGAAGTATTTTTTAATCACTCAAGCAAGACTCCTGCAAAACATCTCTTCCACTTTGAATTTTTTCAGACAATTGAAAAAAATGAAAACATTTATTATTTAATTTCCTCTCTTAGTTTCTCAGCATGATTTTGGATTCTAATTTTAAAGTACACTCAATTGATACTCATGTTGTCTAGCAATGCCTTCCTCAAATCAGAATTTAACATTTCTGGTATTTATCACTTAGAATGAATAAAATGTATACATAGCTATTCACTATGAATTCACATCTGAATAATAAAGTTTAAAATATTCACCCATATTTTTTACTCTCTTCAATGATTCTGTAAATCTCCCTCAACCCACAATTAGTAAGAAATAGGAATGAAGGCTTAAACATTGTAACAGTTCAGCACATTTTAGAAGCTACTTTTACTTCTCAGGTTTTGGGGTTTTATTCCACTTAGAAATAGCAACACTTGTTAAGTAGAGTATGTAAAATTAAGGTATGTGTGAACTTTAGCTAAGTATAAACATCTGCAAAGTAAGTTATGTGTGACATCTTGAAAAATTAAATTTGCTTGATATTTGAATTTCACTGATCTCTCACAGAGAGAGTTATGGCCTTACTTTAATGCCACTCCTTATTTCTAATTCTCCTAGAAAACCCTTCAATCTCAGAGAAAATAGTTTCCTGGGTTTTTTGTCTTCTAAAAGTAGTTCCAAACAAGAGGACTAATAATTAACACACTGCTGTTTAGAACACACATCTCCCTTACTCCGCAGGGTCCCTACGTGAATGGTAACGCAGCTCCGATGCACGCGGCTGAAGGAAGGTGACTGAAACCAGCTGTAAAGTTAAGAGATGCTGGCACCACTGCCAAGGCTAGGCAAAGAGGAGCCAGCCCAGCTAGATCAAAATACATCACTTCTCAACAATAATGCTTCAGAACTATTGCACTGTAAGTAATCTCACTAGCACAGTCAACACAAGTGTTTGTGAAAACCTAAGAACATAATCTGAGAATACAGACAGCTGCTCCTCCAATTGCATAAAAAGAGCAAACAATATTCTAAGTATGCACAATCACCTCTTGTAAAAATAGTCACAATCCATACAGAGGTTTGACTCATAAAAAGGCTACATTACATTAATAGCCAAAAATGGCTTACCATGCCCTTAGATGAATAAGCTTTTCATTTCCATTAGTAATTTATATTTGACAGTCTACTACAAGCCACTTATATTTCAAAAAAGACACATTCCTACAAAACACCTGTTTACTTTCCTGTTACTCCTACCTGATCTTTAGGACAGGCCCACAAGGTTTAGGTAAGCCCATAACTTGTCATACAAATTCTTTGTGAAATTGATGTCACCTGACATTAGCAGATCAACTTTTCTATGCTTTATAATAAAAATTAAAGACCACCACATCAAGAACCTCTACTACAAATTCATAATGTTTTGTTTCCATGAGTGACTATGTCTTTATTTAAAGCTTCAAAATTAATGCCACTTGAAATTCAGAAGACCATTTCTCAATACTAAAGTTGCCCATATGTATGTACAGTGTTCTATAGTTTATTTGTGAATTTTGTATTTTAAAGTGAGCATATTTGAGAAGCTTAAAAAATGGTTGCAAACTGCTTTTGTAAAAAAGGCAGAATAGTAACACAATGAAAAATGCATGATGTTACAGCTACTAAAAATAAAGACCCACATCTTCACATACCAAAACAATGCATCAATAGATGTATGCAAATGCCAGCTAAATAAATGACATTTCAATGCTTTTCATCTAGAAAAATACAAATACAAAAAAAACCACAAATATTTTTCTAACAGACAGTACAATATTACTCTCACAGCATAATATAAATGCTTAACTGAGTTTGCAATCAATAAATATAAAGTAAAAATGTGATGGTACAAGTTTCTTCATAGGTGAAACTAGGTGAAATATATATAAATATTGAAATATAAAATTGTGTAATTAAATATTTGATTAGTCGATCCTAACTGGCACTTCTTACCTTCAAGTTCTTGACATCATACATAATTACATACATAATTAAGTCAAAATCAATCAGTAATACTCGTACAAACTGAGGCTGCTTTAATCTCTGATCAGATATGTATGTTCCTATAGGCTGTTGTTGTCTGCTGTACAACAGGGACATCTTAACCTTGTTTCTCATAAAGTTAATATGTGGTACACCAAAAGCAGCTGTTCATGCACAAGCAATTAGCTGTTATCGCTTTTTTCTGTGAATCTGTAGATATTAAAACTGAAACAACCAGTGGAGAAAGCAATTCTCTCTACACTGGATGAAAAATCATGCTGATACCATTTCTGAAAGTAATGGAATATGCTGAAATGGAAACTCCAATTTCTCATGGCCAAAATTATCAAGTGTGATTATGGCATAACATCACATTTAACCAGGCAGTTCAGAGTGAAAAAACCAAAAACAAAAATAAAAACAACAAAACACCAAATAAAACCAACAAAAACAAACAACCCCCAAAGTCTCACACCTTTAGAGGTATGAAAGAAATATTCCAAGTCAGTTGGAGCCAGTTCCTCCCTAAACCCCCTTCAAGAAGAAATTATCAACCACTACCTCAGAACTGTAATATTTCGATGTGAAGCATAAAACTTCCATTTAGTTACAAGAAAATGATGGTTTGATAAAATTCATCAGCATCGGCTAGTGAATTTTAGGCTTTCTAAGTTTTTAGTGAACTTGAAAGCCTAAAGTTATCTGCAAAATCTTAGCTTTTAGAACAAAGCTGAATAATTGAGTAAAACCTGTATTTGTACAGGCAAAATCTGTATTTTATGATAATGAAGTATTTGTCCTTGTAATACACCTAGAAGGAATTCAAATACAACACTGCTTTTTTGTTTGCAGCTTTGCATCATATGGTACAGACAAAAACTCAAAAAACCATATAGCAGGATAGAAATAACAGAATTTACACTCTAATATTCAAGTTTAAAAACTATGCAGAAACCACAATGAGCAGATAAGATGACAGAAATATTAATATTATTACCCTTAATAAGTAAAGAGCAAACTACACCAACAAGTTAAACACATGGACACGTTAAACAACATGAAAATATAAACATGAAAGCAGTTTATTTGAATAGTGTGAACAATCTTTACTTGAAGGGTAACAGTGTTTGTGTTACAAGAACCAGCCAAGTCAGTCCATCAAGTTCAAATCTAGCATCTATTTCATCAAAAATATTGTTTTGTCCAGTATTATTTTGGATGTAAGGCCTCTACCTGCGACACATCCGTGTCCGTAACAAGATCTGTGTTCCTCTGCACAACGTGTGTGGCCAAAGAAAAACAGCCTAAGACAGACCCAGAAAATGGTAACTGTAGGGTCACATGGCCTTAATACCTAAACATGGCTGAAAGGCAACCTAAGGCATGTCAACACTAAACCTAAAAACAACCTAAATGTACATCTACAGGTTTTAGCAAGTGGATTTCCACTTGTAGATTTTTCAATCGCACTCCACAGGTAAATTTGATACTCCTTCATCTTGAAGATGGAAATAAAAACAAAGATGAAAAGGAAGGAAGTAAAAAAGATGACTGTTGTAAAATGACAGTTTGGGAGAGCAACAAAAAAACCTCCCAGAAAAGTGGTTTGGGTTTTTTTTCTACTTGCCTGGTGACAGGCATTTATGAGGCCAAGGGTAAAAAGAACAGGAGAACCAACAGATTCCTGGAATCAGTAGTAATGCAAATTCCATTTCTGCTATAGCTGATACTGACCCAGGGCTTATGGGTCAAAAATCATCCTAAAAGAGTCAAATCTGAATACACCTGAGTATTTTGAATGAATGTGTTCTAAGCAGAGGACAACTTACATAATGGTATGCTAATTTCAAAGCTAATACAGTAAAACCATTCCTTTAAAACAAAAAACTTAAAAGCCAAATACAAGATTTTTGACTTTATACATAATAGCTTGTCATTAATTTTCACTGCCAAAGATAATCCTGAAACTTAAATAAATACTTCATAAAGAAATAAATAGTGTCTTTGTAAACTTGTACATGTAGACCAAGGGAATTTTATGAAAGAGAACATGAAATCCCTGGAAAAGAGACTAATTAGTCCCACAGCTTAAATCACCGTTTTTCACTTTAAAATCCAAACTGTGCATCAAATGTAAATACTCACCTTTTATCCCCTCAATCAATAAAAACCTATATGTGAAAAGTTTTGCTAATGGGGGGGGGTGGTCTCCAAACAGAGATTAAATTGTGAATAGTGTCAAAACACACTGCTGTACATGAAGTTATTTAAAAAACTTATGAAATAATGGTGAGTTATGATAAGCCACAGAAAACTCAAGCCATATTCTCATAAAACCATTTGGGAAGAATTGCAAGTAAAATAATAATGTGGCAATCTGCAACTGCATTAAGCTTTACAGAGGGGATAATAGATTACAGCGTGTGTTTTCTAAAAGAAATCTCCTGAAATATAGTAAGTAGCTGAATTTTTTGTACCTTCCTCTGCTCTTGCACCTTCATGATCAGTCATTCTAGAAGAGGGTGACCTAGATTGATTAATGATTCCTGAAGGGATGTGGGGTATCTCATCATCGCCCAGATCAGCTATCATGTCGTGAAGTTTTGTCCTGTTGACTCCTGTAAATTAATGTCAGCAGCAAAAATTCATTTGATTGCTACCGCTTGACTTGACTGAAGTCTAAAAATCCATTAAATAAGAATAATTACTGATGGGACCTCCTTATAACAAATACTGCTTTGCTTTTGTTTAGTAATATTTTGGAAATCAAAAGCAGGAGTTAATACATTAAATCTGAAAACTACATGCAAACAATTCCAATTCACTAAATCAAAGAATAACTCCTTTGTGTTCTGCAGATCTATTCTACAATTTCCTGTAGGAAAGAGAAAAAAAATCATCTTACAGCCCTAGTGAAAACTCAAGCCAAATGTTAAAAGAACATTCACTATTAAACAAAGAAACATATGAATTAAACATTTTCTAATAATATTACACAACTTTAACTATACTAAATGATTTAACATTAAAGAACAGTGCAAATTAAAAATGAGCTTAAAAATGAGAGCAAAAGTACAGACAACTCATAATGGGGGTGCAACAAACAATTAACTTTCTCTGCTTTGAATGGTATTTAAATCGTAGGAAGTGTTTGTTAAATACAGGAGCAAGAATGCTTCCACCACTGTATGAAACTGCAGATGTATATTGTATTTTAATTATTATAAAAGCAAGCTTCTAGAAACAAAGCATTCTGAACTATATATACATTTAACTATTATGTAAACATTAGCAAACAAAAATAGTGTAATTTAAGATATTTTAAAATTACTAAATCCATTCCTGCTTTCATCTTTATAGCTTCCATGTGAAAAAGCCAAGCTTCAATCACAAAGTGTATTTCAGTGAGACAACCTCTTTAATGAAAACAATCCATAATGATGAAAGACATAACCAAATTTGAACCAATAAAACATTCCTTCCTGGGACTGCAAGCAGAGATACTGTAGACCATTTAGTAAAGGAAGCACTGGTGAACAAGTTCTTTTACTGAGGTGACATGTGTCACATTTATTAAAGAGGAAATTAAAACTAAACCAAAGCCTTTATTGTCAAAAAATTAAAATGTAAATACTATGATTAGAGATGACTTATCAAAATCAGAAGCATTCATCCAAACAGTTAAACACTAAAATATACTCTTTCAAAAAGTACCTGATCATTTCAGATCTTACTGGTTTAAATCAATGTGTTCAAAAATAAGTCTCCATGAATAACAGAATTCTCTAAAGATAATGGAGAATTCCCTGCAGAGATGGATGACAACAAAAAATATTTCTTGAAGAAGAATGATAGCAAGTATACCTCACATACTCCTAGAAGGATGCTATATAATTATTCTCATTAATATTTGCAAAACATTCTCATTTTGCCAAGTAATAAAACACCCTATATTTATGTTTTTCTGCTTTTGTTTTTTTTTTTCTTTCCTTAACAGAACACTTGGTATTCTAGTTAAATATACAAAGACTGCTAGCCAGAAGCAATCTGAGAATAAAACTGGCTTACTCATACAACAGATCCCTTGAGCAGTTAAGTTTCATTTCACTCTCCTGTAGAAGTATGTCTAGAAACCTGTGAACCCAGCTAATGAAGTGAACGTAAAATAATGAGAAATCTCTTTTGAACCAACATCCTTTTTTTTCCAACAGGCACTATACTGAAAGGATTTGATTTCTAAAGTATAGTACTTAATGTTGTAGCCAGCAGGTGAGATCTCACATAGCAAAAGTCACTCTCAAAATGGCCAGATCTCTACACCATACAGACTACAAAGTCTGTCTTTGTCTTTATTCCAGTCAGCTACCAGCCAGGCACCTACTGTGACCAGCAGCAGATATATTCTTGAAGATATTATAGAGCAATCAATAAAATGACAGTTCCAAAGTCATGACTGGGATCCTAAACTGTTTACTTTAACAAATCCTTTGCTTACCAGAAGGAAAAAGCATTTGTCCTCTCCATGTTAACATGCATGAACTGTTCAACACATCGATGCAAAATGCTGAAAATGGCTTAGGAACTCTTACTCTAGCTGAACTAAAAGCATCTTCTCAAGGTGCTTTCATGCCAAACATATGAGCATGAGAAGTTTGTCTCAAAGTATAGTCAGAAGAAACTAAAATTAGCCACTCTGCCCTGCTACCCTTAGGCAGCCACTCATTTAGTCTGTCACTAATTAGGGGATTGATAGCCTTGCCTTTTAGCGTTTTGCAGTATGTTTGGGCACTTCTTGTGCTTCAGGCATAACCTCAGAACAGTCCTCAATCACCACACAATACAGAGAGAAGTTTACAAAGCACCAGTTGCAGTTAGAACAACTTCTGTGCATTTCATGCTCAAAAATGAGTCAATATTCAAGACTGTGCCACGACTACAGAAGACTGCACAAGTTTCTGCCTTCAAGAAAGTGCAAGTGTACCTCCATGTAACTGTTTAATTATTATAATTGTTACAAGGAGATTTTTAAAGAAAATTATGTGCCATGTCTGCTTAAGCAACAATGTTCAAGGCACAAAATGGGATGGTCCCTTTTACCCTCAAGGAAAAGCCAAGGACAAAAAAAAAATTGATCTTGTATGAACAGAAGTAGAAGTTACAGTACCATCTCAGTATACCATCCTTCAGAGATCAAAAATGAAAAAGATAACTGAATATTTAGTGATGAAAAGTTTTTAGCTGGAGAAGCCTTAAGCAGAGTTCTATTAGGACCAAGATGTATTAGCCCTAGTCTGAATATAACACAGAGATTTTTACATGTCAAGAACAGGTGACAGTAATGAAGATGGTAAAATTCAGGTCTATTTTGACTCCTATCAAGTATTATACTATTTCCAGAAATCAAGGATAGGAAAGTGAATGGGATGGATACTGTTTTCTAAGTACAGAACAATTAAACTGAAGGAAAAGAGCAGGAAAGTTAAAAAAGTGCAACAAGCTAAGGAGAAACAGTAAAAGTATCTTCATTTCAACAGTGATACATATATACACAAGATGTGAACACTTTCAAACTAAGAACACATTATGCTGACCTGATAAATGAAATGAGATATTCACCACCTCCACTGTTATACCCTGCAAAAGTGACAGGCTATATCTGAAAAGCAGTCATCCTCTGACTTACTTGCCAAAACTGATCTTATCAAAGTTGGGCAGAAACAGGCCTTAAATCCACCATATTAGTGAAAAGAGAAGCCTGCTTTTGTAGAAATCAAACCTAACTCCTTACCTATATATGACTCCAGGATAGGTGTAGTTTGTTTCTCTGCTTCTGGGGTTTTTTAAACACAAGAACTCTTCAATAAACAGATTTTGCATTATTTTACAGTTGACATTGTAAAGGAAATCAAAGTTGGGGTGGTGGATTTTTGTTATTGTTTTGGTGGGGTATTTTTAAAGATCCTTTCACGAAGAGGTAGTATTTCCACTTAACATGCTGACTACCTGGACAGATACCCTCTTTCTCCCCAGGAAACAAGAGTATTACTTAATGAAAACATATGTGCTGACAGAAGATTACCTTAATTAAGGTGTTCCACCCAAAAGAAAACATAGGGATACAGACTAGAGAAGTATCAATATAGAATCAAGATCTACTTCTGTTCACTTATTTATATGTACATGTGGAATGAAAGTTTCCACACCTGGGGTCAAGGCTGTGTCTGAGTGGTTATGTTGCAGTGTGAATACAGATTATGGCAGTTACCAGATGCATATCCAACAAAAGAACCCATCAGAATATCTGTCCTATTATGCTGTCTTTAAAGTATTGCAAGAGATGACACTTAATGCACATTTGTATGATGTTTATGATGATATATACTACCATGCATTTAAGTTCTAATGGTACTCAAAACAAATTCTGATAGAAGTTAAAAACACTGAAGAGCAAAGGAAGAGATACGTATTCAGAATGAGGTTCCCAAATGATCAGACATGAGCAGCAAGAATAAAAAAGACCTTCAACATTACTTTCAGTTTCAGAATGTTAAAAAGCTGAGAAAAAAAAGTTTACAAAATTGTATATAAATAAATCTGCCCAAGATTGAATGCCTACTTTTACTTTGTGTGGAGTTCTCTCATCCAATTAGATCAGAGATTTAGAGGCTAATTTTTAATCAGAAACTATCATGAATGTGACAAGCAAAGAATCTCACAAACCACCTTTAAGACTATACGTGTTCAGGGCTTCCCAAAGGAGAATTCAAACTTAAAACTCAAAATGCTAAACAATGACTTATGTCACTTCTCAGCACCGTCACACACAGTTGTCTCCTAAATACTGACTTCTGTGAACCAAAGATTTCAAAATCCCTTTAGATGAAGAAAACTTTCAGTCACTTTGCAGCCACCATGGTTCAAAATGTCTAAAACGTAAAGAATTTAGTATGAGAATTTCAAATAAAATAAGTCCATTTTGGTATTAAAAAGAGATTTCTAATCCTACCAAATATTTCATGTCAACTGCTAATTCACATGCCAATACACACTAGCATGCAGATGACTACTGCAGGACCTCACTAAAGCAAAGACTAGGTGAAAATCTTTGCTTTGCCAGAGCTTATGTTTTTATGTGTGTGTACAAGTCATGCAAAAATGCTGAAAAAAACAATCAACATGCACTGACTGAGCTGTAATTGTTAAGTGTTACAAAGTAAATTCAAATCTTAATTACAGAATTCTTCAGGAAGTGCTACATTTTAATCATCATGTAATTTAGTTAGTGTATATCCATACATTTTTTCAAACTGAGGAAGTTTTTTTTTTACTTCTTATCTCCAGAAATTGTTAAAAAATACTTCCAAAATAAAAGCACAGCAATCATGGGAGCTTCTCTAAAGTGACATGGGATGCCATCCAGAGGATCCTGGACAGCTCCAGGAGCAGGCCCATGGGATTCTCATGAGGTTTAACAGGACCAAGTGCTGGTGCTGCAGCTGGGTGGGGCACCCCCGGTATCAGCACAGGCTGGGCATGAACAGATGCAGAGCAGCCCTGCCCAGAAGGACCTGGGGGTGCTGCTGGGTGAGAGGCTGGACTGAGCCAGCCATGGGCACTGCCAGCCCAGAGAGCCCAGGGTGTCCTGGGCTGCATCCAGAGCAGCGTGGGCAGCAGGGCCAGGGAGGGGATTCTGCCCCTCTGCTCTGCTCTGCTGAGACCCCACCTGCAGTGCTGCAGCAGCCCTGGGGTGCCAGCACAGGAAGGACATGGACCTGCTGCAGTGAGTCCAGAAGTATGGAATGGATTTAAACTAAAAGGTAGGTTTAGATTGGATATTAGGAAGAAATTCTTTACTGTATGAGTGGTGAGGCACTGGAACAGGAGTCCAGAGAAGTTGTGGGTGCTCCATCCCTCACGTGCTCAAGGACAGGCTGGATAGGGCTCTGAGGAACCTGGTCTGGTGACTGTCCCCACCCACAGCAGGGGGGTTGAACCGGATGATCTTTAATGTTCCTTGCAAGCCAAACCAATATTTGATGACAGATTTAATATCACTTAATGCACTAAGAACTTTGTATAGTTGATAACATGATTTCCAAAAGCATTTTTATCAGGTAGTTCAACCGTCAAGTTTGGTTTAAACTACATAGTTAAAATAGGTCAACTGGTCAGAAAACTCAGAGAGTAAAGGCATATCAAATAAAACATTGGTAAATGCACAGAAAAGTTAAGGGCATTAAAGAATAAAGATTATCTCCTAAACAAAGCCACCAAAAAGTTTGCATTTACATCACAGGCACTTCCTAATTCTCTATGCTTGGGACTGTAAAAATAATTAAAAGCCCATAAATATCAATTACAGATTGATTCAAGCTCATATTGAAAAAAAAAAAAAACAACCAAACAACAGGACAAAAAGCAAATAAAAAACCCACCTCACCACCTCCAGAAAAAGTACAACAACCACCAGTCCCACAACAGTATCACTGTATCGTACTTTAAGAAGCAGATGAAATAGAAATCTTTCAGAAAACTTCTCAGAATAGGATGTCCTCAAAATGCAAGTTTTTAATTATTTTCACACTAACACTCCTATGCGTTTAGTTCTCTTCACCTCTTTAACCTTAAATTTTTGTCTTTTCAACATTTCTGGTTTATGAAATGGCTGTCAAAGGTTTTGACATATTCACATTCAGCAGGTAGAAAGTTAAAGTTGGTTGCCCCCATCACAGAAAACGATGTTTAATGAGAAAAAAAAACCAAAACAACAAACAGAACTCGTGAGAAAAAAATGTCTTCTATATAGATAGGCAAAAAAGTGTCGCATTACAAGATTCAGAATCTGCACTTACTCTTTACCCCTTTCTTCCCCTTTCGTTCCTTCTTGTACTGTTCCTTCAGTTTACTTATTAGTCCCTGGTCTACATCCCAAACCTCAGCAGTTGGGGACAGGTCATCTTTGTCTACATGCAGCATATTATTAAAAGAAAAAAAATCAGCAATTGGCAATGCAAGCTGTTGGTGATTTACTGTCATAGCTGTATAAGAGCATTAATAAAAGTTATTAATAAATCTTTATCTTAAAGGTGCAGTCTCAGTTTTAAGTTTATAAAAGACCAAGTTTCATTTCATACAGTTTTCCAAGGCACTGTATATTATCAGTTACATATTTGAAAATTGTATGTTAATTTGTTACCAAGGAGCAAAGAAATTAAGCTTCATAAGTAACTGTTTATGTTAGATACTTCAAAATACACAAAAATTCATTGGTGTTCAGAAACAATTACTGCATCTTTAGAAAGACAGTGTTAAGAAATTATTCAGCCAGTGTTGAATAAGCAAATAAAAGCATTCATGCTGTATCTCTCATGAAAATGCAAGCTGAGTAAGTCAGTGCCAGTTTATTCATGAAGACCACCATGCATTCTTTCGCATTCATTCTACATGCACAAGAAAGAAACCTTGGTCCTACATACAACCAGAGAAACAAGTCTATAAATAAAGTTTTTCACATAAAGATGAAGAAAAGTAATTTGCACAGGTGGACATCCCACTGCATTCCAGAAATGTTAAATCATAATTAGCAGAAATACAACATTCCACAGTAGTTCCAGAGGACATAGCTTTTTCTGTTTGACAAATACTTCAGAGTTAATTATTCTTTATAAAAAGTCAGGTCTCCACTTTTCTAAACTATCCATCTCAATCATTTCTGGAAACTCAGAATTAGTAAAAATATAAACCTGTTTCTAAGACAAGGCAAACATTACATTTGCAGAAGCACTTTTGCTAGTAGACAACCAGGCAGCAACCAAACTTGGTTGGTGTGCCAGTTCACCTTTATACTCATAAATTCTTTAGGCATAAAATCACAAGATTTTGTTCCTCAGTTCCCAACTTCCAATCATACTTACAATATGATTGTACCTATTTTTGAAGTTATAACCATTATAATTATGAAAGCGCACAAGAGGAGTCATACACAGCAGAAAAAAAGTAACATGCATTTAGAATAAAAACAGTAGTATTCCAAGTACATGTTTCATGACAAAACATGACAATGAACGAGCAGACAGCTACCCTAGGATACTGATGCATCTACCACCATTCAATGACAATCTTGCTCAAAGAGGTGGAATACAGAGATGGCAAAGGCAGTGAAATGTGAAATGGGAGCCTAATGGCAGAGTGCCCTGAGCTGCCACAAAGAACTCTGGCGATGAGAAGGGAACAATGAGATCCTACACCAAACTACAGCTCCACCTACCAAACTGCCAACACAAACACCTCCATCCTGATCATGGGGCCTAAGCACTGACAGACAGGAATAGTGATTACTCAGGAAACACAAGAAGCACAGAAAGATAAGTCAGAGAATGCGCCCAATCAAAGAGGAAAAAAATGAAAACTGTTAAAACTCCATTAAAATTCCATTAAAAACTAATTAAAACTAATGAATAAAATTCCAAAGCACCATTAATGAAATGAAAATGATCAGCGAGGTTGCAGCATTGCAGAGAAGGATTAGGGAGTTAAACTGAACCAGAAGATGACCACATGTAACATCAATGTAATGCTATTCTAAAAAACATAATTTGGGTACACTTTAAAAAGTGCAGTGCATTAAACCAGGACAGCACAGGTAACAGCAAAGTGAAGTAACACGTTCAGTCTGTGTTCTACACTGGAAGTTTAGAAAATGTCTGCAGAATGCAAAACAAATAGGGCATTAATTATTAAGACAAAGAATTTGAAGGATCTGGGCTCATTCAGTCAAGAGAAAACAGGAAAAGCACAAGTCTGTCAACATAAATATTCAAAACCAACACTGTTGGCTGCAAAAATGTAGGCTGTAAATAGAAAACTAGATAAAACACAAACTCAGATCATCTGGGTAGGCTGTGAAATGAATTTCAAATATTTTTAGGAAACCCAGCAGTGTTTCTCTCCAGCATGCCTAGATATATCAGGCTATTTCAGAACAGAGCCATGTAACTAGAAGATCTCTACAACTGCCCCCAACAGTGACCTTCCCTGTTCTAAACTGATACAGGACTGCAGAGGACCCAGGATGTCCACTGACCAGTACAACTGAGTGGAAAAAGGCTGGCTTTACATCTTTCTATTTTTTAAAAGTGTTTTGAAGAAGACCCAAGAGATTGTGAATTTCAGTCACCCTCTGCCACACAGAATTCTGGGCATAGTCAGTCATTCTCTGACTCATGGTCCATCTGTTAAGATAACTTTTGTGTTTCATGGGGAAGAGAAATCCAGTGATGAACACAAACCACAAGCAGAATAAAGAGACTACATACTATGTTAATATTATGCAATATGTAGCACAATATATAACAATATGTATATATTGCTGTTTGCTTAAGCAAACTGAAGTTAGCTATGCATTTTTTCTTGATACTAAATCACCAAAAGGAATTTATAATTTTTTAATCTAAAACTGTATATTCTTTTTTTAGTATGTCACATCACTGACTCTTCATTTAACACTGCTTGAACTTGCTCATCTTCCACTATTTTGAAGATAAGCTGTTCCTGAGTAAAACCTGTTGCATGACAGGACACTTGAAATCACAATATTTGGAATTAATTTAACACTCAAAGTATGTTAACTAAGGCACTTACATGAAAAAGAATGTGTTCATAAAAAGCTGTAATATAGAAAAAAAGAAAAGCAATCCAAACTTCACAACACTTAGTGACAGGTTTGAAGAAGTCTTCAACAGCAAAATATAGCTTATCGAATTTGGTGCTGGAATACTTTAGGATATTGGAAGTTGGACCTACAGATAACACTCTGCAATTAAGTACTGTAAATATTACTAAAGCAAGACTAGGCAATACATTTAGAGCCTAAACATCAGATGTTTTTCAGATACTAAATAAAAGCATTAAAACTAATCAGAGAAGTAAATATTTTTTTCTTCAGAATGCTTAAATTTTTGCAAAAGAAGTGATAGAAGGAGGCTAATGACAGGAAAACTAAAACAGGAAGAAAGAAAAACTATGAAAACAGAACAGAGCAACGACTATATTATGAAGAAAAATTTGAATTTTAACTGAAATATTTAAGTTCATGATTGATGCAATTGTTTAGGAAATAATAGTACATATTCATTTAAATTAAGTTTCACCTCAAAATAAGCCAAGTGGATGGACCTGGATATTTGAAGTAACAAGTTTCACAGAGTTCAAAATAGGCTAAAATAAATTGGTTTAGGCAGTGTATTATTTTATTTTAGAAATCATTTAAGTGGGACAGTATTTAAATTGTGATAGTTAACAAAGAAGTCTTGTCATGTTCATACCTTATCTATTTAAACTTTTATTATCTTTAAAAAGTAACACAACCCCAAGATCTAATGGACTGTATCCTTAAATGTCCATTTAAGGAGAGAATATCTGTACTAAAATCAGTGACACACTGTGAAAAAAAATATTGCTACTACATTTGTAGGCATGTCTCTGACTGATTTAAATAGTAAGTTACAAAATATACAAAAAAACCATGAAAATTGTCTTCATATGTCAAAACTCAGAACATATTTTGAAAGACAAAACTATGTTTATGTTTTATTTCCTCCTTCCCACTTTCTTGTCTCAGACATGAGTTTTTCGGTAGCAGTGGCATTGCTGCAGTTAAATCAGCTGTCACAAGTGTGTACAAACTCCTAAAATGCTCTGCCTCACTTTGCTATGGGTTCATTTAAACTGTAGTAAAAAACATTCAAACAGCTCTATGAAAACTGTGGTGGGTCAATTCGATTTTTAAAACAGACCTTAAAATTGGGTAACTACTTGAGAAAATGCCAGACATAGAAAACACTGGAAAGTAATCTTTGGAAAGCAATGACTTGGAATTTTCAAGGACAAGCTCGGTCAGCACAATTGGTTTCAGCAGTCTGCCATGGATAAATCTTTGACTGCATGAATTACAGTATCAAACTATCTTGCCTTTTATGTACAATAGTAACACTGATACTAGAACCAGAACTTTCTACATCACTATACATTTGAAGGGATGTTGCAAGCAAAGTCAAAAACTCTTGCTTCAGGTTGTATGAGACATCTTACACCAAGAGATTTGCCTGTGTGCCTAAATGAAAAGATCATCAAGAAACTGTTCAAATAACATGAACCTCAAAGGGAAAAACAGCAAGCAACTAAAACGCTACTAAAAATAGACAGTTATTATCAAAATTAAAGGTAACAGCTTGCTCAGCTTCATCTTCCAATTAGAAATAAGACTGAGTTTTAAAAATAAAGGTGACTAATCCTTTGATACTAGTTTTTAGGAAAGAATACTTTCTAATCCTTGGTACCTTCAAAATCAAGACCGGATTATTTTCCTGGAAGATGTGACATTACTTCAGTTTGTGTAAATCTTTATATTTTCTGTGCTCACTGGGATGTTTATTGAAGTATGACTTCTTGTCACAATGACATAAAATACTCAAACAACGTGATCTAATGGCAGTTTGGGGCTTACAATTTAGGACTTAAGAGTATGTAACTACAAAGTTGCTTGTATCACAGTTCAGAAATTAAGACAGTCAATTTCCCATTCAAAGGCAGATATCAATTATTTGGGTCACTATTCTTTTTCCTATACAACTTTTGTCCTTTCCATCTCCTCTTTTGAAATACGTAGGTTGCAAAAGTTATTGACTTAACAAATTCTGTTTCACATCAAATTACTAATAAAATGTTGGGCTACTAGAAATGGCTTTGGGGTTTTATTTTATTTGCTAATGCAAGCCATATTAGCAACAACATCTAAAAATCTCAGTCAGAAAAATGAAAGAACTAATTGTCCATTTTTCAAGTACACTGAAGAAATTAATTTAACTTAGGTACAATAAGTTTGAAGGTCCTGATAAGAAACAAATAAGAAAAAAAAGAAAACTGTATCTGAAAGTGAATTTACTCCAGGTATAAAAACATTCAGAATCCTAGCCTTTCTTCTCTAAGAAAGAAAATATTCTCTTTTTAGTTCTGAAACCAAAAACAAAACTCGAAACAAATGTAACTACAATTATACTTGTGGCACCTACAACAACATCTATATATACACATATATGTATGTGTACACGTGAAAGTTTCACCATACAATATATCATTATCTTTTCTAAGAACCAACGTTTGATCATCACATTCATCCACACATCCACACCATTTCAGTAGCTATTACAAAACTCTTAGGAACTAGCATGAACAAGTAGTATTCCCTTATTTTTAAATGTTTTTATTAGTTCTTACCCCACTCTGTTCCATCTCCTGAACTTCGAGCTTCTCCAGCTCCCTCACCATCTTCAGCTGTCACTAAAAAGTCAAATTCTTTCAAAGCTTCTTCAGTGTCAGGGTCATCTGTAAGGTCAGCAGCTAAACCTTCATTACCAATCTGCAAGTAGATAAATATTATCCTGCATTTGAATCATAAAGAGATTTTCTAGTCATTTAGGTTAGAAGTTGTATAGACTATTCTCACTGATCAATTTGTTGCAGGGGAAAACATTTTTCAATTTAAAATGCAGAAAAAGAAACTTAGATCTGAGTTGGCTTACCAAAACAAAAATGAGAACAATGCACTCCAGTGAACGTTAGGAAATAAAAAGAACACTGACACTAGGTTTAGCAATGAAAATCTCATAGACCTCAGTCTTCTGTTTTTTTATTTAACACATAACAATTACAAAATTTTGTTGATTTTCTTACTCTAGCAATAGCTCTGAAGAGAAAGCTTACAAACTAAGCTTTCTACTGGTCCAGAGGCCTGCCTTTCTTTTCCCTTTCCAGTTCTATTTCAATGTTAAGCATAAGCTTGGAATATAAAGCATTTTAAGAAAACTGTCTTTTTACTATTTCTAACCATATCTTCACCTTAAACAAACAAACCAACCCTCTAAGGCATCAGTGAAAAGTTTTATTTCATTCTTCAGGTGAAGAAATTTGCCAGTTGAGGTTATCTGCACAATGTTCTTACTTTTTCAGAAAGAGACAATTTTTATAAAGAACTAAAAATGATCCTTTTCCTTTCTATAAAAAACAAAACAAAAACCAAAAAAAACCCCTTTTGCCAAAAGTCAAAAAGTGAGTGCAAGATCTTCATATATGCTTAGAGATTTACTTGATAAAATTTTTATCAGACTTTTTATAGAAAAAAAGGGATTCAACTCAGCCCTTGACTATCCTCTTTACCAGAAGTCCAAGGTATGGTGAAAACCCCTTCCTGACAAATCAGTTTGAGAGATTCAAGACTTGCATCAAGCCAAGTCAACTGCCAACTACTTAGGAAAATACAATGCAGTCAAAGGGTCATTATGCTACAGAATACTGCTTTGAGCAAAAAGTAACAAAGCTGTTAGTACAATATTCATAAATCAGTATCTCTAAATAAAGAAACCCCAAAGACAGGGATTCATTACAGGAGAAAGAATTAATATGGGACAGATAAACACCATCTATCCTATCTAAAAAGTCCACAGAATGGAAAACTAAACACAAACAGAACCCAACTAATATTACCTTACACAAAAGGTTATTCGAAACAAGTCTCTGCTAGGTTCTTAATATATTTAGTAAAACACTGCCTAAAAGGAAGAATTAAACATCTATTTGATATGGAAGCAATTTTTTTTTCACATAACGTAATTTCGTTTCCTCTGAGAAACTGTTTCTACCTTGTTCAAAATTCAGAAAGGATGCACATTGTATTGTGCTGAATTTGACTCATAAAGGGACTCAAAGTATGCAGAGTAGATGAAATGGCCAATTCATCAATTAATTCATATTTGCAAACAGCTTGGTTAATTGTTTTCAAGTTTGCAATGTAATGTATTAAGTAAACCAGCAAATTTCTTAGTAATGAATATGTGTGTAATTCATTCAGATAGCAAAAGTGCAACAAACACTTTGACATTACAGATTTATATCATCTCCAGAGAACAAATCCCCTTTTTAAATGGAATTTCAGATCTAAAAAAATAAAAAGAAAAAAATCTTTTACTTTGTGTTTCTTATTTATCCGATGCTTTTCTTTTCCTTCTGCAATATCTTCTATCATGTCATTCTCCTCTTCTTCATCACTATCATCTGCATTTTCTAAGAAATTGAATGTTTCAAGAACATCACCAGAATTCCTATATAAATAAAAACAAAGATAGAATCCATTTTACTTGCTGAAGAGATTCAGAAGATTAACTAGATTAAACAAAATTGCTACCTGACAGCTTAAGAGCTTTAAAACCATCAAAACAAGAAATCACTGAATGAAGACGTTTCTACATCTGCTTAAGCCCTTATTACAAAAGCATCATTCAACAGACTCACTCCTTAAAATAATGACTCCAAAGTGATTATATTACATAATTCAACATCAACACACAATTTCCTTTGTATAGTGTTAGTGTAACACATGTGTATGTATGTAATAGGTGTGTATGTTCTTTTGTATAATCAATTTCAGTTAAGTTCACAATCGTTTGTGGTCAGCTACACACACAGGTGTTCAGAGATTCTCCAGCTGAAATCTCAATGTGAACTGACCAGTACATATCAATGACTAAAGCAAAACAAATTTTATTCATTTCTTATCTCTTCACTTACCTTTTCATTTCCTGTCCCTTTTGTTTTGACGAAGGAGATTCACCCCCATTCAGGATCTGTTCTAAGTTCTTTGTTTCTACTGAACCATTTGGTTCTGAATTGGAGAGCCCAAGTAAAGACCTGACCCGCTGGGAGCGTACATCCAATATTGTATCTGTATAACCTACTTCCTGAAGATACCTAGATACGTTAAGAGAAGAAAGAGAAAGGAAAGAATATTTGATGAAAAAGGAAACTTAGTTAAAAATGAATCCCATTGTTAGAATCCCATTGAATCCCACTGTTAAAAATGAATCATTTAAGGAAAAATAAACTTCGTTATCCATCTCACATGGAAAATCTTACTCTGTACTGCCTAAAGCTCAAGACTCCAAGGTCCTGAAGAACAAATCCCTATTTGCCCACTTCAGTTACTCTTTCATAGAGCTCCTCAAACTGCAAGGAAAAGTGTGAATACAGCAATATTTAACAATGCTACTTACTGTCGCAGTAACTGTCTGCCTTGCTTCCAGGTCAATTGGCTATTCTGAGGTACTGCAGGAACCTCTGTATCTTTGGTATCTTCTGAAAGACATGGTGCCATAGTTAACATCTAACTTATACTGCTTTTAGACACAAACAAAAATTCCCATCAAATCACAAATATGCATCATAATCTCTAGTTTCAACTGGGTATAAACATACACAAAATGCCACACTTGTAAAATGGAAGGGGGAGGAAAAAAGAGAGGAGTTGGCATTTAAATCTGTAGACCACAATTTTAAGGCACACTATACAAATACAGGCCCAAAGATTTCCCCATGACCAGTATTTCAAAAGAAGTCAAATGCAATTCTACTTATTAAAGTGTCCAGCACTGTTAGGAGAAATGCTTGCTTTCATCTGCAATACTTTGAAGAGCAAAACTGTTATTATTGACTTGATATTTACAACTGCAAAATCAGATGCTCTCCAGAAAAGCAGTAAGGTTAGCCTATTTTTTTCTTCTTTGGAGTCTTCTCCTTGATTAAAGATAAAAACATTAAGAGTTCCTTCAAAAAAAAGGGCCAATTAATTTTCATTTTCAGATTAAAAAATATTTACCCCATGCCCCAACTGTCCTACATATATTCCCTATAACAGACCTAAACGAGGGGTGCAGAGAAGAAAGCTGCAATAAACTAAACAGATAAAAATTTAGCGTAAAAAGTTACCTGATTCAAAAGTTGGCATTTTCAAGTCACCTTGGTTCAATTCTGTGCCATATTTTAATTTATGATATTTTGCCCTGAAAAAGTAATGCAGATGTTTATCAAAGTAGTAGACAAGACTTTGATGAACTCAAAACATTCCCATTTAAAGCAACCATACCACCATAATACAATTAATTCAGCTGGAACTGTTGTGATAATTCTTGCATCAAACAATTATTTCTAATCTTTCAAGAACACAGTTTTGATATAGCATTTTGACAATTATTCACAACTTACAGACAAGAGTTTAGTGTGTTTTCCAAGAATGTGGGTTTTTTCCTATGTATCAGCTAATAAGAGAATCTTTAAAAAATCAGCAGGTTCAAGAACTTAGCAGAAATAATTTTTCCAGTTGTGTCACTCTCATAAGGTAGCCAATCACACTACAATGAATGAACCTCTTATTTGGGGATCCTACCTGCCACTTTCAATTTCCACTTCAATTTGTCTCCTGCTCTGTCTTTGCCTATGACACACATCCCTCTGAAGAGCCATGCTAGGAGCAGTTGTTTCTCTCATCACCTGCATTCTCTTCCAGATTTTCTTCTCCTCATTGACTGGAGGCTTAGCTTCCAGTTGCTACTTAGTGCACCCATGCACATGTGCCTCAGTCCTTCCCAGCTCCTGATCCCTGATTCCCTAACCCTAATCTCTCCTCCATCTGATATGCTAGGGCCTGAAAGCAGGCTTGTTGATTTGGGCCTATAAAAGCTGGACCGCTTTTTGGGTGAACCTGAGACCCCACCTATGAGTGGACACACACTGCACAGGATTGTCCCAATTACTGGGAAGGCTTCTCCAGGTTCTCACTGCAAAAGGATTGTCACTCTGGATGATGGTGAAGTATTCAGGCAACTGATGATGTATCTTTCTCAATCACTACACTCTCATATATAGAGACGATTAGATGTATTAACTTGGCTTATTTTTGGTTGTTGCTAAAGCCAAATGAGTAACATGCTTATTGCATTATCAAATGTATTCTCTTATGTCTGTGATGCGTCAAGATTAACAGTAAAACAAGACCATTCTTTCCACTGGTGTCTGTGTCCATTCCACACCCCCACTGATTGGCAAAACACCATCACTTTGTAAAACACTGGTCTTAGTGATACTATTTCCAATGAAATTATGCATGAGCCTTCAAAATCTTATCCTCTACCCAAGTTGTCCATCAAAATGTCTTCAGCTCCCTCTACAGCCACAGATCTCATCTGAACTACCTGGAATTCTCAAACTTTATCACTGACCTTTCACAGTTTGACTTTTACCTCATGGATCCTTTGCAAAAATACTCAAAATCTCAAGGTAAAGAGCTCCAGGTGTTCTGCAGTAGAGCTAAAGTGAAACATCTCCATAAAAACAGTAGTAGCCATGTTTTAAAGATCCTCTAAGCAATACACTTGTCTATCACTCTAAGTGAAACATTTGACCAAAGGTTTAAGAATAACAGAACAACACTTAGCTCCTATCTATCATAAAAACTATTCTTGAATATTAAACTTCAAGTAAAGACACATAATGGAACACATGCTGGACAAAATCAAGGATTTCAAAAAAAACTTCTTCAGTGTCTGAGCCACTACTGCAATTGTTTTCAAACTCAAAGTACAGAAGATCTCAAATGGTGCCTTATATATTAGATGGCAAGGATTTTCTTCTAGATTACACAAACCTGTGCTAAAATTGCAATTAGGAAGTCTCATTAACAAACTGTCAGTAGATGGCACTATTCACCCTCTTTAGTAGGATAAAATCCCTCATTTCATGGTAATCACATTGCAACTGAAAAATCGTAAAGCTCCTGAAGACTTTCTGTGACCTGAATCCAACTGCCAACTAAACAGAATCATATTTTTTAACTATTTATGAATATGTTCATAGCTCATTCCTGCACTAGTTAGACAGACTACCTCAGGTCCTCTCTTTAAACTGAGAGACAAAACTTCGTGCCACATTGTAATAGGTCACCAACTTCCAAGCTTTCCAAACATGAGAAGTACAAGGGAGAGACTGGAGAAAATTGTTATTGGCTCAAGACAACTGAAGTGTGTCTGGTAAACTTGAAGTTGGATGGGTTAGAGTTTGCTAAGTCAATGCCTTGTGACATGCTTTTGTTGATTGAATGTTTGGTTTAAAATCTGCCCTTATTTTCTAAATTCTGACAGTAAACATTTGTTGTTTAATCTCCTGAGAATTTTGTCACGTTTTAATATGCACCTGTCTCAGGATATAAAAAAACTAAACCCGTTTAGGAAAGTTGTCAAGCTAGTCTGGGACTTTACAAGTACATACTACAATTTATATACCCTATCAAGTACTGTCCATTCGGGAGATAAAAAATCCCAAGCAACCCTAAACAACCAAAATGAAAATAATTCAAGTTAGATAAAGTTGATGAAATATTTTTTGCTCAATTCATAAGTGAAGCCAATAAAGCACTGTAATTGAAAAGCCAACCTAAACTTGTTCAATTTAGAGCTGTGACATACTATTTAGGAGCAATTGCTCCATTTTGGAGTTACAATTTCAAAACATTAATTAAAATTCTACTTTAATTGTTCATTAGTGCAGATAATGATGTATCTGATCCAGAATTATACCAATGACTAGCCATTATAAATAAGACAAAATACTGCTGCATGCAATGAGACCAGCTGTCTTTCACATCACAACTTCAATTTCACAGCAAAAATTAATCTCATTGAATTCCAATCAACTCTATAGCTGCACATCTATTCCTTTCCCTGTTGGGGCCCCTACTATGTATCTTAAAAAACACTAACAAGCTACAATGTTGTTGACAAGTCAGGGACAACACCCCTCCACACTACAGAGTAAGTGAATTGTACAAGGGACAATGTTTCAATCTTTGGAGTATTGACTTATCTAAGGCTAGGTCTCCCTGAGCAAAAAAGAGTAGAAGAAACAACACCCTAAGGTGACTGAACTGCTTCCTGCTATTTAACTGTTGAATCACACCACTCTGTTCCAAGGGTGTAAGTTAGCTCCAGTCCAAAGCCCATGAAGCCAAAATACAGCCACAGCTTTATGATTTCAGCAAGTCTCATTAACTTAAGCACAACACTATGCCAACAAAGCTTGGAGTAGAGCGGCTCAGAGTACACAACAGACAACATCTGGCTGGGTCTGCAAAGCACCATGAAATACACACCAGATACAAACTAAGAAACCCCATGCATATAGCTGCACATAACCTAATTTTATTACTAAAAAATTACCACCTATCAAAGCATTTAAGGACACTAAAACAATAACATTTTACTTGTCTAAAATAGTATCACACATAATAGGAGATAAATACTAGAAATATCAAACTACTTTGTAACAACTGCTGCATTTTATTCAGTCTTACACACTGATGTTCCGCTTCATAACCTTTTCCTGAGGAATCACAACAGTTGTCTGAATGAGTTTGTTCCTGACTTCTCCTAATTGGTATTTCACTGTACAAAACTTTTCTGATGGTATCAGGGAGTTAGCAACAAGGAAAGAGGAAAGAGGGTGGGGAGAATCAGGTGCAACACTGAAATCTGATGTCAACAATCTTCAGTTCTGAAATACTCCGAATTTATTTTGCTTTGGAGCTGGTGTATTTAAATTAGTTGCGATTCTTCACTAAGGGGAACAAGGACAAAAAATAACATCTATTATCCTGAACAAGGAGTGCAACAAGCAAGAAGCCAACATAGTATCTATTCTGGGATGATATACTGGCAAGTCAGTACCTGCTTGCTTTCAATTACTCAATCCATCATACTTACACAGTTGGATCCCCTCAAACAACTGGGCATTTGCAGCTTCCTCGTTGCCTCCTACACATTCACCAGTCAACTCAAGTTTCAATTCCCACTTCTAGCAATCTTCATGAGAATTATGGCTGGAACTTAAGCCAGGATCTTCCTCTTGAAAACTACTGCAGTGTTGGACTGCACCCACTAGCCACAAGAACTAAAGCAAACAGTACGTTCCTGCTGTTACTCTTCCGGTGTACATGTTTACAAGTTTCTTAGCCATCAGATGAATTTTAGAATTTCATGGCAAGACTATAAAGGCAGTTTCATTTTAGGAAAGGAATGAGATTTCACCAATTCCACTGAACTTCAAACTGTGCATCCTGTTACAGGATGGCTTCACACTCCAGCTGAAATTAAGTGTCTCTGATTTATCTCAATAAGCAAGGCAATTCTCACTGCTTTATGGTGTACATTTGCAAAAAGTCCCTGTGCAGCACACAGTTCATTACTGTCAATAAGCAAAACCTTTTCCTTCAACTTCAAAAGTTACTTACATTCAAGATACCTGCATCTGCCATAATAGTATATTATTTCTTTGATATGCTCAGTGCTCTTTACACCCCAAGACCCTGCACACCTTTCATCTGCCTTGAAGCCAGCATGACTGGTACATTACCTGCAG
Organism: Phainopepla nitens; assembly: GCA_013400175.1. Classification (NCBI taxonomy): domain Eukaryota; kingdom Metazoa; phylum Chordata; class Aves; order Passeriformes; family Bombycillidae; genus Phainopepla; species Phainopepla nitens. The sequence goes on along the minus strand of VXBQ01008648.1, from coordinate 20,089 downwards.
GATATGACAGTGCAACTTTTAGTCATACACTGGCCAGAAACCTTGAGTTACTTTCCATTAAAAGGAGGACTCAATGAAGTAATAGATCCTTTCTGTTTATCACTTCACCAGAAAATATATTATGTGCTCATTTGGCCTTCTGTATGAATATACACTGTTTTCTGAAGTACCTCTGTACCAAACACTTCACACAGAAGAATGAAGCTATCTTGCCAGAACATTAGGTTTTAATATGAAAACAACTGAAATTTATTTCTGTACTAGTCCCTTACTCATAATAGTGATCCATAATATAAAATATATTTAGACATACTTACACTTAGACAACTAACTTAAAAATATCCAGGTGAAACCTCACTACATTTTTCTACAAATTTTAAATTTTAAGTTTACTCTGGTGGGAATGTTCCCCCAAAATCAAAATACACAAATAAAGACCACAAATCCTGTTGCCTGACTGTCAAGGTGTTTCACCATTGAACTCAGCTACTTTTTATGAGCAAGATAAAATTAAAAATAGGAACTGAGTCCTCTATTGAAAGTATAGGCACTTGACAAGACTATTTCCCAAGTGATTTTACAAAATTAACTACCAATTTTGGTTAAATGAAATAACCAGGCAACAAAAGAACATGTAGGTTTGAAGGACATTAGCCTGTACAGTCTGAATGGAATTTTAGTTTTTTAAGCAGAAAATTAATGCTACAGAAAACACACCTAGTGAGGCTAAATATGTAAGCCTCTACCACATTAAAAAAAACAACTTCAGAATGAAAAAAACATTTTAAACTATTTTGTTCCTTCAAAAAATAGAGTTTTCATCAAGCAACATATACAACATAGTAGACAGGGATCAAGAAAGCAGTATTTTTCATTCTTTCCAGTTTAATACAACTGAAGCACAGATAAAGGTAAAGTAATAAGGTATGAAGCCTTTGGGTATGTTCATTCCTACTCAGTATACAATAACTCGAAGCCAGAAAAGGGAAACTGTCCCATTTGTCTATTTAAGACACAAGTCCAAATACTTCGGAAATTTGCAACTTTTTATTACAGAAGACACTAAGCTTTGTTAGAAAGCACAAGGTGAAGAGGATCAACCTTAAAGACACTTTACATAAAGTAAATCAGAGTCATTTAATAAAGCTAGTTCACTTAATGTGAGGGAATTCATCTTAGTCTATTAAGTTTTTGAGGTTAACAATATGTATACCTACCTTTCTTGTTTTAATGCATATTCTAACATTTTTATTCTTCTCACTAAATCTTTCTTCAAATTCTCTTGGCCCTTTCTTTCTCCTTGTAAAAACGCTATCCGAGCCTGAAAACACACACAAAAAAGCAAAAACATATTTTATTCCCTTCCGTACCCAAAATAAAGTAACCAAGTCTGCCACAGAAGGAAGAAAAGAAAAAGAGAAAAAATCTGTTTTGCATTAATTATTTCAGCGAGTCAATAACAAAAGTATTTCTAGCCTAAATACTGCATACAATTTTCTGTTCAAGATGAACAACTATTAAAACCTGTATAGTAACTCTACAAGAAGGCACAAACAGCAATCACATGAAACATTTTGATATATGCACACACTTTTGTCCTCACAGCACTGTTAGCATAAGTTCTATTACACATTTTCTTCCAAACCAAAAGCCATATTAAATTAGGTACACTGCAATTAGCAATTCAGCTTTTAATGCCACCTTACTGAACAGATTAAGAAATTATTACATAAATTCAAATTCAGAATTTACAAATACAGGAAACAACTGTTTTATGGATTCACATTTTACTAACTACTAAAACCAGATGAATGTTAGAAAATCAAGGGACAATTTGGTTTAATGTGCTGCTCTATATGGAGAAAAATAATGATTTTTTTTCAAAGCATCAGTCATATTACCCACCTAATTAAAAAAGAGGCAAGGAAGATTCCTACTTGTCTGCTAACCTAGTAAATGATGATAAATTCAGCAGAACATATAAGCCATCTCAACTAGTGCAAAAAAATTATAGTTGAAAAATAAAGATAGTAAATTTGTTGAGGAAAAAAGTAGTCTCTTCACCACAAAGTGAAAGGACTTGTGTTTTGCAAACCAAAATCCTAGGGAAGACCAAGGAATTAGCAGATGGGAATACAAAATTTAAACAGTTAATGACATTATTGGATAGGCCATCATTACAGGAACATCATTACACCAACTCATTTGTCCTCTCTATGACTTTTAAATTGACTGAAGTCATTGAATAGCTAATTCAGTACCAGATTCAATATAAAATTTCTTGGAAGAGATTTAGAATAAGGAAAGTAGAGATCACATTGCTCTACTGAGCTCAAGAACACCACCACTGCATTAGTAAAGGAGGCATGGGGGGGGGAGGAAGTGGTATAATCTGCACCTAATCTATCCTTGAAGATTTTTGTGAAGGGCGTGGTTGCACATGTCATTACTCAGTGGTTACAGCCTGAAACAGTCGAACCAGGGTGAGAGCATTCTTGCATTGCTCCTTTCTTAAACCCAAGTGATATCACCGTGTAAGACTTCACACATCAGTCCTGATTTTAGCCACTCTGGCCTTGTGCTCAATGGTGAAACAAATTAAAATACGTTCCTTTACCTAGCTAGCTACTGATTTAATAAATTAAAATCCTAGTGAGAACAAGGCATTTATGAACACTTCAGTTAAAAGTCTGTCATGAAAGCACTCAATTAACCACCGTCACTTGGTGAGAAACAGTAAGGAACCAAAGTGTATGGTAAGAGAGGAGGGGCTGGGAGGAAACACCAACTCGACACCAAAAAACCTCAAACATACCCAAACAGACTGTACTGATTGCACAGATATGTAAAAACAAAAGGCAGAGAACAAGATCCAGAATCAAACCCAGCAAACCCAACTATACTCAACTGCAACTATGCTAGGTTCTAAAAAACACTCCAAAAATGACTCTAATCAAATAGAAAGTTAACAGCCCTCTGCAGAAAACTACAATTACACATAATTTCCAGTCCTCTTGTACCTAGGGCAGCAACTGACCAATTTCACATAAAGCCTAACATACTATCCCGATTTTCACGAGTCAATGCACAGTTGTTCCAAAACACACATAAAAGAGTTACAAACGTTGGGGGGAGGTTTAAATGTTACCTGCATTTATGCACAACAGCATACTACAAACATTTGGAAGTTATCGGCTGCCCACAGACTCCATCTACAAAAATAAACTCAGAACTACTTTGGTAGCTATCTGATGAGGGTTATGAAAGCTCCTATGTCCTTTGACTTGAATGCAGTTCTCAACTCTTTCCAAAATTAAAGTCTCCTGCAAGTGATGGGCTTCTCCCCTTGACTTTTCTTCCCTTGGCCAGCACTCTTTTGTAACTGTTTGACAAATCCTAGCTGCAACGGTTGAGCCTCACTTCATTGTCATCCTTCATCAGAAAGGACAACAATGTAATTGTAACCTACACAGAGGGAGGCATCTGCTTCCCAAACGCTCACAGCCAAACCTTTTCCTTATGGAAATCTTCTGGAGTACTTGGCCACACAGAATCAAGACACCATACTTAAAACGTATTGCCTAGATCTCATACTTTTCAACCAGACAATTTAATGAGCTACGTGATCTTGAGAATTAATACACTACAGAATAATGATACAGAAATAAAATTTTAAAATAAATAATGAAACTCAAAAAATTTGCTTTACAAGAAGAGCCTAAAAACCACTTTTATATACAGTAGTATTTATACGAATCTTTACAGGGTCCAATAGGTTGAACACAAAGGTTACCACACAAGAACACACTTTGCAGTTGAGGCTCTGACATTTTTGTCAATATTATCAGACTTCAGAATAGCTTTCTGTAATTGTTTGTATACATGTTTGACTGATTTTGGGATTTATTACTTTTTCTCACTGTAATCATCACATGGCTAAAACATCACAGAAGTTAGCTATGCAGAAGTTAAGAGCTCAATCTTTAGAAACACAGAAAATCAATTTAGACTTGAGGAATGCTCAAGTCATCAAGCCCTTCAATATAAAATCAAGAATCAGATCACCAAAAATCTGCCCTACAAATTAATCAGCTCTCTTCTTTCAGTCTCGGGCTGAGAAAGGACAAGTGTCAAAACTATCCCCTGATACACAGCATGACCATGAGCCCTATGAATTAACACATCACCTTTTTTTGAAAAGCAGTAAATCTCAGGGTCGATAAAAACACAAAGCAAACAAATTGCCCTCAAGAGTGCTGAACTTAGGTTCCATAAACAAAGACAAATGCTTAAAAAATTATGTCTACATAATACAACTTTCACAATCCTTACATACTCATTTCCTTTGAAACAGTTCTCAGGGGAGATAGATTTGATACAATTTGTAAATATACTGATGACTTCAGACTGTGTAGCACAAAAACTGGGAAACAAAATGGCACACAACAATTTCCTACTCACCTTTCCACCCCACACTCCACCCTCCCCAGACACAACAGAATTCTTTCCACTCTCTTAAACTAATTCCCCAGGCTGATACCAAGAGGAGCAATCCTCCTCCTCCTTCTGTTCCTTCCACTTGCTGACTTAGCTGCTTGTGTTGACACACATCAAGTATACCGAGAAAATAATCTATTTATTTTTTTACTTGGTTCTGAATTACATCAGTTTCCTGATCCTCCTCTGTCTGTAAAGCCACAGGAGTAACTCAGGCTGGCACAAGGGATGCAAACAGGATAGTGAAGTAACAATCCCTTTTCAGTGACAACATTGACTTAGATCAGCCTAAACTGACCATGATATCATAACCTGCATGTCTAGGGCTCAAGGGTTTAAAAACATGAGCAGAGAGACTAAGAAAGTCAAATACAGTACAAGTCTTAACTCTCCTGAATTGAAAATTCAATCAAAATGCATTTTAAAAATTGTATTAGCAAGAACATTTCTTAGGAGGGAGAAAAACACATTCCTTTATAAAGCATGTGATCATTCTGTAAGTAAAAATATGGCCACTCACGCCTTAAAAAAAATTCAGCTGGATTTAGTTGTGCATAGATTCTGTCAGAACAGTTTCTAACACAGGTAAGGACTGTCCTTCTGATTCTTCAAAGCCTAACCAAGGCTTTCATTTTCAGTGCAGGTTCTTTTTCTTCTACCAGTCTGTGAATTTTTGTATTTTCAGTATTTTCACAAAGCCCTGAGATCCACTATGTTTCTACAAAATTGACATTTAAATAACTCTGGGCTTCCTCTACACCTTGGCCCTCAGCTGCAGGTAAGAGTACCACCACAGCAACTTGCTCAGCTTTATTATGAAAGTGAATTCAGGGAGCTTTGAGAAGTAGTTAGAGTGACACATACTTTGTATTTGTGCAAGGATGCATTAAATAATGCCTGAAAGTAGGCAAGACAGAATTCAAGGATAGAAAGAATTACTGAATGGCTACTTGAACAGTATGGATCCCAGGACAAAGAATTGTCTGGAGTTAAAAAACTACAGAATGCACATAAAGGAACAAATAAAAATTCAAACATGTAATATTCTACACTTTGTAAACTTAGTATTGTTTTAATAGCATGTTGCATTTCAGACATACATGCATTTTGTAGTTGCAAGGGGTTTTATCTTTTAAATAGGAAGTCTGACCACACTCAAAACAGTCAACAGTCTTCAACCAGAACCCTAAGACCTCAAACAAGAAAATTTCCCTTAAATTATAGAAATAATTAAAACCACTTATTTCCATATGCCTAATATGCAATTACACTGTTCGATGAAAGTGTAAGAAAAGACTTAAAGTAGTTTACTAAATTACTTACACATAACTTCAAATTAATAAAAATACTGTATATCATTTGGAAACTCATATCAAAATCTAAAGAAAATGTTTCATGGGAAAAAAATTAGGATTTCCACCCCCCCCCCCTTATTTTGAAAGAAACTCCTAAAACTTCAGAATTATGCCCTGCACTTCACACAGCACCAATCATAGCAGCACTCACATTAAAATTGCACTTCATTGCTTTAACTGCCCAGAAAAGCCTGACAAACTTGACGTTGATCAATTGTATTTCTCTTAGCCATTAAGGAAAAGAGAGGGAAGTTATGACAGCATTTTGGGAAGGTAAAATTGCATATGTAACCTAAAGGTTATATAATAGTTAGGATATCCATATAGGATTTGATAGTCTTATTTTATTAATAAATTCTGACATGCAGTATTTAAAATACTTGTTCAGCATCTCAAACCTAGTGAAATGTATTAAAGGGAAAAAGAGGCATTGAAAGAAACCTGGATGGTAAGGCATGGAAGACTGTTTAAAACCCTTCTCTTCCACTGTTGAAACACTAACACTTGCCCATACAATTCAAGCAATCAAACTCTAGTGAATTTACCAGTACAGGACCACACTCAGAAAATACTTTCTTTCCATTTCACTTCTAAACATTGTTAACTCTTCGTCTCTATAAATTTATTTTGAAAAAACTCAACTATATGTAAAGTAATGCCAGTTATGCACTGCTTGTGTTTCATTTTCCTAAAGTCCATTCACACTTCTAGAAGGAAGCAGGCAAGGAAGCAGTAATTTTGAAAGAAGTGCAATACACTGAAACTACTCAGTGTACACATTAAACATTTGCTTATCCTAGTAGGGTACATCACAAACCTCAAAACAACAGGAACATTTTATTATACAACAATACTAATCTAATCTTGATTTTTAGATGTTTATTATGCTGACGGTAAAACTGCATGGTTTTGGAAAACCAAAAAAATACTGGGGAGGTGGAAGACTTGACTCTAACAGTCACTCAAGAGTGAACCCACCTGTGCAGCTATCAGTGTTCCAGCTCCCATTCACAAAAGGGAAACTGAACATAAGAGAAGCCTTCACCTTCAGTTTTCAATAAATACAGTTTGAAACTTCAACTCCCTCAGAAGAACTAAAAGCACGAGTTTTAGTGCATACTTGCAGATCTCATTATGTTTATATACTTATTGTGAATGTGATTAATCCTTAAACTGTCAACTGAGGACTAAAAGAAGAGCTCTTGACTACTAAAACTAAATATGTATAAAAATAAATCTTTATTTTGTAAATTAAAGTCTCGAGTAAGTTGCACAGTACAACAGATGTCACTGATAACATCAGGATCATATGAGTTTCAACAACATATTACTTTTAAAGATCCTGTAAAATAAAAAATAATTGTAAGACAAAAAATACAGAAACAACACCTCATATATTAACAGAAGATCTTCGCTTCATAAAATAAGCTCAGGTTAAAGATGTAAGAAAAAAGATTTTAACAACTAGTTAGTATCAGTGTATATTTGAACAACACTTGCAAATAAAGTAGGTAATTTTCTGCACACCCTTATGAACAGGCAGTTAAATACGGGGATAGTTAACTACTAGGCCTAGAGCAGCAAAGCTAGGATGTTTTCCAAAGGTTACATTTTTACAGAGCTTTTCCACTTGAGCTGATGATCATTTCTCGCTCCTCAATTTCTATTTTTTTCAAAGACTGAAGTGATCAGTTTCTGATAGCTTGTTAAAAGCAAATCCTAACCAAAAGGAAAGTGCCATACTGGAGCAACTTTTGGACAAGAGCAGCAGGAACAAGAACCCCAGCTAGCTCTAAGGAGGTTAATGACACGGCTGACATCTAAGAGGATTTACTCATCTGTAAATCCCCATCAGCCCTGCAGTGGGTATGGGAAAGACCAGGCTCAAAAAACTTTCTCCTTTCCTTAACCTGCCCTTCCTCTTTCCAACTCTCACCACATCAGCCACATTCAAAGGTTTGCCTCTTCCCTACAGGGCCAAGTACTGTCAAGTTTAATCAGCTTCTTTGACCAGCTTAGAGAAAATCCAGCCGTCAATTTCATCCTCTTCTGTGTTAGGGTCAAACTTCTCAGTTACAACTTACATTCAGCATATGACTGTCTTCATTCTGTCACTCTTCCTTCAAGTTTTTTCACTGAATCATTTTTTTCCTTTTTACAGCCTTTTTACAGGATTTTTACAGCCATTCTCTTAACCAAAACGGTATTTAGAATAGTACAGTAACAAAACTCCTAAAATTTGTAATTCTGTTTTTAAGGTCCAACAACCCTTTAAACATCATGGTTTGTAAACAAAGTAAACCAACTCTCTCTCCATAAACTTGTATCCAGCACAGAGAAGCCAGTGAATGTGAGTGAAAAAAAAAAAAAGAGAGACTACATGTGCAAAAGAAGTTGAAGGCACTAAAAGCAATGGATTCACACTCTGGTAGCATTCTCCTCAAGGACTAAAATGTACAAGTCTAAAAACGGGAAACTATAAAACCTTTTATTGAATAACAAATGCACGTGCCTTAGGAGTTTATAATTCACTGATCACTCTTGTAGTAGTGGTCTTCACGCATGAAACGGGCTTCTAAAAACTTACCAAACAATGAGCAGAGTTTAATTTTTAAATTAGTCTTCCTTTTCAATTTCAGTCCCGGAGACACTCCTTCAGAAAAGTAAGCTCCTGCCTAGGAATGTGTAAAAGAACTTTCATCTTCCTGAAAGCACATTTTACTCTGTAACACTCAGCTATAACATTAACTTCCAGAGAAGTGAAAATAATCTGGTCATTATCATCAACAGACTGTAAAAGAACTACCAAAATTCTCCATGCCACAATGTCAGAACATCAGTCACTATGCCTAAATACCAGCTTTCCCTCTCTCCACAATCAGACATCAGACCCAAGATCCAGCAAATTTTATCTGAAGATGATTAAACAGGCATTATTTTTTTATTCAACTGACAGTTAACAGGAATGCTTGGAGCCACTACATTACCTAAGTAGACACAAATGCTTATTTTGACTTCAAAAATGCTCGCTCATTTTTATCTCCAAGTTTTCTTCACCAGTATCAGTATAATTCCACTGAGGAATTACAATCTTTCCATTCAAATATCGAATGCCATCACACAAGATAATCAAACAGTCAAGTAAAACATAAGCAGCGAAAGTAATTCTTATTAGTTATAAACACTTAATATTCAATGAAGTGTCTGAACATTGTATTTCAGCTGCATTTCTTAAGCAGGTTGAGCAATCCATGAAACATGTTTGACAGCAAGACTCTAAAGACTAAGGTACTCATGCTCCTAATAATAATTTAAGAAAGCTCCGTAAACAAACACAAATTAAACTAATTCTCTTTACAATTCAGACTGACAATATAAGTATCCTTCTTCAAAGAACTTCCTTAAGTTTGAGTCACAAAGTAAAACTAATAATCCTAAATCTATTTTCTTAACAGACTTTCTATGGAATTTTGATTTGTTTCACATCAGTTTTTCCAATAAATAAAATAACAATATAAGTGTTCATATGCCTTTTACAGAAAAAGGTTTATACAAGATGTTAGCTGATCATCCATCCCATGATGTGCTTATCCAGCTGTGTGCTGTGCTTTGTCCAGAAAGATCCTGTGAGAGACAGTATCAAGAACTTAACTGAAGTCCAAAATGATTACATCAGCTGGTTGCCCATGATCAACACGGTGGGCTACCTGGTCATAGAAGGAAATCAGGTTTGATAAGCAGGACTCTCATGAAGTCATGCTGGCTGTGACCCATGACTGTGTTGTCTTTCATGTATTTTTCAGTGGCTCCCAGAATAATCTTTTCCATTATTTTACCAGTCACTGAGGAGAGACTGACAGGCCTGTTGTGACCAAGGTCATCTTTCTTGAAAACTGGGATGTTAGCCAGCTTCCAGCCAATTGGCACATCCCCACGTCAGCCAAAGATTAGTATTTTTTTCACAGATGAAAAGAAATTCTTACTGGACTATCATTTGGTAAGAAATTATTGCAGGTTTGCACTTTTAAAATCCATTAAGTCATGGTATTTTCCAAATGTCTGTGCTGGAAAAAACCCACAACACAGCTTGAACACTAGTGACAAAAGCTGATTCTTGCCAAAAATATCAGCTATCAACTGTATGTATTCCCTCTGTCAATTTACAAGACTGTATACAGCATTTCCTATGTAAATTTTCTATTTTTAAACATTTTGTACGTTTGAACTGCTTAAGAGATGCAAAGCTTGTGAGCAGTACCTTCTCACAGAAAAACTAGTAAAAACAGACACAGACAAGCTTGTGGAGAAGTATGAGTCAAGTCACCAGGTTCAACAACCAATGGCAAAATATCCTGTAACCACAGATTACACAGTGTTTCAAACACTTGAGAAATACTCTTGGCCATTACAGGCCATGACACCATAGTGCAGCGTGTATTCTGAAAACATTTAGCATCATCACTGATGTAATTTATTAATGACATGTTCTACATAAAGTAATGCTAAAATAATGCCTCAAGAAATTTCACTTTACTTTGAAGTAAACTCCAAAGTAGTTGTCTGTCCAGATCCAAACTCTCATATTTAAACATGCAACAATAATCAGAGAGTCAAAAGAAACTGTTGAATGTGCTTTTATATTCTCTCTATATTACTGCAATACAGAAAATAAGAGTGCTCAAGATACGTCTGCAATTTTCACATCATGCTATGGAATGGTCCCAACTCACAGCACAAACTGATTGCAAAAAAACAGATTGAAGTGCAACGAAACAAGAACAACTGTAAAGAAAATTCTTCAAGAAAGGTCAGGATTACTTTGCAATTGTTGAGTCTTAGAATCTACACTGCAAGGGTTCTTGTACATTTTTTTTCTACCTTTAATTTCTCAAGAACAGTTCCTGGCACAGGACAGGCATATTCAACAATCCAGCAACAAACTATCAAACCCCCTGTACTTTGATACTTGCTATCGATAACCTGTTGAAGTCTGTGCTTTAGTTATGGAACAAAAAGGTCACTGCCTGTCTTAGACACTAGCTATGTTGACCCCATTCCACCTACTACAGTAGAGATAGCACTGGCTTCCTTCTCATTTAACACAGCCATTCTTAAGAATCCCCCACTGAGAACCAAGAAGTTCCCTCACTTCCAAGGGTCCAGTTCTTCATTTAAGTCTGATGCTTCAAGAAAAAGCATGGGAAGAACACAGAAACTTAATAGCAGTAAATTAGACTACAGAGTAATAGATAGCTTCTTGTGAATCCACTTCAACTTCCTCTGTGTGTCCATGCAGAAAGGATTCATAAATTTTCATTGTATAAAAATTATTTCAGTATGTTTTACACTTACTGCCTGATTATTTCTCTGGCGGTTGTACCAAAACAAAAAACAAGAACCCCAAAAACCAAAAGATCAAAACAAAACAAAAAATCCCAAAAAATACCTACACAAAGAAAACAAGAAACAACGACAAAAAGCAGTTACCCAGCTTCACACATATATCTATCACACTACTTACACATTCTCAGTGGGATTTATTTTTTTTAAGGTGAAATTGCGGTCTGCTGTGTCTCACCCCTTAAATAAAACAGTTTTCTACTGTAAATTAAAAAACCTCAGAATAAGTCTAAAACCCAGTGAGGCACCTAATAAGGCTACCTCTCAGACTGCTTTTTGATTTAGCAACAAGACAGAATTCTAAATGGATCAGTCTTCAAGATGTTATTTCCAGACCTCAAATTGGTTTTGTATCAAATTTTCAGCATTCTTTTCAAAACAGTTACTAAACAATAGGACATTATATTACAATGTTGATTCTGCCAGTTCTGCACAGATCACAAGACAGAACTCACTTTCCAATTTATAACTCCCCTACAGCACTTATAAAGCCAAGGATCACTGAGGGGTTTTATGAATTTCTTTTAGCAGGAAATTCACAGAAGTCACGGAAGACAACAATTCAGCATGACTACTTCAGCAAAAGTTCATCTTCAGTTGCAGTTGCTCAGTCTGTCATTATAAACTTTATTTTCTGCATTCCTCCTAAATGCATGAATCTTCCAAATGATATCTTTGAAACAAAACCCAAAAGTAGTTACACACCTTAGACCATCGCTACCTAAAAAGATTCATACACAGTCTTTTAAACCACTTGGCATTTTTGGGAATACATTTTGCTAGTAAAAGAAATTTCTTTCCAAATAAGCCAGAGATACAACCAATAAGACTAATTATATATATATACACCAAAAGACAGTATTTGAATTTAGTAAAATTAAAAGTATCTTTACTGTCAGCACCACTACATTGCATTAGCATGTAGCTACTTTTGACAAAGTGCCACATTTGGAGCTTCATTAAATAGTTAATACTAAATAGGAATTAGAATATTAAGCTCATTCTCTTCACTATTATTAGTATTTGTAGTACAAGAGCATGTAAATAAGAGTGAAGTTGTACACTTTGTAGTGTGGCAGGTTCTTACGATCACTACAGAGTGTGAAAGGAAGGGAGGAATTGCAGTGCAGCAAACATCCTCAAGAATGTATCCTTGCTCTCCAAAATCAGGAACATCTATTTGTTATTTAGGAACAAAGACAAAATCACAATCCACAGCACACTGTGAACACAGTGGTCTGAACTGACCTAGGATGCTCTAGTGTTCATCAGCTGCAGGTCAGTATCACACATTCCTAAGGGACCATAGAAAGCAAGAACTAAAAATCCTTGAAAGTAAGAAGTCATAGATATAAAAATACATATACACACATATATAAAAGAATAGAATCTTACAGAGTGTACAGAGCTCTGCATTAAGGCAATGGCAACACTGACGATAATAAAATTGAATATAATCAAGTTAATGGAATTAAAGTTATGGAAGAGTAAGACAGTTAAAATAAAAGTGTATAATGCAGTCTTTTCAGTGAGGCATGCCAGAAAGTTCAAAAGGAGCAGGTATTTTGCACCTCCTAAACGTTAATCTGGCTTCCTGGCACAGAACATCACCAGCACTGTCTAATTTACACCACTTCACCAGGGAGCTAACAGAGACAGTCCTGCCTTCTACCAATACAACTGTACTAACCTTGCTGAAGATATGAAGCAGAACAGATGTTACAAAATTTGTAAACCTGTTTAAATGCTCGGCTTCAACTTTCTTCTGAGACTTATTTGCCAAAGCAGGATCTTTTCCCAGAGTCTCAAGGTATATTGCAGGATTCTGTACTGGCACTCCAGGGTCTCATCCTCAAAGAATGCAAACCACCACAGTTTCAAATTAAATACTGGAGTCAAGCATTCACCAGCTTCTTATAGTGGTCACTGGCATAAGGTCAAGGGACTTTCTTTGGGTTGTTTCCTTCTAGGAGGAGTACTACAGGACCATCAACCTCAAATTTGGTAGCAGTTAAGGAGTGACTGTACTTTGGGTGAAAACAAAACAAGGTGAACAACTGGAAGAAATTTTAGAGCAATCATTAACCCATTTAAAAATACATATATATTCAGAAAGACATTCAGGCATCTGGACTTACTGAAATTCATTCTCTATTTCAGGATAATTTCAATCAGCATTCAGAGAAGCCCACTTTTTTCAGAATGTTACAGCCAACACATGCAGGATTTTTGCATGCACAATAACTTCAAATAAACCTAGGAATGCACTTCATCTCTCATTAAGTGGAATTTGTTCTGGAATCATAGAAATGTATTTTTACCTTTAATTGCCAACAGCAGGCTACCTCTAATCAGACATTTTTATAAAGATACTATTGTGGATACTGTAGAAAAACCTACAGACTGCTTAAATTTATGCTGCACCTTCAGGACTCGTCCTGAAGAACATCCAACTTCATAACTGGCTCTTAATACCTACTGGAGTTGCATTGGTGAAGGCAGAAGATATCATCAAACTAAGCATCCCCCTGAGCATGCCTTAGGATAGTTCAAGAGCAGCCTGAGCGACAGAAAGTAACCATCAGACAAGCAAACAAAGCCCCTGCAAGTCAGACATTTGTCCTGAAGATACATCAAATCACTGGAAGATCCAACTTCCCTAGCCACTCTCTTCATCCGTCGGGAAAAATAAATCCATTATCACTTTCTCCTAATTTCTTAAACGACAAGAAGGAGCAAGAACACCCACCACTACCTCAAAACCTACTTTCAGTATGAAATAAATAATTATACCCACAGATACTTCAACCCTCACAAAAAATTCCCTGAAATGAGATTTCCCAAAGAGCTATTAAATTTGCGTAGGTATAATTGCAATGAAACTAAGGAGTAAAATGCATGCCCAGTGTTTAAAAAAAGAAGTAATTCTTCACCAGGAAGTGTTACATAACTTATCTGCCACACATTTTTACACTGTGCCTAAAAGAAAACCTCACCAGAGTAACTGTTACAAAATGACAGTTCTGTGCTGGTTTTAAGTAAGAGTATTATTATTGCAAATAATCATTTATGAAAAGGCAATTATTACACAGTAAAAAGCTTTTATGCCAAGTGTTGCTAGAAGGGAATTATTTAGAAACTATATTCCAGAAAAAGTTACACAACTACTACACTGACCAGTATCCCGTACACAAACCTCACAGCTATCCAGGTATTTCCTGTTCCTGTTTTTACATGCAGCTGAATGTAACTCCATGTCCTGCACTCTTTTATTGTTTTGCCTCCATGAGGTGAATATTGCAAGAAAATTTTACAGAAATGTTAAAGATCTAAATCAAAAATAAAATCAGAAGAATGAGGTTATTGATACACAAAAAGGAAGCATCTCTTGCACGCTTTAATTTGGAAGCCAATGATAGTATAGAAGCTTACGAAGCAAGACAATATTTACCCAGACACACAGAAGAACAGACTTCCAACCTTCAGGGAACAGGCACCTGAAGTTTTACCAAAGTGATGTGCCTGTTAATGCAGTTGACTAAACAGCTATGGAAGCCACAGTAGGGAAACCCTTGATTATGTCTAATTGCCTTCTACCCAAAATACACAGAACTCTCAATTTGGTGCTTTAAACTTAAAAGGGACTTAACTCCATAAAATAGGTGGCTGTTTTCACCATTACTTTAGAAAAATTATTAATGAACAGAAGCTTTTGGCTTTTAACTACTTATATGCATGCTATTTTATACAGAAAAAAATGACATTATGAGAAAATTAAATATTCAAGTGTTTTATCATGTGAACATACATCAGTTACTCGGACCACGATGTACTTCTGCATCCCCACTACAGCAAGCACCTGAACAGTTTGCACAAACACAAGTCAGACAGTTCAGATGCATGCATCACCCACACATCTCGTGGCATTTACAGCTACCACAAATAAGAATGCTGACCAACTTTTTACAAACTACTTCATTTTATTTTCAGTCAGTGTTGATCAAGTATCCCTTGGGGTTTGTTAAGGATTGATGTAGATTTAGTTAAGCTGATTTCATAATAAATATGGAGATTCACCTGTAAGATCCAATGAAACAGCAGTTTATCAATTAATCGTATTTCCAACTTCAACTACCTTGAATGCAACTGATAAACAATCATGTGGTTAAAATACACTGTGCATTTCACAACAGCAGCATCTGAATCTCCTGCCTTAACTTTGCATATTGTATCACAATTAATGCCTCTGATATCAATCACGGTTTGCTTTTTGAGAAAAACAGTACTGAAACAGCATCAAAACAGCACTAAATATATTGTCAAACAATCAAATCAAAGCATTTTCCTGCCTATGGCAGAGAAGTTAGAAATACATGATCTTTAAAGTTCCTTCAAGCTCAAACTGTTCTGTGACTCCATTTCAAAGCCAGCTCATTGGCCAAGAGAATATAAGAACAGCTTGCCTGGTCAGACCAATAGACCACTCATATGCACAGGCTAACAGGCAGTGCCACAGGACTAGCATCAAAACAAAAGAATAAACCTCACAAAACATTTCAAATCTCAGAGAACTTGTAAATAAATAAAACCAGTAGATTTGAATTTAGATACCCACAGGAAATTTTCTTCCATGAACTTATCCAAACACTTTCTGACCCAAGAAAATGTTAGCATTTACAAGAGTCCCCTGAACAAAATGCCACTAATGCCTGAAAAGCCAGGGCTTTTTTTAAATACTTATTTTTACTGTATGCTCCCTAGTTGCTGAGACACAGATTGTGGCCAACAAACTAATGACCATTCTACAACCCCCATAACCACTTCCACTTGCCATCTATCATCATAACAAATTATTTGCGAGCCAAAATCAAGGCAAAGTCTGTTATGAAAAGAATTAATTGTTCCTCCAAGTCTTAAGAGAGAAATATTCCCAACATCATCCCCATCCCCCCTTCAAACCTGCAACAAACTAAAACAAGGAACATACAGATAAGTATTTCAGCAACTGAGTCTTGCTCCACTTTGGAAATACAGAAGTACAGCATGACTGTATATACACTCTGAACGTGGTCTCATTTTGTTCACTACATTAACACTTTTACATATTTTACCTGAAGATACATTTCTTTTTTAAAGAATGTCCAGTATAAACTTCTTTCAATGAGGCTGCTCTGTCATCCCCAGCAGAAAGGGAAGCGGGGAGGCACGCAAGTAAAATCTGAAATCTATGGGTTTTGGTGGTTTGGGATTTTTAAACATCTAAATGAAGAATATTAGAAAATATGCTTCCATAACGTCTCTGAATATTTGGGGAAAAAAAACATTTGTAAAGTAAGACAAACTAGGAACTTCAGTTGTGCGCCACCAAAGATGTCATTTTACAGGACAGAAAACATATTAATGGTCATAGTAATCTTTATGCACACCTAAGTTACTGGAGAGGCTGTATAATGTTTAAACCAAAATTGCATATATTTTGTTCTGAGTGTTTATGTTTCTTAATTATTCTTCCTATTCATTAAAGCATTTGGAAGTAGCATCTACTGGCAATTCTCTCCCAACATATTCTTGTGTAGTATCTTCTGAAGTATCAGAGAATATTCAATCTGGTTTTCATCTGGTTCAGAAAACTTGAATAAAATGCACAATTGAGACTTCTATTCCAGACAAGCATTATCAGCCTGCAAGCTCCATAAGAATGTGGATCTCTTGATTCTCCCCCCACAGTTACAAGCTTTTCTATGATGCTCCTTTTTTGACACAACTTTATCTTCCTTAAGTGTTTCTGTGCATTGTACAGTGTTTTCCCACCCAAGTTTCTTTTTCTTTTAGGATACTATGAAACCACTTACCCCCTTGAACAAACGGTTATTTCTAACAAATACATAACAATGTGGACTTACTATAACTCCTCTAAAGCGCATGCGTGTCTTAGAAAAGACCATTTATCTCAGCACAACAGCTGGTCAGTATTGACCAACATCAAGGTCGTGAGATTGGCAAAGTTACATTGCTACAGTGAAAAATCTTTCAGTTCACTAAATAGTGAACAGATCACGCCCATTACTTGCAGTGAACAAGACATGATGCAAGGCCAGACAGCTTATTTTCAACACAGCAACCACTGAACGCTTAAGAACCACTGCAGCAGCCAGAACCACAAGTGAAAGAAGTGTACTGTGTTTCAAGTACTGCACTCCTCATATTTGACATTTCTGTACTTGATACTGGTTTGCACACACAGATTTGTCTAATGATTGTGCTGCTTCACTTCTGCACAGAAGCAGAACAGCATGCACCTGAGGGGTTGGAAAGACAGCATAAAACTATTAACATTTTAGATGCAAAGTCTGATGCAAATGTAGATCTAAGTCTACCAGTACAAAACTTCAGATCTAAAAGGCTTGAGACCCTCTGTCAGTCATTACAGCCATGGCATAAACTCCAAGCCAATGAAGCAACATGTGTTTTATTTATAAAAATGTGTCCCATAAGCAGAAAAAAAAAAGTCATTACAAGAACCCAGAAAGCATAAACTGTTACTGCAGATCCTCTTTCCCTTCACCATCACCCCTCTATGCAAAGAGCACTCCTACTAGGAGTACCAATTCCTCCAGTCACTTGAACTACATAGGTAAAGAAAGAGGGTGGGTGGATAAAACACATTAGTTCATACCACAGGTAAAAAAAATATTTTCTTCTTCAGAATAATAAATTATTCGATTCAGAACACATAAATAAAATCACGCATATTGCTAAGTCATTTGGTTTTCCACATACTTTTTATAAAGCATTGTTAGCAAAATTATAAATTGTGCAATTGCCAGCACTGAGAAGCAATGTTTATAGAGTTTACTGTCATTCTGAAAGAATGAAGAAGTAAGAGTGAAATTACCTGCAGCAGGAGAGTTTCAGCTAAATCATCCAACACCCACTTCCATATAAATTATCTACTGTCATGCTATGGAATTACTGTTTTCCTTTCAACCTAGGAGGGCTCAATCATCAAAAAACTCACACTTGTACCTAACATCAGGATTAACATTCTCATTAGCTTCAACAGACAAAACTGTTGTTTGGGGTGCAAATTTTTAGTTTTACTGGCCCCAAAATATGCTTTGACTTCACAGCTTAAGTTGCAGAACCAACAAAAAAACCCTACAGTTCTAGTAAACATCTATCTTCAAAAAATATTCACAACACATTGCTGTATCAGTCTTCACCATCGAATAGGCTGAGACCTAAAACCCAAAGGTAATGTCCTCCCTCACTTCCACCCTGCGCTTCCAAAGTCATCAAAGAACCAACCAAAACCACCCTGGTGCACAGGCCCTGCGCAGCAACCCTGCTGTCTGGGCCCCGTGCCATTGGCACACGTGTGCGAACCAACACATACATAACCGGGCTCAGAACTGCCACCGCACCCCCCCAGACACGCAGGAGAAGTGGCTTGGCCACCAAACAGCGAGCACAGACAAAAAGCAGCAGAGTTGGCTGCAGTGCATCAGGGAGTCTAGAGGCCACGTGAGTCCAGAGAAGCACTCAGACACAACTTCATCAGTCAGACACAACTTTCCGAGTCTCCGGATTACTCTTCATGTTAGGGTACAGCAATACCTCCTTTTAAAGCAACCAGCCCATACCTAAAACAAATATTTCAAGGTGGTTTTGCCCGGTAAGGAATGGCACTAAGCAACTTATTTATAAACACAATGCTATATCACTAAGATGCTAGAGAAAACAGGAGAAGCAGCCAATTACTCTCTGCTAAAAACACCCACCTATGTCCACCAGAGATTTTAAACCCAGCCATTTCACCAGGTTAAAAACGGTAAAACTAGCAGTAAGTGAAAGAAACAGTAAAACCTCTTCAGTTGTTTCCCGTGGTGGTTTTGGCATTTTTTAAATTCGTTCTTAATTACAGCTGTAACAAAAATAGTGCAAATTACATGCTTATTATAGAGCAAAGAAGTTCCTAAAGAATTGCCCAGGCTCAGGAATACTTCTTGGTTCTGAAATCCAAAAGTAAATGCCTTGCAAACGTCAGCTACTGTTGCAGTGCAATTTGATGGACTGCTACTTCAAGACCAAAAACATTCACTGAGTACAAAAATCACAAAAAAATTCTTTGGAAGCAAAAAGTCTGTTTTTATTCTTTTTCCATTTTTATTATGTACATTTCTGTCCTATAAAAAGATAATGGCTCCAATGTGGATACCTCACATTCAGTGGATTTTGTAATCTGTTCATAACCTGGTAATAGTCTATGCATGATTTTTTAGTTGCAAAGCTAATTAGTAAAATTATCCTATTACTAAAAGCAAACATTAGTGGCAAGAAATATATGTTGCGAATTCAACACTTGCTCTCTATCCTGAAAAGTTATTCAATTTCCGTTCCTGAGACGAAGCTGGTATTTTTTTTTGTATACTGAAATGACCACGCCGCAGACTTATCGATTCCTCATGCTCCTCCGATATGAAATCTCCAAAGAAGCGAGTCCGAAAGGAAAAAGAGAACAGATTCGTCCTGTCTCAAACTGCATGCCTGGTTAAGCCTCTCACGATTTACCTGAACTCCTTCTCCTCGTCCTGCCCTTGCTCAGGAGGCAGGCGCTCCTGCCACCTCCTAACTACCTCTTTTCCCTCCACAGCCAGAGCTCGCTGAGCAGCAGGGAGGCGTCAGTCCTCCCTCCCCGGCCCGGAGGCTCCTGCTGTCGGCAGCCCGCACGGGGCCGAGGAGCCCGGGAGTCATTGTGCTGCGGGAGCCGACCGCAGCTGTCAAGGCGCGGCGCAGCTCGGCCCGCGGGCGGGGAGGAGGGGACGGAGGGTCACAGC
>VXBQ01008647.1:25802-41371 GCA_013400175.1 Phainopepla nitens | reverse complement strand
ATCAGGGATGGAAGGAGCAGGGAGGGATGGATCAGGGATGGAAGGAGCAGGGATGGATCAGAGAAGGAGCAGGGAGGGATGGATCAGGGATGGAAGGAGCAGGGAGGGATGGATCAGGGATGGAAGGAGCAGGGATGGATCAGGGAAGGAGCAGGGAGGGATGGATCAGGGATGGAAGGAGCAGAGATGGAAGGAGCAGGGATGGATCAGAGAAGGAGCAGGGAGGGATGGATCAGGGATGGAAGGAGCAGACCCCCAGCCCCCCCGCGGAGGCACAGCCGGCTCTGTAATTAAGCCAAGTGGGAAAGGTTGCCATGGCACCAACAGCAAAGAAGTGAAGCTGCACCTTTATGGCTGCTCGGGAGCCTCCGGGCATTCCCCGCCCCTCTGCCCGGGGCACTGGGAGCCCGTGGGGCACAGGGGACCCTCGGACAGCCCCTGGGCCCTGCCCTGTGTCACTGGAGGGGCGGAGGCACCGGGATGTGGCCCCGGGGCTGTGCCTTGTCCGACCCACCAGGGTCTGAGCTTGTCCCAGGGGTTCCATCCCACTTTTCCCGCTGTCCCGTCCGTGCCCGCCGGGTGCAGGCGGCTCTTGAGGGGCTCCCCTATGGACCCGAGGCTTGGGGGGCTCCCCCAGCACCCCAAACCTGCCTCCTGCTGCGACCCCTCCACCCCAGCACCCCGGAGCCGGCCCTGAGGGAGGTGGCTCCATCACATCCCGTTGTCCTGGCAACGGGCGAGGATGCTGCGGAGCCAGGCCTGGCCTGTCCCATCCAGCTCTGGGAATGTCCCCTCTGCTCCTGGATCTTTCCTTTCTCCTGCTTTTCCCAGCCCGGCAGCGAGGGAAAGCCGGGATGTGGCGACTGTCCCCTCCTGTCTCCTCACCGCACACGGGACAGGGGTGTTTGGTGGCATTTGTGTCCCTGTGTCCTGCCCAGCTGAGCAGCCAACCCCAGCCACAGGTCTCACCCATTCCCGTGCCCGGGATTTATTTTCTCTCCCTCTGTCCCACATTCCCAGCCGTTCCTTGCCCTTTCTCTGGCCTTGCGCTCCTGTTGTGTTTCTGCAGTGACAAAAATAGCCCGGGAGGTGCTAAAATAGAATTAAGGATATGTAAATGCTGTTTGTGCTCGCCCTGTTGCCTCCCTTCCTTTCGGCGGGGGTGATGATTTCCCTGCCAGCCTCAGCCCGGGGAGGAGGTTTGGGATCAGGGAATGCCGGGGCATGGAGCTGTGCCGGGGGGCGAGGATGGATTTGTGAACTCCCCTCGGCACCCGTGACCCTTTTTCCAGAAGCTCTACTGAATCCTGGGGCTTTCCTCCTCTAAATCTTGGGGTTTTCCTCCTCTGAATCCTGGAGTTTCCTCCTCTAAATTCTGGGGTTTCCTCCTCTAAATCTTGGGGTTTCCTCCTCTAAGTGCTGAGGTTTTCCTCCTCTAAACCTGGGGTTTTCTTCCTCTAAATCCTGGGGTTTTCCACCCAAATTTGGCCAAGTGCCGTCCCCAGCTCCCTTCGGTCACCCCGGGGGGAACTCAGCGTTGGGGGAGGTTTGCACTCTGCATCCTCCCGGCAGGAATTTGGGGAGGATCAGGCTCTGCCGGAATCTGCTGGATTCTGGTGGAGGCAGAAGCTTCGCAGCTCCCTCGCTCCCTCCTCACCGGACAACTCGGGAGCGCTGCCACGAACCCCGGCTGCCGAGGGGATGGAATTAAACACTCTGAGAAGCTGGCAGAGATCCCTCTGCGAGCCCTGCGGCGCCTTCTTCAAACCCATCCCTCCCCTCAGAAGTCACAACACGCGGCCGCTGCTGCGCCAGCGCCGATCCCAGCCCCGCTCCTGCCCCACACCCCGCGGCTCCACGGGGGGCTTATCCCACCCGGGACACCCCCAAATTCCTGCCGGCACCGCTCGTCCTCCTTGCCCCGGCCTGCTTTGTCCCCGCGGGCCAGCCTCGGGGCCGCGGGTGTGAGCTCTGCCAGCCGGGTTCGCTCACACCGCAGCCTCGCTTCCCCTCCCCGGATTTTTGCCCGGCAAAAGTAGGGCGCAGCCACGGCTTGCCCACGTTCTCCTCATCCCCCTCCAGCCCTGGCAGCTGCTGCTCCTCGTGCAGGGAGCAGCCGGGGATGGGATTTAGCGGGGGTTGGATTTGGGATGAGACCCAAAAGCGGCTCTCTGGGCGGGCAGGGTGGCACTCCCTGGCGGTGCCGCCGCTCCTTGTCACCTCCTCCCAGTTCGGCGAGGAGCATCAGGGAATCTCTGGGACCTCCGGGACCTCTGTCGCTGCCTGGGGATGAGGTCCCAGCACGGCCACGCAGCCACCCACGGGCTCCGCAGCAGGCGGTGCAGGGAGGCAGTGCAATCTGCATGTAAATGGGGATATTTAAAGCCGGAGCCGGGTGGGAAGCGAAGGAATCAATTTCCCAAGTGGGAGGGCGGGGTGTTATTTTTACATCGCGCTGGATACGCAGCTTAAATCTGGCCTTGGAAGATGGAGGGGAAACGGGGTGGGTGGGGAAAGGCAAATCCTGTCCCTCTTTTTGGGGGCGTTTGGGCTCTGCAATCCCTGCAGCCGGCAGCGCTGCCAGCCCCACGCGGCGTCCCTGGGCCTGGCTGGGGTGGCAGGAGGGGACAGCCAGCTCCTCTCGCGCTCTGCTTCGTGTCCCCACCGTGCCTGCGCCCTCGGCTGTGATCATCCCCTCCTCTCCCAGCGTCTCCAGCTCTTTTTGTGTCACGGCCTGGATCCGTGGGCGTCCTCACGGAGCTGTGGCTGCTCTTCCAGCAGCGCCGCCGGGTTTGGAGGTGGGCAGGGGCTCCTTTTGTGCTCGTCATTAATTAAGAGGATCACTCAGAGCCACTCGTAGCGTAGCGTGTTGTCTTCTAACAGTTGCGATTCTGTCCCTGTGCCAGCTTCCATTAGCAACAAAACCCACTTATCTTGTTCTTCCCTATCTCTTCCCTTTGTATTTTTATCCTCCCCTCTCCCTGCGAGTCTCTCTCTCTCTCTCCTCTCTCTTTTCTTCCCCCAGCCCCAGCACCGCAGCAATAATTCCACCGGTTGTCATCTCGCTTGACAAAACGCTGCTGATGTGACAGCTCCGAGCCATGAAATCTCCGTTACCGCTCGATAATTAATTTACTAATTGCGTGCGCCGCCTCCCTGCGCGGCTCCGGGCGCCAGCGGCGCCGCCCTGACCTGTGGGGTGTCACCTGTGGCACCGGGGTGTCCCCTCCCCGCCCGGGGTGGTTCCCTCAGGAGGATGGGATTCTCCTGGGGGTGAGGGATTTGGGGTGCTGGGGGTGCTGGGCAAGGCTGAGTGCCCCCAGTGCCACCCCGGGGGAGCTGTCAGCGCTGCCAGCCACTCTCGGGTGGCCTCAGCGTGTCACCTCCACCCTGTCTCAGCACGGGGAAGGTTTCAAAACTGGTCCATTGGTTGGGAAAAAAAAAATAAACCAACCCTTTTCTGCCTCTATCCCAGTGGATAGATGAGATTTTCCCTGTCTCAGGGTGGGATGGGATTTGCCATTTTCCTTCCCCAAAACCCCCTCGGAGCTGGATTCTCATCCCGTGCCTCCTGTGGGTTGGGAATGTTGATAACAGAGGTTTGTCCCTCCTTCCCATCCCTTCCCAAACCCACCCAGACCCCTCCCGTGCCTCCTGTGGGTTGGGAATGTTGATAACAGAGGTTTGTCCCTCCTTCCCATCCCTTCCCAAACCCACCCAGACCCCTCCCATGCCTCCTGCCCAGCTCTGGGGGGAAGGCAGAGCTCCCACATGGGGATTTCGGCGGCTGAGGGATGGTTGGGATTTGCCCTGACCAGATTTGATTTGCCCTGATTCATTTCTCAAGAGTCAAAATGAACAAAGCCTGCCGGGGCCAAGTGACATCTCTCACTCCGACATCGCTGCATTCCGGGAGGGAAATGTTGGGTTTTCTGTGTTTTTGCTGGTTTTTTGTGTTTTATTTCTTCCACTTTCACCGTCTCAAGCCCCAGACAGTGCTTTGTCATCGGCAGGAAAACTGCTCCTTGTCGCCAGTGGGAGAGATGGGGCAGGGCCTGAGCTGTGCATGAGCAGAATTTGGGCTTAAATTGCCCAGTCAGGGGTTAAACCACCTTGATTTGGGGTAAAATCTCTCTATTTGGGGAGAACCCACTTGTATATGGGGTTAAACCCCTCTTATTTGGGGTTAAACCAGGGGTTAAACCCTTATATTTGGAGTTAGCCCAGTGGTTAAAATGCCATATTGGGGGTTAAACCGCCTCTATTTTGGGTTTTCCCAGGGTTTAAAATGCCATATTTGGGGTTAAAGCCCTCTATTTGGGGTTAATCCAGGGATTAAACCCTCCCATTTTGGGTAAAACTCCCCTATTTGGGGTTGAGCCAGCGGTTAAAACCCCATATTTGGGGTTAACTGAGGGGTTAAATCACCTCTATTTGGGGTAAAATCTCCCTATTTGGGGTTAGCCCAGTGGTTAAACCTCCATATTTGGGGTTAAAACTTGATAGTTGGGGTTAACCCAGTGGTTAAACCCCCATATTTGGGGTTAAAACTTGATAGTTGGGGTTAACCCAGTGGTTAAACCCCCATATTTGGGGTTAAAACTTGATATTTGGGGCTGAGTGGGGAGCACAGACCCCACTGCTCTCCCCAGCCAGCTCAAAATCTACCCCAGGATAGCTCCAGGAATGGATGAAACTTCATTTTTCCCTCGGGCTTTGCATCCAGGGAGGCGACACGAGCTGGGACCCTTGCAAGGAGAGGGAAACTGAGGCACGGGCAGTGGCATTTGATATCCCGGCCAGATGTCACCGTCACAGCCACTCGGTGAGGGGTGAGGCGGTGCCAGCAGCGCCCCAGGGCTGCCACCTCGTCGCTGTCACCGGGGGTGGATGAATAACGCGTGTCGCCTCCTCCGCCGCGGGGCTGCGGGCGCGGTGATTGCTTTTTGGGAGACGCAATTACCGGGCAGCCTTGTGGAACGTGTGGTGACTGCGGGACCGGAGCGAGGGGAGGTGACACCCCCGGTGACACCCATGGTAATACCCCCAGTGACACCCCGGTGACACTCCGGTAACACTCTGGTGACACCCCTGGTGACACCCCGGTGACACCCCAGTGATTCCCTGGTGACACCCCCGGTGACATCCCAGTGATTCCCTGGTGACATCCCTGGTGACACCCTGGTGACACCCCTGAGGGCACTGAGGGCACGGCTGAGCCGTGACACCCCAGTGANCTGGTGACACCCTGGTGACACCCCTGAGGGCACTGAGGGCACGGCTGAGCCGTGACACCCCAGTGACACCCCGGTGACACCCCTGAGAGCACTGAGGGCACGGCTGAGCTTTGGGCACTGCCACACTTTGTCACCCCCGAGGCCAAACCCAACTTTTCCCATCCTCTCCTTGCACCCAGAACCCCCAAATCTCTGTTTGGGGGGGTTTGGGCAGGGGGTGGCACTGCCCCGTGTCCCCTCTTGTCCTGGGGGTTGTCCCTGTGCTGATCCCCCTTACCAGGAGCCCTGGAAAAGCCTGATTTGGGATTTGGGATGGCAGGACAGGGCAGCTGAGGCTGTTGGGCCCTGGGATTGATGCTTTGGAGGCACAGGGGGACACGGAGGTGTCACCTCCCTTACAGCCAGAACCCCCAAACTCTCCTCGGCCACCCCAGACTCACGGAGGATTTAAAATTTAGGAGTTCTGCTGCTGGAGATGCCACCACCCCTTGTCCCCATTGTGTTGTGGGGGCTCTCCCTGTGCTGATCCCCCTCACCAGCACCCCGGAAATCCCCGATTTGGGATTTGGGGTGGCACGGGAGGGCAGCCGAGGCTGTTTGGCTCGGTGAGCGATGGCTCTGGGGCGCGGAGCTGTGGCTCTCAGCAGCTTTTGAAGCTCGGGGAAATTTGTCTTTTTGACTCGGCAAGGTGCTCAGGCGGGGAGGGAGATGCATTACGAGTTGAAAGGCTCTGAGAGCAGAGGGGAAGCGTTCTGCCATTCCAGCCCCGCTCCTCCTGCGGAACGCAACCCGAGCTATTCCCACATTCCTGCCCTCCCCGCGCCTCTCTCCAGCGGTTTGCGGCTTGCTCAGAGCTCAGAGCAGGAGCGGCACCCGGTTCCCAGCACCTCTGGCATCCAGCCTGGCCGGGACGCTGGGATGGGGCTGGCTGAGAGCCGGGATCCCGGGCAGGGATAAAGCCTTTCCCATCCTGAGTATTCCGGTGCTCCTGAGCCTCAGCCCGGGCGGGCTTTGCCCCCTTTCAGAGGTGGGAGGGGATGGGGGACCCTGGTGCTGAGAGTTCTGAGCATCCCAATCCTCCCCTGGCGGGCTTTGACCCCATTCAGGTGGGAGAAGGGAGCTGGGACAGGATGGAGACTGTGATCCTGAGCATCCCAATCCTCTCCTTGTGGGCTTCGAGCCCATTCAGATGTGGGAGAGGTTGGAGACCGTGATCCTGAGCACCTCGAGCATCCCAATCCTCTTCTTTTGGGCTTTGACTCCCTTCAGATGTGGGAGAGGTTGGAGACCGTGATCCTGAGCACCCTGAGCATCCCAATCCTCTCCTGGCCTCAACCCAGGTGTATTTTGTCCCTCTCAAAATTGGGAAGGGAGCTAGGAGGAGATGGGGACTGTGATCCTGAGCACCCTGAGTATCCCAATCCTCTCCTTTTGGGCTTTGACCCCATTCAGATGTGGGAAGAGATGTGGCAGAAGCTGGGGGCCATGATCCTGAGCACCCTGAGCATCCCAATCCCCTCCTGGCCTCATCCCAGATGTGTTCCATACATTCCATACTCCCCAGAGCACATCCCGGCTCCATCCCAAAAAATCCTCGCTCCTGCTGCTTCCCCACCTCTCCCAGGGAAGCCTCGGGGTGGCAGAGGACGGGTGAGGTGCCCCCAGATTGTCCCAGGGCCCCAAGTGCCACCACCCTGCTGGGAGGGAGGCACCCAGGGGTGCTGCATTCATGGGGAAGCTCAGCGAATCCATATTAAGTGGGAATCCATGTTAAGTGGGAATTTCACGGGAGGTGAATGGAGCTGGGATGATCCGGAATAACAATAAGGACATTTTTTTTTCTCCAAAAAACCCCCAATTTGGGCAGGACTTGTCGCTCTCCCTCACCCTGGCTGGGCTGGATTCTCTGGGAGTCTTGAGAGAGAGGAAGGAATCTCGAGGAGAGCCTCGGGATGCTCCCAAAATCCGGACACGCGACCCCAAACCGCAGGGATTATCCCGAGGCACCACCAGGAAGAGCCACCCCGAGCTGAGCACGGTTTTTTCCCATCCCCAAATCACCCCAAAACCAGCCGGAAAATCCCGGCCAGCGGCTCCGGGGCTCTGCCAAGGGGGGGTTTCTCCAAGAGGAGCCTCCGGAGCGCTGCCTTCTCCACCCGAACCGCTTTGTGCTCCCTGGCACGAGGGAAACTCAATCGCGTGATGGATTTTCCCCCAGGGCCAGCCATTAAAAATGTATGGGATTACTCATGCAAAGTCCCACTTACACACGGGGCTTTTGTGAGGACATTAAAACGCCGCCGTTTGTCACTCACTTCCTCCCGCGCCTCGCAATTTGCTCCCGTTTATTATCGGTTAAGAACCGCCGGGAATTCTGTTTTTTCTTTTTTCTTTTTTTTTTTTTGCCTGAGCTCTCCCAGGCTCCTCGGCGGGCTCAGGTCCAACCCCCCCAGGCCGGGGCACGGCCTCCAAACCCCACCCTGCCGTGGGGGAAATCCTTCTTGGGGAAGCAGGAGAGGATTGGGATGCTCAGAACCCTCAACATCACAGTCCCCATCCTCTCCCTGCTCCCTTCCCATTTCTTATGGGGGAAAATCCACCTGGGGTGAGGCCAGGAGGGGATTGGGATGCTCAGGGTGCTCAGGATCACGGTCCCCAACCTCTCCCAGATCTCTTTCCAACTTTAGAAAGGACAAAGCCCATCTGGGGTGAGGCCAGAAGGAGATTGGGATGCTCAAGGTGTTCAGGATCACAGTCCCCAACCTCTCCCAGATCTCTTCCCATTTCTTATGGGGGAAAATCCACCAGGAGTGAGCCCAGGAGGGGATTGGGATGCTCGGGGAACTCTTAATATCATGGTCCCCATCTCCTCTCAGATGCCTTCCCATTTCTGAGTGGGGCAAAGCCCAAAAGGAGAGGATTGGGATGCTCAGGGTGCTCAGGATCACAGTCCCCACCCTCTCCCAACTCCCTTCCCATTTCTTATGGGGGAAAATCCACCTGGGGTGGGGCCAGGAGGGAATTGGGATGCTCGGGGTGCTCAGGATCATGGTCCCCATCCTCTTCCCACATCTGAAGGGGGACAAAGCCCAAAAGGAGAGGACTGGGATGCTCGGGGTGCTTGGCATCAGTGCCCTCACCTCCTCCCAGCTCCAACCTGTGCCGGGGATACAGAACACCTCATTTACCGGGATATTTCTTCTGCCGGAATGGGAGGAAGCAGCTGCTCTCTGTACAAACAAAATTAGGCCAAAGGAGGAAAGTAATTTTGTCAAAGAAATAGGGAGATGCAGGGGGAGATGGAGAGGAGACAGATGAATAAACACAATCTACATAGGAACTGATAAAAATTCAATTTCTGCTCACACAAGTCCCGGTCTCGCTCACACCCTTCCTCTCCTCCTCTCCACGCGCTCCCCGGCGTTGTCTGCAGCCCTCGTGCATCCATCTGGGATGTGGGAGGCAAACACAATGATCCTCTTCTGCCTTCAGCATGCTGCAAAATTTTCCCTTTAATTATGGTGCTTTAATTCCCGGCGCTCCTGCTTTATATTCCGTAGTTTTTAGTTTTTCCTGGTGAGCAGAGGCAGCTCTGGAGGGTGGGATGGCCCCGGGGTGTGGGGTCCTGTGGGCACGACCCCATTCCTGCTGTGATCCCAGTTTGGGGAGCCTGGGTGGGGATTTGGGATTGCAGCATGTGGATGAGAGAGTTGGAAGGAATTGGCAATTCCTGGGAGTTATCCCAATTCCAGATGGATTCCCAGAGCTGTGGGAGCACAAAGAGCTCTCCTGGATGGCTTTTTTAGGGTATTTTGATACGGTTTATACGAAAAACAACGATTTCAATACCTTCACGGGGTCACCTGTGCCCCTCTGTGAGCTGGGATCGCGCGCTCCGAGCAGGAATGATGCTCAGGGGGAACATCAGGGGAATCTTGGCTGGAAAACTCATCCAGGTGAGCTCCAGGACTGACCACAGGCCTGCCTGGCAGCTGGAGGAGGCAGAGAGGCCGTTTCTGAGCCGCTCCTCTCCCCACCTCGGTGTCCCTGTGCCCGTCCTGGGTCCCAGCCCGGCCTCCTCCGCCTCCTCCAGATCCACGAGAGTGCAGCCTGGGACCTCGGAGACCTTTCCTGTCTGTTCCTCTGGCCACAGAGGGAGCACCTGGCTGCTGACAGCTTGGTGCTGATGGCAGTGGCACCTCTGTCCTTCCCAAATCCAGGGCTGTGAGTTTGGCTGGAGGAGCGGGAGGCTCTTCCCAGTGGGACTGGGGCTGTGCAGGGCTGACCCTTCTCCCTTTTCCCCCAGCCCCTCTCCCACCTTCCTCTCCTCACTTTTCCCCTCGTCCCAGCACTCCAAGGTGCTGCAGAGCCACTCCTGGAGCTGGGGACGTGCCCATGGGGATCTCCTGCGTGTCCCCTGCAGTTGGTGACACAGGACAGCGTGGCTGGTGTCCCCAGGGAGGGAGCACTGGCTCAGAGCCGCTCCTGGAGCTGGGGACGTGCCCATGGGGATCTCCTGCGTGTCCCCTGCAGTTGGTGACACAGGACAGCGTGGCTGGTGTCCCCAGGGAGGGAGCACTGGCTCAGAGCCGCTCCTGGAGCTGGGGACGTGCCCATGGGGATCTCCTGCGTGTCCCCTGCAGTTGGTGACACAGGACAGCGTGGCTGGTGTCCCCAGGGAGGGAGCACTGGCTCAGGGCCAGAGGGGATGGATCGATGGGAGCAAAGTGGTGGCACTTTCTGATCTGTTCCGAAGGCAATGGAGCGTGGAAACGACCGTGTACGAGGGGCCAGCCCGGGCTCAGGCCCTCCCTCCTCCCTCCGAGCCCCGGGCCCGGCTCTGAGCACCCGGAACATCCTCAGGGATGCGGGACCCGACTCATTCCCCCGCTCAGGGGACACCCAGGAGCGGGGACTCTGCTCCAGTCCCTTCCTCGGGGGTTTGGGAGGCTCTGAGATAGCTGGGAGAGGACACAGAGGGTCCCTCCCTGCACGCCCACGTTTCCCCTGCACACCCACGAGCGCGGGGGCTGAGCCGAGCTGCAGCCTGGTTTCCCTAGGAAACCAAACGGAGCCCAAAATCCCGCAGGGAAGCGCTGGAGGGGCTCCAGAACGCGCCTGGAAGAGCTCTGCACCCCGGCGGCCTCGCTGGCCCTCCGGGGACAGCGCTGGCAGTGACAGCGTGGTGGCACCCCAGGAACAGCGCTGGCAGTGACAGCGTGGTGGCACTCGGGTGGCCGAGGAGCTGAGCTGTGGTGTTGGGGGGGCTGGAAACTGGGAAGGGGATCGTGGAATCCCCTTGGAAAGGGGGATTTGGGGTTGGGGACCGAGCTGGGGCGAGGCTGTCCCCAGCGCTGTGGGGACAGTCACTGGTGCTGGCGTGTCCCTGCCAGG
Source organism: Phainopepla nitens (assembly GCA_013400175.1). Lineage (NCBI taxonomy): Eukaryota > Metazoa > Chordata > Aves > Passeriformes > Bombycillidae > Phainopepla > Phainopepla nitens. The sequence goes on along the minus strand of VXBQ01008647.1, from coordinate 30,740 downwards.
ATCACCCAGAGGATCCCCTCCCTGAGCCGCAGGGATTTTGGGGGCTGCTCCTGCAATCCCGAGCCTGAGATCCCGCAGCCACCGGGGCACTTTCCTGGGAAGAGCCTCGGGTGAGGGGCAGGAAGGAGCGCCTTGTTCTGGGGTTGATTCCTGGGGATCAGAGAGGGAAGAGGTGGCAGGGTCACACCTTCATCCCTACGTGCCTCCTCCTCCTCTTCCTCCACCTCCTCTTCCACCTCTTCTTCCTCCCCTCCCCGGGCCTTTCTCACGCTGCCAAGCGAAGATGCATTTACTGGGCTGCACGCTCCAAAAGTCGCTCCTCTCCCCTCCAGGCAATTAAAGGCAAGCTCTTTCTCCTCAATCAGGCGTATTTGAATATGGAAATGATTTTTAATTACTCAGAGTCAATATCATTTTATCACCGAAATGTGTTTGAACGAGGTTCGCCCGTATTTGCAGGGTGCCTAATAAGCGGAATGCAAATTCACCCTGATTCACGGGTTTTGCGTGGCCCAGAGAGCCAGAGGAAGCTTTGGAACCTTTGGAGGCTTCATTCCCAGGCTCCTGATGGGGCAGGGAATCCTGGTGAACCCCTGCCCCGGTGGGGGAATCCAAGGGAAGGGACACGGGGACAGCAGCTGGTGGCCATCCCCGCCTGGCCTGGCCCCGAACATGGCCGGGGTCAGCTCCGCGCGGAGCCGGCGACAGCTCGGCAGCCTCAGATCCGCGGCTATTGTCTCCTGATTAATTTGCTAATTATGTTCTGCTTTAATCCGAGGGCCTGGCGGCGGTGTGGAAATGTCAGGCGCTTGTTTATGCCCCGGGTTGCTGGCGGAGTGACAAAGGCAGCGTCCCGCAGGTGGCACCGCGCGTCACCTGGCCCCGCCGGCTCCGAGCTGTGCCGCTGCCACCTCCCACGGGCGCTGTCCTCCTGCCTCAGTTTCCCCCACGGGAGCTGGGAATACCTGGATCCACCCCCCTGCCTGCTTTGGGGTGGCACCGCAGCCTCAGTGGCAGCTGTCACCAGCGCTGTGGGGCTGTCACAGGCGCTGGCCGTGTCCCTGTCCTCACTGCCATGGCTTTGGGCAGGGTTGGCACTACTCAGAGCTGGCCCTGAGCACCCCCTTTGGAGCCACGGGGGGTTTGGGGCTGCTCCAGACCCCCACCCCAGTGCAGCCACACCCAGAGGGGACTGGGGTTGGCTGTGGAGTTGTCACAGGGGATGCAAATGTGACCAGACCAGCTTCCCTTGTCCCCCAGTGGCCCCTTTTGGGTCTCTCTGCGAAGCACTGGTGCTCCAGCCCCCTGGGGAGGTGCCACCCCCTGGCTAACCAGGGGACAAAGGACGCGGCCGAGCGGTTTCCCAACATCCGACCTCTGGGTTTTCCTGCTGTGCAAAACCCGTCAGGCGTCGGGGTTGAGCTCCTTGCTGCAAGGCTGGGCAGCCGCTGACACCCCGCTGCCGCCGCTGCAGCCGGGCTTTCTGCAGCCCTCATGTTTATTAATCGAGATGAATATTTATGCAAAGTTCCTCGCTTCTCGAGCGGCTGCTCGAGTGCAGGCGTGATCTGGCCGCTGCTGCCAGGCTGGGCAGTGAGATGGCTCCGGTGGATGGAGCTGGGAAAGGCGCTAAGGGTGGGATTGCTCAGTGCCAGGCTGCTCCGGATCAGGGAGCAGCTCCCGGGAAGCGCCTGGAGGTGAAAATCCCACTGGTGCTGTGCTCGCCCCACAGTCCCGCAGGTCCAGCGGGGAGGTCAGCGCCTCATCCTGTAGAAATTTTCCAATTTTCCCCCAAAACCTCTCCCCAATGTGCCAGGCCTGGCTCCTCGGGTCCCTCGTGGTGCCCTGCCCTGTGCCAGATTCACCCGGCGCAGGTGGGCAAGGATCATCCCCGATCCATCCTTGGCTGCACAAAGAGCCCAGGAATACCAAAATGGGGATGCTGAACTGAAATCCATCATCCTGGGCACAGCCATCGCACCCAGAGGCCCGGGAGCCACTAGGGGTGGGATTTTGGCTGTGCCCCGAGTCCGGAAAAACCACAAAATGAAATTTATTCCATGCCTTGTTCCTTCCTTCCTCTGTTTCTCATCACCTGCGCTCCCCTCGCTCTTTTTTTTTCCCTGGGCTTTTCTCCCTGGTAGCAGCAGGAGGAAACTCCACGTGAAGGTCCCTGGCGTGGAGGGAGCGGTGGCTGCGGGCAGGGCCGGTCCCTCCACCCGGCTGGTGGCGGCGAGGGGTGGAGGCTCCCATCAGAGCGAGTAATCCTCCCCCGTTTACGGCTGGTTTTGTTTTCCCGCTGGAGCAATTCCCCGCCGAGTTTACAGCGAGCGGTTCTGACAAGCGCCTGTCGTTCCCAGCTGCTCGGGGGGGGCTCGGAGCTTTCCCCTCCCGGCTGGCCCCATCTTCCAGTCGAGGTGCTCCTGACAAACCTTTCTGAAACCTCTCTGAAACCTTTCTGATAAACCTTTCTGAAAAGCCACCGATGCTCGGGGGAAGACAATCCCCGGGGATGGGTTGAGGATGAGCATCCCCCGGCCACGAGCTGGGCTCAACTCTCCCCTGAATCCTCACCGGGCTCGGAGCAGCTGCCACCTCGGTGGCTCTCGCTGTCCCTGATTTCTGTGCCAAATGAAGGCGAAACGAGAGCGGCAGCAGTGCCGGGTGCCCGGGGAGCCCGCGGCCGGCGCTCGGCTGTCCCGGTGTGCCCGGTCCCCGCGGCGCTGCAGGCCGCTGGTGACAGCGGTGGCACTGGGGGCGCGGTGTCAGCCTGGCGGGTGGTTACGGCTCTAAGGGACGGCTCTGACTGCCAGCCAGCCGTGCAGCCCCGGTGTCACCACCTCTAATTACACCCCGCCAGAAGCTCTGCCCGAGCCCAGCCCCCGGGCCCGCGGGCACCGGCGAGGCCCCGAGCGGTGAGCGGCGCTTTCCCACGCCCCAGCAGCTCACAGCGGTGAGGAGGAGGATGGGGGCTCAGAGCCCTCACCCTGGACAGCTGGGGACACCCTGGGGGGGTTCTCCAGCGCTTTTCTGGGGGGGTGAGCACCCCCCTGGTGAGGGTTCGGCAGCAGCGGCGCTCCCGCGGTGTCGGGGGAGGTTTGCGGGGAGGCAGCGGCAGCAAGGAGCGGCTCCGGAGAGCACCCAGTTGTCCTGGTAACAGTGGGTGCCTCCCGCTCGCACGGCTCAGCCCCCCCGAGGCGGAGCCCCCCGGCTGGGGCAGAGGGGACTCGGCAGGGAGGGGACACGGAGGGCGGGAGTGGCTCCCGGGCTCAGCAGGGGGACGGTGGCCTTGTGGGACAGAGTGACAGGAGCCAGGGTGTGCCACAGCTTCAGGGAACGGCCCCCGGGCATCGCATCCCGCGCTGCATCCTGTGTTGCATCCCCTGTTGCATCCGGGATTGCATGCTGCATTCCCACAGCACATCCCGTGCTGCATCCTGCAGCGCATCCTGCAGCGCGTCCCACGTTGCATTCTGCATCCCATCACTCCCAGTTTGCACCCATCAATCCCAGTTTCTATCCTGCATCCCATCGATCCCAGTTTGCATCTCATCAATCCCAGTTTGCATCCCATCAATCCCAGTTTGCATCCCACATCAATCCCAGTTTGCATCCTGCATCCCATCAATCCCAGTTTCTATCCTGCATCCCATTAATCCCAGTTTGCATCCCATCAATCCCAGTTTCTATCTTGCATCCCATCAATCCCAGTTTGCATCCCATCACTCCCAGTTTCTCTCCTGCATCCCACGCTGCATCCTGCGCTCCTCGCAGGGCCGTGCCAGCTGGTGCAAGAGATCCCTTTGGAAATTCCCAATTCCCTCAGCCCTGCCGGGCCGCCCGGCTGAGGGAGCCAACACCTCGTGGGAAGCCAGGAATGACCCCGAGGTTTTGGGACTGTTCATCCCAAAACCCACGAGCTGTATTTACAGAGCTGAGTTGTATTTACAGAGCCAGGAATATCCCCCAGCTCCGGCCGAGCTAATGCTGCTTCTCTCCTCGGGATAAAGACCAAAAAGCTGAAAAGCTGTTTTGCTTTCTCCCAGCCTCGACCTGCAGGGCGGGAGTGTCTGCCTGGGGACGCGGGGTCAGGCACCCAGGGACGGTGGGAAAAGGGAATGCCAGGAAGGGAAGGAGCTGAACAGCACAAAGGCCCGGGCTGGATGTGATCCTGCCCTTCCAGCGGTGCCGGGCTGGATCGGAGCTGGTGCTGAGCCACAGATCCCCAGGGTGCGGAGCAGCCGTCCTAGAACTGCCCCCTGCCCTCTCCATCCATCGTGTCTGGCCCGGATGGAGGGGACAAGGGACAGCTCTGAGCACGGCCAGGCCGAGCGCAGCGCCGGGCAGGATGTGTCCGGCAGAGGTGGACAGGCAGCAGCGGCAGTGTGCTGCATTTCCAGCTGCGCTGCTCCCGCAGCGTGGCAGCCAGGCCGTGCCGCATCCTGCTGAGCTCCTCGGTGGCCCTGACACCCTGTCCCCTGCGAGCCACAGCTCCTGGGCTGCAGTGGAGCCTCTGTGCCAGCGGCTCAGTCACCCACAGACCACCACATCCTCAAGTTTATCCTGTCTGTGCTTCCTCTTTGGGTGTGAAAGCTCAGCTCTGCAGCCCCCCGGGCCGCTGGGGGTCCGGCAGGCTCCGTGCCAGCCCCACCTGTGCCACCTCTGTGCGTGTGACACCCCCGTTCCTCAGAGCGCCGCACCCCCCCTGCAGTGCTCACCGAGGCCTGCACACGCGTGGGGACACACGTGGGGACACACACGCGCCCCCCACGGCCCCGCACACGCGTGTGCAAACCCGCCCAGCGTTCACACCCCCCCAGCCGCGCACACGCGGCCACAGCCCCGCGCCCGCGCACGACCCGCTCCCCGCGTGTGACAAACGGGCTGGGAGGGGGAAGGGGGGTGACACTCGCGCCACCCGCACCCCGGGAGGACACA
>VXBQ01008645.1:60748-76058 GCA_013400175.1 Phainopepla nitens | reverse complement strand
ATTTGGAGGGAAGGGGGTCATATAATCCATTTCAATGGAGGCTCCTGCCTTCCTTAGCAGACACCTGTGTTTCAAACCAGGAAACAAGAGAATTGGGAAGAGGACAGAAACTCTCACCTCTGGAGGTGGCTCCTATCAAACATGAGGGAAAGGTATTCTCTTGAAGTTGTCAGATTCCAATTAATGTGTCCAAAAAACCACCAGCTTTGTCCCCACCAGCCAACAAGAAGGAGATACAGGCTTTCCAAGGAGCTATGGGTTTTTGGAGGATGCATATTCCAGAGTACAGTCAGATTGTCAGCCCCCTCTACCATGTGACACAGGAGAAGAATGATTTAAATGGGGGGTCTTGAAGAACAAGAAGCTTTGAAACAAATTAAACAGGAGATTGTTGATGCAGTAGTCCTTGGGCCAGTCAGGACAGAACAGGGTGAGAAAAATATGCTGTACACCACAGCCAGGAAGAATGGTCCTTCTGGAGCCTCTGGCAGAAGGTACCTGGAGAGAGTCAAGGACAATCCCCAGGGTTATGGAGTCAGGTATACAGAGGATCTGAGGCCTGTTACTTCCCAAATGAGAAAGAGATCCTGGCAGTTTGTTAAGAAGTTTGATCTGCTTCAGAAATGATTAGCGCTGAAACGCAGTTCCCTCTGGCACCCCAACTATCAGTGCTGCACTGGGTGTTCAAAGAGAGTCTTTGCCATATATCATGCCACTGATGTTACCTGGAGTAAGTGGATTGGTCTCATCACATGGTGAGTTTGGATAGGAAACCCCAATCACCCTGGGATCTTGGAAATCATCATAAACTGGCCCCGAGGTGAAAATTTTAGACTGTCATCACAAGAGGAGGAGGAGAGGGTGATATGTGCTGAGGAGACCCCACCCATACAATCAGCTACCTGAAAATGACATGCAATGTGCTCTATTCACTGACACTTCCTGCCTTATTGCAGGGATGCACTGTATTGCTTTGATGTTGTAGACAGGAATGCAATATGTACACACTGAGATCATGCAGCAACAGCCAATGTTTTTTGAAGGCCAGCCCCTTTTATAGGGTCTTCAAATCTCCCACTCACACAGGGTTGATTGGACAAAGGTCTTAGCTCCGCCCAGCTCCTGGCCAATGATATGGGTGCATCTGTGGGTCAAAAGGATTGGCTGAGGTCCCCTGCTTGAGTTTGAACCTGTTATATCAATAGCATGGCTGGGGGCTTGTTTACTTCTAACAAGCTAACGAGCTAGCTGGTCCAGTAAGTGTCTGTCATAGCCAAATTGTTTGTGCAGCTGTAGACCATCTATAGCTGCAACAGCACTGAACATGGAAAGTTGCTGTATGGGGCTCTACATGGCGAGTGGCAGGAGGTATTGAGGGACAAGGTGGATCAAATCAGGTTGCAGAGTTGAAAGCTTTCCAGCTGGCTTTAGATATTGCTGAGTGAGAGAAATGGCCAACACTCTACCACTACACTGTCTTCTGGATGGTAGCAAGTGCTGTGTGGGGTGGCTGGAATGAAGGAAAAAGACCAACTAGCAGCACAGAGAGAAACCCATCTGGGCTGCTGAATTGTGGCAAGACATTGCTGCCTGGGCAGAGGAGTTGGCTGTCAAAGTCCATCATGTGGATGCACATGTCCGTAAGAGTCAGGCACTGCAGAGCATTGCAGCAATGGACAGTGGATTGAGCTGCCAAGATTAAAGTCTCAGGTAGGTCTGGACTAGCATCATAAGGGTGAATTATTTCTGGCTCGGTGGGCCCATAATACCTCAGGCCATCAAGGAAGAGATGCAACATGGCCTCATGATTAAGGGATGGACTTAACCATGGACACTCTATCCTAGGTAATCCATGATTGTGAAAAGTGCACTGTGATCAAGAAGGCCAAGTGGGTAAAGCTCCTGTGGTATGAGGGGTGGTGGTCAGTGTAAGTATTGGGAGGCCTCCAGATCGATTGCATCACACTGCCGCAAACCCTCTGCCAAGGCAAGCATTATGCGCTGACCATGGTAGAAGGCATGACTGGATGGCTGGAGATGTACCCCATGCTTTACACCACTGCCTGGAACATCCTTTTGACCCTTGAAAAACAAATCCTGTGGCAACATGGTAGCACTGAAAGAATTGAGTTAGACAATGGGACTAATTTTAGAAATATCTCTATGAACACCTGGGCTCTGTTAAAGATTCAGAGGAACTGGGCTTATAAACACTGAACAAGGTGTTGAATGGGTGTACCATATTCCCTGTCATGCACCAGCCCCTGGGAAAGTGGAATGGTGCAATGCACTGTTAAAAACTACATTGAAATCAATGGGTGGTGGAACCTTCAAACCCTGGGATCTATATTTAGTGAAGGCCACGTTGTCAGTTAATGCCAGAGGGTCCACCAATCGAGCTGGCCCTGCCCAACCAGAACCTCAATGTACTGTAGAAGGGGATAAAGTCCCCGTGGTGCATGTGAAGAATGTGTTAAGGAAGTAAGTTTGGATCCATTTTACCTCAAGCAAAGACAAACCCATCTGTGGGATTGTTTTTGCTCAAGGATGTGGGTGCCTTTGGTGGATGATGCAGAGGGGCAAAGAAATACAATGTATCCCTCAAGGAGATTTGACATGTGGAGGTGTGGGTGACCTACTGCCACCTGTGCAGGTGAGCAGTGGCAGCAGGGCTGGAGAGGTTGTAGTGAAGAAAAAGGTTGCTTTGATGGTTGGAGTGAAGAAAAAGGGGGAGACTGTCTTGGGAAATACAGGCTGGGAAATTGCACAGGGAGGGTTCTGTTCCAGGTTCAAGATGCAGACTCACTTGGTCTATGGAAGGTGTCCCTGCCTATGGTAGGAGGTAGAATAAGAAAGTCTTTAAGGTCCTCTCCCACACAAACCATGATTCTGTGAATAGCTAGATTGACTGGAGAGCAGGGAGTATGATAGACAAAAAGATTTGGAGAGCTCTTCTGGCTGCAGGGAACGTGAGGAAGAGCTGGCCTGTGAGAACATATTTGGCTGCAGGTGCCCATAGCAGGGAGCTCCTCAGCTAAAGCCAGGACTACGAACTGGCATAGGTCTGGGAGCCAGTCCCATGTGCATCAGCTGTGTAACACGCTATGAGTGTGACAGCAGATGTGCCAACACCAGGCATTTTAGGTTGAGAATAGCTGTATTCTAGCAGGCTGAGTCCAGGTCAAGATAGGACTGCTGTGAGAGGGTCCCACAATTCATGTAAACAATAGGCTAAGCCAAAGGCTGCTTGTGCTGGCACCCAGAGGGATTTTCTGGGATGATTCTCTCAAGGAGTGTGCTGGGCAGGGCATGGCATGGCACCAGCACAGAGTGCTGGCATGAGGCTTCGGGCACCACTGCCTTGCATGAGTGGCATCTGCAAGCACAGAATATGCTTTCTGCCCAACCTTTATGTCTTTCTGCTACCAGAAAGATATTGGAGGATCTACTGTACCCAGCCAGCCTCCCAGCAGGCTAACTGGAGGGACAGAAAACAGCCCCCTAATGCTCTCTCACATTTTGCTCTTGAGCAAAGGTCTTTTGCAGGCCTGAGCTGAGATTTTGCTTCGCTTCCCATGTGGGGAGTGGGTGGGACAACAGGACAAATTCTCAGCTAAGTAAAGAGCTCAGCAGGGTGCAGGGCGGTGTAAATCATTCTCTGGATTGCTCTGGAGTAAGTGCAGGATGGGGTGGCTGTGTGCTGGCTTGAAGATAGCAGGTCTTGTTTTTGACTCTCTCAGCTCACACAGCTCCTTGGGTAAGCTGTAAATTCTTTAACTTATCTTATCTTCCCAGGGAGTTATGGTTGCCATTTAACAGGTTTTATCAGCTGAGGAATGCAGCAGGACTTGTATTGCTCTGTTCCCCTTGTGCAGAGGGAAGAGCTCCAAGTGCCAAGTGTCCTACTCAGGGAGGGAGCAGAGCTGCATCTCTGAGCAGCAAGGTGGCTGAATTAATGGGGCAAAGGGCAGGCATGGTGAACTCCGCTAGTTTTCACCCGAGGTGGCAAGGAAATTGGGAAATAAAGCATTTGACATTGGATAGTTGATGCAGGTGAAGCCCTTGCTCCAAGTCTGCCTTGAGGTGGGTTTGAGGGTGGAACAGAAATGTTGGTGGGCTAAGCCCTGTTCTCATTTCCATGGCCTCAAAGCAGAGTGGGGCAAGTGTCTATGTAGCCTGGGGGCAAGTAACAGGATTGAGTTGGGATGTTATCTGAGAAGGAATGAGCATGCAAAGTCTGTCCCATTCTTCTGGGACCTTGGAACTTGGTGTGCATGGAATCACACGTGACCGGTGACTTCCTTGAGCAAGTGGGGTTTGCTATGGCCACAGTGATATGTTTGGCACCCCAAAGGCAATGTGCTGGGATAGCTGTAGAGATGGTCCTCTCCATGGAGTGGGAACAACCAGGATTTCCAGAGAAACATTGAGCTGTGTAGGGATAGGCTTTCTGGCTGGAAAAGGGCAAGTGTCCAGGGAACAGCAGCTCTGTATTCCCTGTCCAGATCCATACACAGTGAGGGCTCTCTCCTCAGCTCTTTTCTCCATGGTTAGCTGGAAGACTCTGCTCTATAGTTGCATTGGAAAGAGGTTCAGAGCCTCAGGCAAACGATAGATTGCACAGAGTGTATTGAGACTATTGGTTGGAAAGGGAGCATCCAAAAGGTGAGAAGAGACAGGATGTCTTGAGAAGAAGGTCTAGTGGACCTGGTGGAGGCACAGTGAGAGGGCAGAGAGTAAATGTCTGCTCAGTGCAGAGCAACATCAGTGTCACTCAGCAACGCTTGGGCACTGCTCTGCAAAGCTGCAGAAATGTCTTTGGCCAAGGTTTGGGCAGGTGGAGGAGTGGAGGCCTCAGTGCTGGAGCCTTCTGCATCCCAGTCCCAAGCTTGCAGAGAGGATGAATGAGCAGCCTCGTGGAATGAAGGATGATTGAAAGACTCATGCTCCAGTAGATAGTGCCACTGACTGGTGTAACTACCAACACGAGCCCAGGCTGTGTGCAGTCTGCAGGGCGTGGGAACTCTGCCAAATATAAGCACATGTTGAAGCTGCAATGCAGGGCTTGTGCCCAGCCACCCTGCAGCAGGCATAGCCAGAGTGGCTGGGCACCATGGAGGAGGCACAACATCGCTACATCTCTGAGAGATGCTGTGGACAAATTCACCTGCATACAGCTGGTGCAGAGGTGTGTATTGCTCAGTTTTCTGCTGGGACAGAAGGCTATGGAGCACTTCTTGGACAACCTAAGGGTGGTAGAGAGGATTTTCTAAAATACTGCTTTTTCAGTGCTAGTGGCATCATCAATCACTCATCAGCAGATGAGTGTGCTCAGTAGCTCTTTCTGGCTTGAAGACAAGGTGCATGATCAGCAAAGAGATGCTTTTGGCCAGGATGGGGCTGAATCTCAGCCTAGCTTAGCTGGTCAAGGAGGAGTGTGTGGCCCAATGAGCCTAAAAACTGCCAAGCTCCATGTTGTAAACAATTCCTACTGCGCTAATCACACTTTGATCCAGGGTACCACACCATGGAACCATTGAATCAGAATGGTTTGGGTTGGAAGGGACTCTTAAAGGCCATCTGGTCCAATCCTCTGCCATGGGCAGGGGCACCTTCAACTAGACAAGACTGCTCAGAGCCCCATCCCTAGAATCACAGAATATCCTGAGTTGGAAGGGACTCACAAGGACATCCAGTCCAACTCACAGCCCTGTGCAAGACACACCCTGGGCATCCCTGGCATCACTGCCCAAAGGCTCCTGGAGCTCTGGCAGCCTCAGGGCCGTGCCCATTCCCTGGGGAGCCTGGGCAGTGCCAGCACCCTCTGAGGGGAGAACCTTTCCCTGATCTCCAGCCTCAGCGTGCCCTGGCACAGGTTCATGATGTTCCCTTGGTAACTGCTCTGTGTACTTCCATTTATTACGATGTGTTTGGCTGAGGCATCAGTGAATCAGACAACTTTAACTTCAGAGTATGATGTAACTGCAAGAACACCAAGTACAGCACTAGGTTTATGTATTTTGCTGTTGCAAAGCCAGCATATCAGGGATCATGGCTGCCTGTAATTCTGCAGGTTTTCTTGGCCCTTCAGTTATATCCATTGGACCTGTGACTCCTGAGACATGTGCATACCATTTGTGCACTGTTGGTCTTTGTGCAATCCTACCTGTGGAGCACAACCCTTCTTAATACTGGCTAACAGATTAAAAAGTCTTTGGATTTGCACAGATTGGTGCTGTTGAATTTTTTCTACTTGTTAAAGAGCTCAGGTCAGAGATAGTAATCCCTTTTCCTAGTCAGAGTATCTCTTCTCAGGATCTTTTAATGCTGCAGAACGGAATCCTAATGGTTGTTTAGGTCGGTGTGGGCCTTTCTGGAACATGTTACAGTAAGTCCTATGTTCAGCAAATCCTCATTCAGCTCTTATAGGATCATTGGAATGAACTGCCCCAAGTGATGAGTATATTTTTAATTCCTCTATTAGCATTTGTAAAGCCTTTTGTGACTATCAGCCACCCTTAAATCTGGCTTTTGCTCATTAATGTATACAATGGTCTTGCTCTATAGAAAATCCAGGAATATGATTTCTCCGGTATCTTGAAATGGAACCATGCAGAACATGTCTTTTACATCTAACACAGTCATCCATTCGTGTGCAGCTGCATGCAGGGTGGCACTGAGACTGGCAGTGTTTGGGATGAGTCTTCCCATGTTGGCATTCAGCCACTGATAATCAGCCCTTAAGCGCCAGCTCATGCCTGGTTTCCTCACTGGCCAAACAGGAAAATTATATGGGGTATGTGTCCTAAATATAATACCTCTTTGTTCTAAATTTTTAATAGATTCATTTTCTCTTTTTTTCAGAAAATTTATTATGTGGGGTTTTTGTGGGTTGGGATGACCAAACATTCCTGTTGTGCAATTGCCAAACTTCTTTTAAGGATATCACATCCTAAAATTTTTTCTTCATGGTCTGTGATTGCAAATATGTGTGAGGTCATTCTTTTTTCCCAGGTAACCATAAACAGACTTTGACATATTCCACTTTGAGTGGAATATATAATGCTTTGTCCTTTGAATCCTGTTAGATGGACTCTCTCTCTTTTAAAACTTAAATTTATTTTTTCAGCATTTGTAGGGGGGATCAGAGATATCTGGACTCCTCTAGTAAGTACAAAATTCAAATGTTGTTTTCTAGGTCCTACTGGTAAGGAGATATGAGGCCTATCCTTATCACACCATTGATAGGTCATAACGCGCTAGGAGAGAAGGTCCAATGTTCACCCAGAGCTTAGTATTTTTTTCTTTTTGTGCTTCTGTTAACTCAAAAAGGTTAGGGGCTTTCCTGTGGAGGCCTTCCATTATTTGTGTTCCCCTCATCCTGCAGCACTTTGACTAAGTCTGCTATCCTATACTGGCCTGTCCTCCGAGGGCATCACAGGAGACTCCTGAGGTCACTTCCATCCTCCACAGCTCCTTTTGCTCTTCCCAGAAGTAAGCAGAGTTTTTATCTTTTGTTTCTCTCAAGTAGGGTATGTTTAAAAGTCCTCCCCCAGCATTCTGAAGGCATCTGCATTTAAGTTTTTAGGCTCCTCTCAATAGCCTGAGTTTACTCTCCGGAATGGTTTTCCCAGACCATTTTCCTTGTCTGGTTTCCAAGCCATGCAAGAACTTTGCCCATGTGGGCATAATTGCCGGGGGATCTTGTAAAGCTTCATTGTGCATTACATCTCTTCTAATTTCATATCATCATCCCATTAAAAAAATTTTTATCATTGCAGGGGCTCCTCTCAATAAAAATCTTAATTAGGACCCTCCTCCGTGGAGATTGGGATGTTTCCATTTTCACATCAAAGCTGCCTTTTTAACAGCAGCAGAGATTTCATTAGGTGACCATATAGGTGTGGAAGCTGGCTCTCCTCTTCCCATAACATTTATTCCTCCTGCCCAATATGCAGCCTTGCTGATTATTGAATGGGGTTGATTGGCAGGCTCAGGTCTCAGATTTAATAAGACTCCTGCCCCCCCGTATCCCTTAGCTTGAGTTGCATTCAGCAATATTTCTAGCTTCCCCAGAGAGACTCACTCCACAAATACTCAGTTTCTGACTCCGCTGCTTTTCTTCCATATTTTTCCTGTAGATTTGCCAGTTGCAGGGGGTCCCAGGCCATAGTTCTGTCCTGTTACTGGAGGGGGGGTCAGGTCAGAGACAGAGACCACAAACACACACCCCCAGAGTTTCGTGCAACAAACAGCCTCGAGTTTATTCTGGCAGCCCCTTTTATAAGGTGTTTGAGTTTCCCAGGCATACACATGTCATTGGCTGAGGTCTTACACCAGCCAGCTCCTGACCAGTGAGACGGCTGCAGCCCAGGGTGGAACATCATTGGGTGAAGTCTCTGTTTGGGTTTGAATGTATCCTGTCCTGGGTTATGGAACCGGGCTGGGTTTCTTATTTGTAGCTGAATTAATTGCTCAGTACAAGCCAGCTTGTACTGTGACACTGTCCATGTTCCTCCTCTGACCTCCTTGGTGTTGTTTGGACACTTTGGTCTTAATTATGTGTCTCATTTTTAAATCTGGAACCTCTTCCTCTCTAGGAGGTGGAGGTTCAATTGTTTCATCTGAGTTCCATTCTCCCTCATCAGCATTTTCATCAGGGCTTTCCCAAAAATCACCATTCCAGTCCTCAGGTGATACTATTAATTTTCACATTTTTTCAACACTGGAGGCTTTTTATAAGGTCAGTTCTAATTTTTCTTCCAAGGCTTTTGTCTTTTTCTTGAATTCTTTTAACTGTTTCTTTAATTGGTCATTTGGATCTTGTAAAGACAGTTGTAGATGTTTTCTGTCTTTTATTTCCTCTCTCAGATTACTAACTTCTTTTATAATTTGTTCTCTCCATTGCCATGCAGCCTTTAAGCATAATCCCAGTACATGACACGATACCTCTTCCTTTTTTGTCTTCCAGTGATCCCTCTTTTTATTTAATTTCTCTTGTATCCTTTCGCAGTCATACCAATTGTTCACTGACCAAAGGTTATCAGTGTCGTGTGTGGGTGTACTGTGCTGCCATAAATATTCTGTTAAGCCTTTTGTCTCTTTCTCAAAATTATTTGCCATCCTGCTGACTATGTCAGTTTGTCACAGGTGGAGTGGGAATTTCTGAAAAGTTTGTGAGAGAAGCTGTTGTTGAGTCAGGAGGTGCAGAAAGGACCCCCTGGCTTTCTAAACTCCTTCTCCAAGAGAAGCACTGGTGTGTCAGGGTCCAATTGTAGCCCTAATTGCCAACGGTTTAAGTCTAAGGAATTACAAAGGTGTGATTGAACCTTTGTACAACTTTGTCCTGCAAGGATAAGGATGGCAAATCAGATATATTTGAATAAAAATGAATTATTTATTATGATAAATGATTAGACAAAAATATCTTAATCAGAATTATTTGCCGTACAGCATAAAAGCTAAAACTAATAGTAGAGTAGAGTGGAGTAGGGTATATGAAAGTAATTGTACTAAAGCTGGAAAAACCCCACGATTATGAAATAGAGATTGATGTCACTCACCTTGACCAACAAGCATGGGCAAATCTCCTTCACTCAGTCTTGAGGAGTGACCTTGAAGGGTGTCCCCACCCCAGGGAGGAATCTCCACACACACTCCAAGAAGGGATATGTTAGAAGAACTTGCTGTTTGTAAGGGACAGGACATTTAGAGTAAAAAGTGATTGTCAGTCAGATATCTGCAGGCCAGCTGTGCCAGTTTAGCATTTTTAGATAAGGATAATTTACCATATCTGCCTATCTTCCTCTTGCTCTCAGAATGTTTAACTTTGGGGTTGAGGAGTCAGACTGGATTTAGCATATTTCAAGACCAAAAGCAATGTGACACTCCCTCTCAGTTCACCACTGACAGCTTTGCAAAACTGAGTATTGTTCGAGTAGTCTTACCCCGTTCCAGGCAGAGCATCCTGCTACAATGCCACTCTCACTGTAAGTCTTCCTTCTTATATATAATCTAAACTGTTCCTCTTTTAGTTTAAGACCATTCCTCCTTGTTCTTTGAGCAACTGGGGGATCTCAAAGAGAACCTGAACCCCTCCATAGGAATGGCTTGAGGTTTGCTGGCTTCTCTGCAGAGAAGAGCTGAACCCAGCAGAGCTGGGGCCAGTAACCTGCTCTGTGCTGGCAGGAGGTCAGTGTGAGTTCCACTCTGCAAAAGCAGCTGAGGAAAACATCAAGAAGTCACACACAGGTGTCTGCTGCCCTGAGGGATTTATCAGGAAAAGTGACCCTGGGACATGGCCAGGACCAAAAGAGCAAAAACCCCTGAGGTGTGGGAGGCAGACCTCAAGATTCAGAGTCACCTCTCCTGGTTTTCAGCTCTGGGAGATGTTGTGTTTGGTTTGAGGAACTGAACACAAGCCTGGCAGGGGCTTTCTGAGCTGCTGGGGCCAGGAGGGGAGCTGATGTCACTGTAAAACCAGTTTGGTTTGTTACTGCCACTACCAGCTCCCCCAGCAGCTGGGGAGGTGCTTTGAACCACCTCTTGGCACAATGATGGATAAATTAGATGCTGCCACTCAATGGCCCAGTATGGATGTGCCCCAGGCTGGGATGGCAGAGCCACCTCCAAAGCTGGCTTGGTGACAAGGAATGACCCACATCTGTAGTCACCTGAAGCTAGTAGTGAGCAAGTTGAAGGAGGAGGGGAGCCTGGTGGAACTAGGGCTGGATTGTAGGGTGGAGTGGTGGCATCTGCTGTGAGGTAGATGCTCTGCCATCTGTTTCCATATTCCTCCTCCCCAGGATGCGGGAAGTGGACCTGGGCTGCGGGAAGGCTCTGCTCATCAAGGAGAGTGGTGAGTTCCACGCCGTGGGACACAAGTGTCCCCACTATGGGGCTCCGCTGGTCAAAGGTCAGTCTGCACCATGTCCTGGAGAGCAACCAAGGGCTTCACAGGGCAAAGGAAAGCCCCCTGACTGTGCTGCCAAGCATGCAGCAGTGCTGCACTGCACCCTCAGCATCACCTGGGCATCTTCTGGCTGGGGAAGGCATGGGCAGCAACTGGAGTTGCACAAAACTCCCCAGAGCATTTTGCCAGCTCTGGTTTGCAGCTGCCACTGCTGGTCACAGGGCTGGGGTGTCTTCTCATTGAAGGGAAAGAGGACTCTCTTTGGGCTGATGGGATCCTTTCAGTAGCAAAGAGAATGTTGCTCGTGTTATTGACTGAAGTGGGATGAGGTGGAGTGGTTTCCCATCTTGGCACTTAAAAATATGCATCCTGGCACATTCTTAGCACAGGCTTCAGGCAGGTCTCTGCCCCAAGCCTAAACAATGTCAGCAGACTGTGCTGGCCTGGCTGTGTACTGATGCACATCACCAAGACTGGATTGGGAGGGCACTTTGCTGGAGGTGGGACCCTGGGGAAAACAGGGGAGCATCCTTCTGAGTGTCTTCTGGGCATTGCTGGCCCAGCAGCCATGCTGGGTGTAGCAACCATGCTCTCAGCCCCTTGCCTGGGGTGAGCAGATTGCTGAGCAGGGCAGAGGAGCCCCACATTGCCCTGAAGATGAGTGCTCACTGCCCTTTCATAGACCTGTGGTGCATTCCTCAGACTGGCTGTCACACAGGGATCTCTCTGGGGACTTTGCTGCTGCTGTAGGTGCAGGGGCACTGCCCCTGTGTCCCACATGTGGTGGTGATGAGATGTGGCATTGCTGTGCCTCAGCAAGCAGAGACACAAGCTCAGACCAGTCCATGGCCACATGGTGGCCTGTGCTCTGGCCCGGCATTGTAGCAGGGAAAGCTGAAGTCCAAGGCAGCAGCCTCTGAGCCATCTCCTAGAGAAATGAACACATGGCTTTGGCCATGCCTGTGCCTCCCAGGTGTGTGCAGGTGCCTTGCTGTGCCAGGGTGTGCTCTGGAACACATGTACTCTAAATCAATGATGCTTTACTTGAGGCACCACTTGTTCTGGGTAGTAGTGGGGTTTTTAAGAATGACTAAGAGACTGGGGATGACAGCCCCATCCTGGCTGGAGAGCAAGGTTATATCCCAGAGCAGACAGTTGTGCAACTGTGCCCAGAGGTACGGGAGGACCCTGCCATCCAGGACGTTTTAGAAGGAATTGCTCATATAGGATCCCAGCTGGTCCCAGACATGCCCAGTGTGCATGTTGAGAAAACTCCACCTTTGCCCATCCAGGTCCACATCAGCTTCCATGTGTCCTGTAGGAGAGGTGCCATCTCACAGGATGGGAGGCAGCTGCAGGGCAGCACCAACCCTGCTCTGCCATGTTCCCTGCAGGGGTTTTGTCCAAAGGAAGAGTCCGGTGTCCCTGGCACGGAGCTTGCTTCAATATCAGCACAGGTGACATTGAAGACTTTCCCGGCTTGGATAGTTTACCCAGGTTCCAGGTGAGAGCCTTGTCCTTGCAGCAGAGGAAACCACAGAATCATGGGATGGTCTGGGTTGGAAGGGACCTTAAAGCCCATCTCAATCCACCCCCTGCCATGGGCAGGGACACTTTCCACTACCCCAGGGTGCTCCAAGCCCTGTCCAGCATGGCCTGGAACACTTCCAGGGATGGAGTTGCCACAGCCTTTCTGGGCACCCTATGCCAGGGCTTCCCCAACCTCAGAGGGAACAATTCTTTCCCAATATCCCATCTAACCTGGCCCTCTGGCAGTGGGAAGCCATTTCCCCTTGTCCAAAGTCCTTCTCCTGCTCTCTTGGAGTCCCTTACGGCACTGGAAGTGGCTCTGAGGTCTCCCTGGAGCCTCCTCTTCTCCTGGCTGAACAATCCCAGTCGTCCTGAGGGCTGCTCATGATTCCTTCATCCCCTAGCCTGGATCGATAAGGCGAATTGCTCACATCCAGGTGCAGCAGCTTGCATTTGCCCTTATTGAACCTCATGAGATTCCCATTTTGCAGTAAAACCTGTATGACCCTGCCCCTGCCTCGAGTCCTGTGACACTTCTCCAGCCTGGCCACATTCCTCTGCATGGATCCCTTCCCTCTAGAGCATCAACCACACCACTCAGTTTGGTGTCACCCACAAAATTACTCTTTTTATTGGGATAAGCAATGTTCTAAATGGCATGGGGCAAATGTTGTCCAAGGATGTGCTGGTGTTGCCAGTGGAGAGCAGCTCCTCATCCTCCCTGCATCTCCCTTGCACCCACCCACAGGCATCAGACACCTCCTGGGAACTTGGGAGTGCCCAGTCTGGGAGGTCTCTAGTAGGAGTAGGGTGGGAATGAGAAACTATATGTAAGCTTGGGGTGGAAATGAGGTTGTACATTGTGCATCGGTGCGTGGTTGATATGAGGCAGGACATCCCACAGCCTAGAGCTGGGCTGAGCCTTGCCATGGCCTGAGCTGCTCCTACACGTGACCCAGTGCCACCACTCCTCGTTCCTTAGCTGTTGCCCAGAGGGAGCCCTTGCTGCTCTGCAAACCAGCACTGTTCTGTCACCCTCAGGTGAAGATTGAGAAGGAGAAGGTATACATCCGAGCAAGCAAGCAGGTGAGGGGCCACTGACATCCAAAAATCAAGGCCAATATTTTCATTTTTTGCTGTATGTGCTTGGGGGTGGGGGAAGATCTTACCTCTGATCTTCTGGCCTGGGCAGAGGGATGTGTGAGTATCCAACAAGTGGAGCAGGCTAGAGGTGTTGGGTCCCCCTCCCACCCAGCCCCATTGCAGCTGCTGGACACCTGTCCTGGGCTGTCCCTGCAGGTGTTTGTCCTGCACTTGTCCTATGTTTCCTTAAGCTAAGAGCAACTTTTAATTTAGCTGGCCCATGGAAAGAGGCCTCTTCCACCAGCCTTCTGGCCTTGTCTGAATGTGGCATGGTGATGACAGAGGCCACTTGTGCTGCCTCTTGAGCCCACACCTCAGCTCCTGCTGGAGAGGAACCTGGTGCAGGGGTAGAAAGGGCTCTCCTGCCCTGATGGGATGCAGAATGAAGCCCATTCAGGCCATCTTTCTTTCCATGAAAAGCCTTCTTTTGATGCATGGTAGTATGTACCCATGTGCAAATCCAGTGGCTCTGAGCCCCAACGGGCCCTTAGAGCACTTGGGTTAGATCCAGAGAGGTCACCTGAATTGGCAGCACTTCAACTCCAGCTGATTTGGAGATGTGATGAGGGGAAACTGAGTCTGTTTGCTCTAGCAGGAACAGATTTTGGCCTATAATGCCTGGGAACAGGGGGTCTGTGCAGCAGGACTACACTGGCACAGGTCCATGCCTGTGCTCTGGTGGATTGGACAAGTCTGTCAGTTTTGGATATCACGTGTACAAGCTCTGCTCAGGTTCAGGATAAAATTCCTGACAGAGCTTCTTTGTTCTTGTCTCACCTTTGGTGCAGAATTGCACAAGGACACACCTGCTTTTTCTATTGCCCCACCACCCGAGCTCTGAGTAGCTGCATGGCTTTGCGGAAGATGATGGATTTATTTTTCTTTTGTCCCTTGTGAGGGGTAGTGCACTGGACATTGGAATGGTATTTGGATGAGCAGGGGTTTGGTGTCCTTGCTCAGTACAAGGGTGTGGTTGTTCCCTTCCTCTCCAAGCTGGTTTATGACACTGCTGCAGTTGTCCCCATCCCTGCCTGGCTGCCCAGGGTAATGCTGTGTAAAGATAATTGCTTTTCTTCTTCTTTTTGGTGGTGACACAGACTCTTCAGACACAGAGGAGGACAAAGATGATGGCAAAGTGCATCTCCTTGAGCAACTACAACCTGAGCAGCACCAATGTGCTGATCATTGGTGCAGGTAAGGGTGGGACATGCTGGGACCACTGTGTATGTCCCCTCCCAGGCAGGGATGCAGGGAAGGGGTATCTCTGTGCCTTGCACCTTCTGTCCCCACTCCTGCATTCCTCCCTGTGCTAAGGGTCACACCAGAGGGTCTTTTGAACCTTTTTGTCCTACATGCTAATGATCCAAAGGTGCCCTGTGGTCCAGTCTGTGGAGCTCTGTAGTTCCCTGTTGCCATGCTTTGGAGTGAATCCTGAATCCTCTTCTTGCTACCCCCTTCCCAGTTACATCAGCAACCCCTGATTTTGAGAGATGATGAGAGTAAAGTCTTTTCAGGTCCCTGTGGTGTTGGTACACCTTTTTCACTTGGACCTTGCACATCACCATTCATTCCATTGCAGCTCCAAAGTTCTTACCTCAAGATGCTTCTTTGAAGATAAGTTCTTCCACCTTCCCAGCAAATATCAGATCCCTGCCAAAAATAGCAAAGCTGCCAGATTTTCCTCTCCCTCTCCCTCTCCCTCTCCCTCTCCCTCTCCCTCTCCCT
>VXBQ01008645.1:26499-60708 GCA_013400175.1 Phainopepla nitens | reverse complement strand
TCTGGAATGGGTTAAATGCCAAGGCTGGGCCATGTTTTGGTGAACTGGAGGGTGGCAGGAGGACAGGAGCTTCTCTTCCTGGGACTGGGAGGTAACATCTGCTCCTGGCACATGGGTTGTTCTTACTTGAGTCTCAAGGTCACCAGATCCAGGCTGTGGAAGTTGGGATCATCTAAGGTGCGTCTCACAGTCTGAGCAGAGGGGAAAACCAGCTTGACTGGCTTTTCCCATGCTGCTGGGTGACATTTTTCCCTTCCTTGTGCCCTTGCTGTTTGTTGACCGAATGCCAGGGTGGGACATGCTGCTCCCTGAGGTCAGCTGCAATGTCCTGGTATGTGGCAGGTCTGGACAGTCATCACAATCCTCAGTGAGGTCACTCCACAAACAACATCAGCCACTGCTGAGGAAACTTTCTCAGGCTTTACCAGATAAATTTACAGGTCTGTTAAAGACCAGAGTCTATTCTGGTGGACACCAAAGGAGATTTCAAAGCTGGATTTTTGGGGATGAAGTGTTGGGGAAAGACTGCCCATCCAGCCCTATGTCAGGGACCGAGATCCAGCCACACCCAGCAGAGCTGAGAGCAATTCACTGCAGTCCCTTGCTCATGCAAGGGTCATCTTGACATCAGCACAGCATCAGCTCTGGCTCAGGATGCTCCTGGCAGCATGCACAGGATGTCTGCCCACCTGGCTCTTCTTCCACTGTCCCCCAGCTCCATCAGAGAGCGTCTTGTTGATGGACCAAACCATGATATGGTCCAGGTCCATCTTCTCTCAGTGGTGTTACAGAATCTGTGGCCCTAAAAACACTTACCATGGAGTGAGGCTTACTTGGCTGAGAAGAGAACTCTCCAGTCTCACCAGTTCAGTCAGGGAAAAAGGGACGTGTCAGCCAGGCTGCCTGGCTGCAGTGGGACAGCATGTCCCAAGGCTGCTTTTTGTTTGATTTAACAGTTTGGTTTTTTTCTGTGATTGAAACAAGTGAACAAAAAATCCTTAAAGAAATAGCATGGAAAATGCTCTGCAGTGAGTCACACAACCAGCACCTTGGCCATGGGGAAGGGAAGACTCCCTGCTCTCCGTGTTGGGCCATAAATTCTCTGGGAGCAGGGAGTGCAGACCCTTCCCTGACTAGAGAAGTCCAAGGGTCTGAGCAGCTGCTGGAGTTTGTGAGAGGTGTGTAGGCATTAGCAGCACTCCTCAGGTGTGTTTTTTGTGGGTTTGTGACAGTTTAAGGACAGACAAGAGAATTGATGTCACGGTCCATAGACAGAGCATCCCTTCTCCTGCATCTCCTCCAGCTGGCTTCCCATGTGAGCTATTTGAGTTAGGAAAAGCTGTGGAGTGAGGACAGGGCTGCTGGAAGTGGTCGTTTTGGAGTCAGCCCCAGTGGGTTTAGCAGTAAAGGGCACAGACCTCCCAAGGCCACATACACATGACTGTCACTGGTCTCCTCCTCCCTTAGGGGCAGCTGGGCTGGTCTGTGCAGAGACTTTGCGCCAGGAGGGTTTTTCTGACCGGATTGTGATGTGCACCATGGACAGACACTTGCCCTATGACAGACCAAAGCTCAGTAAGGTTTGTATCACTCTGGGTATGCCACATTTCTCCCCAGTTTCAAAATTTGCTCTGGGACCTTTCCCCACTATTATTCATTGCAGCAGCAAGGTTCTGTTTCCTGTCTCTGTTTCCCTTGAATTTTCTTCCCTCTTTGTGACTGAAATAGGAAATACAAAAAAGGAGTTGTTCAAATTGAATTAAGAGTACTCTAGCAGGAAAACAAGGGCATTCTTCCTTGTGTAGGTGGTGAGGCCCTGGCACAGGTTGCCCAGAGCAGCTGTGGCTGCCCCTGGATCCCTGGAATTGTCCAAGGCCAGGTTGGACGGGGCTTGAAGCAACCTGGGACAGTGGAAGGTATCCCTGTAAATTGAAATGAGATGAGCCTTTAGTCCCTTGCAACCCAAACCATTCCAGGATTCATATGATGATTCTTCACAGATCTAATGGTAGCTGTCTAAGCCAGCTTGTACCTGGATGGGTCTTCTTAAAGTGTTTCTGGATCAAAATCTTTAAGACAATGAAATGGAGCATGTGAAAAAACGGTATTGTCTACCAGGGTTTTTATTAGTGTCTGTTTCTTGCTGCTCAGGGATGCTCTGTGCCTTAATTATGATGATTCTCAGCTGTCATCACAACTTGATAGCTTGATGGAAGTGCAAAGGTCACTTTTCCTTGCACATATCCTATTTTGCATTCCAGTTTATAGACACAGGATGATCTTTAATCAATTCTTTTTGCTGCTGATTCCTGAGCCTTCTTTGATGTCAGACAGAGCTCAAGTTGGACAGCAGCATTTGACCTTGGAGCCTGGAGATAACATGAGGTAAGCTATGAGTTCATCCTCATGTCAGGAATACTTACCCATGAGGACTACTACAATCACAGCATCTACCCTGCTTCTAGTATCCAAAAAATAAAAAGATTTTCAAAGACAGGCAAACATGCACATGGCTGTTTGGGAGCATTCAGGCCATTTATGTGCTTCTGTGAGTCCTGCCTGGGGTGAGAAGCAGCTACCTGGTACCGACATCCAAGCATCATAGGGGTTGTGCTGGGGAGCTCAGAGAATCTGAGTCCCTGTCCCAGCCAGCCAGCTCTTCCAAACACTTATCCCCATGTATGAGTCTTAGACTGGCTCTTCTTCTCGCTGTTAAATAGTAAGAACATTTCACATGCCAGAGATGGTTTGTTAAATCCTCCACTAAACACCTCTGGCTGTAGTTGCTTTTGGAAGGTACACAAAGCCCATGGAAGAGAAGGCAGAATTTTTGGGAAGAGGGTAGAAAAAAATGGAATTTTTCTTAAACCTGTTATGAGTGGAGCTCTTGCTCCCTGAAACTGCAGCACTGCCCTTCCTCTGCCCTGCTGAATGCCTGTTATCAGTCTGTCCCGAGGTCCTGCTTGACTGTTTCCCTTTGTCCCCTTTGGACCTTGACCTTCTCCCTGTGTGTTGTCACATTTCTATTACTGTCCCCAGAGCACCAAGCAGCAGCAAAAGCTGTGCTGGTTGTGCATTGTTCTGCTTTGCCTTCTCTGCACACTGTCACAGAGGAGTCAGGTGTTTCTCTCTGTAAATATGGAGTATTCAAAGAATTTGCAGTAAAACCTGTATGACCCTGCCCCTGCCTCGAGTCCTGTGACACCAGTGTCTCCTGAGCAGAGCATTATCTGAAGTTAGAGTAAGGGAGTGTCTTGTTGGGCTCATTCCAGCCTCTGACCAGGCCACCTCCAGGGAGAAGGATCTTGCACATTTGTCTCCAAGGGCGAATAGGAAAGCCCTTGATTCCTGCATCCCTTGTCACTCCTGGGTCAAGCCCAAACACCATCCCTGTGTGGCATGAGTAGATGCTGCTGCTCAGCAGTATGTTGATCCATAGCAGGGCTTGACCATGGCATCCATCCCTGTTCCTGCTAGACTGCAGGCAGGGAGGGGTACCTGAGCAGGGAGCAGCCTGCACACCCAACAGGTCACTTGATGCTCAGCTTGTCCTTAGCCTAAGTCTGAGCTTGTGTCCACAGAGTTAGGAAGACAGATGAGCTCGGGCTCAATCCTGTGTGTAAAGGAGATGTACATCTCACCCCAGGGAAGGCTGAGAAAAGCAAGAACCTTTATCTTGCAGCTGAAGATGTGCAGATATGGGCCCCACCCTCTTGCTTCAGCATTCGATGGAACTTGTGCAGCATAACTTGGGTGCTTTTGAAAGTGTATCCTTGTGTGTAATGCTGCTTGTTCTTACTGCTTTTCTAGCTTCCATTTGCCCTTGTAACTGGCTGTTTTCCAGTTTTCCAAATAATCATAGAATGGTTTGAGTTGGAAGGGACTTCTAAAGGTCATCCTGTGCTGCCCCCCACTGCTGTGGGCAGGGACTCCTTTTGCTAGACCAGGTTTTGCTCCAGTCCAGCACTTTCAGGGATGGAGCAGCCACAGTTTCCCTGGGCAACCTGTTCCAGGGCCTTGCTAGCTGTGTTGTAAAATGAGGCTTTTCTCTTGCTGCTGTGAACCTGTGTGTGCTGGGAGGGGCTGCAGTTGTGTCTGCTTTGCTGACACTCCAAAGCACTTGCTCGTGGTCCTGCCCAAGCCACTCAGCACCAGCCCCACACAGAACTGGCAGAGAAAGCACCAGAGCCCAGACCAGCCTCTTGTGATGACTCCTGCTTGAACAGGCTTTCATTCCAGCCCTGTGGAGCTTAACTCATGCCACAAGCTGACTTGTGCTGGTAGCAGCCGTTTCTCCGCTCACCTATTCAACCCACAGCAGCTGACAGAAAAATGGCTTTTTTGCAGTCAATGGATTCCCACCCCGAGCAGATCACCCTGCGCCCCAAGGAGTTCTTCTGCACCTACGACATCGAAGTCCTGACTGAAATGCAGGTAAGGAGAGTCCTGTGTGTGCCTGAAAGAAAGTGCTGGTATGCAAAGGCTGTATTTAGGGAATGTGGCTGCTGTCTCTGTTCTTGGCTCACTGGATGCCACTGTGTGGATGTTGGGTCTCAGCCGGCGCCCCTCTTTTTGCCCCAGAGTGAAGGTGGCCTGTGGTTGTTCAAAACACAGCTAGTGCAATGCTCCTGTGGCAGGAAGGGCACCCTGGCTGTGACCATGGTGTGGCCACCTGTGGTGACCATCATGTGTTACCTGCCATTCCTCATGTGGATCTGGGGAACTGCCTTCAAACAGTGCAGACAATGGTGGCTTAAATATTTCTCCCCATCATTTTATTTATATTGGGAGACCTTCAAGGATTTGTGAAAAGACAACTAGGAATATTTAAGGTGTGGGTTGGCCAAGCTGTGAACGGGGGACTAAAACTAACAGACTAATGAAAAGCAACTAACTAACTAACTAAAACTAACATGGAGGACTAAAACCTGACAGACAAGTTGACTGGGCTGGGATCTTGCTGGAAATCTGGGATTTCTTCCCTTAACATCATTTAGGAATGATTTTAGGTGGCAGCTGTGGATGTCAAGAGCAAGATAGCTGTGTTCAAGGATGGATTTAAGATGGAATACAACAAGCTGCTGATAGCAACGGGAAACACGTAAGCTTGGAACAAACATCTTAAAGATCAAGAGAAACTGTTTTATCTGAGAATGTGAGGAGCTTGGGCCTGGGGATAAGGGATGAAATGTGGCAAGTGGATTTGAACACTGAATTTGTTTGAGTATGGAAAAGTCAAGGAACACAAAAGATATTGGAAATGTCTGTATTTATCTACATCTATATATCATCACTTATCTATTTAATATATATCTACATCATATATTTTAGAATCACAGAATCTCAGGATGGTTTGTATTGGAAGGGATCTTAAAATTCATCCAGACCCACCCTTGCTATGGACAGTGAACACTTTCTACTTGACCAAGTTGCTCCAAGCCCCATCTAACCTGGGCTTGGACACTTCCAGAGGTGGTACCAGGACCTTGAACATATTTTCTTTAACAAAAGCTCCAAAGTCGAGGTATCCTAATATTTTAGAGGGCATTTTTGCCACATTACTTTTCTTTTCACTCCTTGATAACACTCAACCCTGACAACCAGATAATTCATCTCTCTGAATTTCCATCTTTAATTTTCTGCCAACATTTAAGGTCTTTCTCAGCAATTAAGTCTTAACACTTTGTTGTTGCAGCCTTAATTAGGTGATGCTGTTGCCCCATTCTAACAGACCCTTTGGGAGCCTTGGCCCCAAGATAGGAATTTTCAGGACTGAACCTGGTCTGGCCATAGGGAAAGGTGGTATTGATGTGCTGGGATGCCAAGCATCACCCCAGATTGCCGTTGTCACTTTTGGCCAGGAAGTAGTGGATCACTTTGTTTTCAATTGGAAGTTTGTCCAAATTGGCAGTTTAAGCTGAAAATGAGGTATCCTGGCTCATCCAGGTCCATCCTTCCTTGTGTTCCTTATGTCAAGCCATAAAATGAAGTAGGAGAAATGCAACTCCTGCATAATTTATCAGCTGGGGAAGGGATGCTGTGGAACAGCCAAAGCAGGGACTCACACTGGAAACCAAAGTGCCACAAGGTGTGAATAGTACTAGGGTGTACAGCATCACAGCCAAAATGCCATGTGCACCAGCCACCCAATTAGCTTCAAAAGAGGATTAAGTATTTGGCAATAATTTCAAAATCCTCATGCACAAGCTCCAGGTACACTGGGTAAATGTTTTATAGGGTATCTAAATTATTTAGGATCTTCTGTCCTGTTTCCAGATGTGAGTCAGGAATGCAGGGGCCAGATATTTAAAAATATATGGGCTCCAGTAAGTGCCTGGAGAGGGCACAGCTAAGGTGCTACAGCATCAGCAGTGTACCTGTGGGAATGGAGAGTGTAGCCTGTATCTGCAGAGCCTTATCAAACTTTTAATATCTGGCTCCAGAGCACTGCTGGAGGACAGAGTGAGTTTTCTGTGTCCCGTTAAGCTTCTAAAAATTTTATGACATGCCAGTAATTGAGCATAGGCTTGTAAAGCAATGCCTGTTCTGCACTGGCTGCACTGCCCCAGCAAGGAGCTCCCCTGGACCTGTGGGTACACCAGTCCACGATGGGGTCTGGGGTGGCTCAGCATCCCCTGCTCCACCACTGGCCACCAGCATCTGGGTTTTTCCGTGTTATGTCTCCAGCCCAGAGAAAGGTGAAAAAAGGAAAGTCGGGAATGTTCTTGCAGCCCCAGAAGGGATGTCTGCAGTCCTGACTGGGCACTGAACCACTCAGAGTTGAGAAAAGCAGCTGTAACACCCACAGTGTTTTTCAGGCCCAAAACTCTCAGCTGCAAAGGCAAGGAGATGGAAAATGTTTTCAACATTCGGACGCCTGAAGATGCCAATCGTGTGGTGAGGCTGGCCACAAGCAAGAACGTGGTGATCGTGGGAGCATCCTTCCTGGGTGAGTGCTTGCCTGGCCCGTGTTCCTGTCCCAGCTCTCCACCTCTGCCTGCACATGGCTAAAGTCCATTGCCCAGTTTGTCACTGCCCAGTTAGGGGTAACACCCCCACAAAATTGGACCTGGGGTAGTCCAGCGTCCAGCCCCAGGTGTGTGTAAGAACATTTCCATGCCAAATAAATTGATTTTTCAAAGAGGCTGAGCTGGCATGGGCACAGATATTGCTGTCCCAGTCTGAAAAGCACATGGCAAGACAAGTACTGGTGCTCATGTGGGTCCAAATCTGGTGTGTCTAGAGTTGGCTTCAGTCAGGAGAGTCTTGCTGGTGGGTGGGAGCTTGGGGACTTATTCTCTTTTACATTTTGGCAGTGTGGTGAATTTTTAAAATGCCCAGGAAAAGTCTTGTAGTTTCTTTGATAGCTCTCCTTTTTGCTTGATATGGTTCCAACAAAATTATTGTGGGTCCTAACAAAATAAGACTGGGTCCTGTAAGCCTTAAACATAAATGGTTATTAGTCAGGGAATTTATTATAAAATGCTCAATATTTGTTTTTCTTCTTTTATAAAAGATAAACTTATTTTAATGGTTAAATCAATATGGTCTACAGAAAAGCGTGTGGGGCCAATTGCAAATTGCAGGTCATCAAAGAGATTCCCTTCGAAAAACCCCCACAGATAGAAAATGTCTTGGTGGAGGTTCCCCTGCAATTCCCAGCACCAAAATTCTACCACTCCGATGGGAGAAAGCAGCTACTCCCAAGAGCTGTTTTCAGACTACAGCTGAGGTGGTCCCAGATGTAGGAAGAAGGTTTCCCTTGGCTGAGGTCCCTTGTTCCATGTTTTTCCCATGGCACTTTGTGATTTCATGGCCAGTTCCTCCCTTTGGTCTTTAAAACCTACATCTAAAACCCCTGAATCGGTGTGATCCCTGATGTGATCAGGTCTGGTGGCTCCCCAGTTCTCCCAGGAGTGCAGTTCCAGCCTCCCGAGTCAGAGTGGATGAGTCTGCTCCTCATCTGCAGCAAGGGACACAGGGCAGTGCTGGGTGGGTTCACGTGGCTCTTGGACCTGCTTCTCTTCCCCAGGAATGGAGGTGGCCGCCTACCTCGCGGAGAGGGCCCACTCAGTGTCCCTGGTGGAGCTGGAGCATGTGCCCTTCAAGAAGTCCTTTGGGGAGAGGGTTGGCCGTGCTGTCATGAAGGTGACCTCGCTTTCCCATCTTGGGGGTTGGTAACAGAGCAGGTTTTGCTTGTTTCACTCACTGCACTAATTTATTTAATTCGCATTTATTGACAAAGCTGTGGTGGCAGCAGTCAGTGAGAACGGGCTGTGTTTTCCCTGTCATGGTCCATGTGCTGTGGACCACCTTCTTCTAGAGCTGTGCTGGGGCCGTGGGGATGCTGACCCCCTTAGCAGTGCAGGTGAAGACAGGCCTGCAGGGTGTGCAGGGCAGTGCTCAGGGCAGCAGGGTGCTTCAGGGTCCTGATGTCACCTGCTCTGTCCCTTGTCCCTCCTCCAGATGTTTGAGAACAACAGGGTCAAGTTCTACATGCAGACAGAGGTGTCAGAGCTGCGGGAGCAGGAGGGAAAGGTAAGTGGTGGGCAGGGGCTCCCTGGGGGAACTGCTGGGCATCCCCCAGAGCCTCCATTGCCTTCCCTAGGGGAGTTTTGCCTCTCCCCTCTTCTCTATCCCCTGAAATTCATGTTCCTGGATTTGGCTCCCAGGAGCTAATGTATGCCAGTGTGGTGTATGGGGTGGCTTTATTGCTCCCACTCACCTCCTGCTGTTTTTCTAAGGAATTAGGGTCAATTTGCATTCACAAACGAGGTGAGTTGCCAGCTGGGCTTCCTGCTGCTAACAGAGGGGTTTTGTCCCAAAAATAACTCTGCCCCCGCCCCCTGTGTCTCCTGCAGCTGAAGGAGGTGGTGCTGAAGAGTGGGAAGGTGCTGCGTGCTGACGTCTGTGTCGTGGGTGTTGGTAAGGGTTGTGTGGGGGCCGAGCCTGGGAGGAAGGGCAGGGAGGAACTTGGAGGGGATGTGGCAGCAGGAGGTCCTGGGGCTGGGTGGGCAGAGGTACTGGCAGTGGTCTGCCAGCCCTGCTGGACTGCCACACATGAGTCTGCACATCTAAAAAGGGCATTTCTAGAGCCCCCACCACAAAATGCATCTGAAAATATATTTTGGAAGTAATAATTTCTTTTTTCCAGAAAAAACCCATTTAAAGCAATTTCATCCTCTCAAGTTGTTTTTTAATAAAGCTTCCCCAAACTGAATTTTAATTTTTTTTTCTTTTCAATTGCTGCTGACAGCAATCAAAAATGTATCTCATACTATAAAATAAAAGAAAATACCCCAAAGAATATATTTTTCTCCTTTACACTTGGGGAGGAAATATTTCTTTTCCTTCCCTCTTCAAAATGCTCTGGACTGGAGGAATCACAGAATTAATTTAATTCTGGTTTTGTTGTTTTTATTGACTACTCTAATTTGTGAAAAGGCTGGAGGTACTAAAAAAAAAAAAAAAAAAGAGAAAAACAGAGAAGGAAGGTGAAGGAAATGTACAGACTGAGGGAGGCTGAGGAGCCCTGGCTGGAAACTCGAAGGTTCCCTTTTAAATATAATTTTTTTTAAAATATCTATAAAAGAGAATTAAATTGAAAATTATCTCCAAGCCTGGAGAAAAGGGCAGTGGGCAGGTTACACTGGAGGCTTGGCCAGGACAGGGATCCTGAAGGGCCAGAGGCTGAAGCAGTGGGGGCCCTGTAGGGTACCTGGCCCTGTAGGGTCCCTACTCCCAGAGCAGCTGCTGCCTGTCCCTGGGGCAGGAGGAAGGGCCTCAGGATCAGCCCCCAGGGCTGTGGAACATTGGACACTGCAGCAGCAGCCTTTGGCTTTTCCCCCAGGTGCAGTCCCAGCGACAAGCTTCCTCAAGCAAAGTGGCATCAACATCGACTCCAAGGGCTTCATTGTGGTCAACAAGGTGAGCCCAGGGGCAGCCTTTGCAGGAGGGAGAGCAGGAGGAGCTGGGTCAGCTCTTCTGATGGATAAGCTTCCCTGGGGCTCCAAACTGCTGCCACAGGGACTTTTTGTGGCCTTTTATCTGCCAAGATTGGCAGAATTGGAATTTTTGAATTCTTTGGGTTGGCCTGGGCAGGGCCATGAATTGAACTCGATGACCCTTGTGATTGCCATTCATCTCAGAATATTCTGTGAGATGTTGAGATTCTGGGAGCATCACCAGGAGTGCCTGGGACCCCCTCTGCAAGTGGGGCTGTGCAAACCCCTGACCTGGATGCTGTGGCTTGGGTCTGGCTTGGAGCTGCCCTGGAGTAGTATGGTTATTTAGAGGGGAAAAATTGAGATAGATTCATCTCTTCAAGGATCCTAAAGGATCTTGTCCTTTCTCCCCACCACCAGTGACTGTGATGGGAGCAGTGTTAGAGCTGGTGGGTGTTGGTGCCTTGGGCAAAGGAGTGTGTCGGGAGGCTGGGGGGGAGTGCCATGCAATGCTCATCCCTGCAATAAGCTGGGCTCTATCAGCAAACACCAACAAACCCCAGACTTCTGAGAGGGGCTCCAGGACACCAGTCCATGTGTCTGTGTCTTTTTACTGGATAACCCACTGGCCGAGGGATACTGTAGGTCCCTGCTTGTGTGTTCTTATTTGAAAGTGAAGAAGGTTGAGTGAAATCTCCCCTGGGGGTCCAAGAGCCAAGCAGAGGTTTTTCCTGTGCTCTGAGGGACCAGAGTGCTTCTGCCACTGGCAGCAGAGAGAGTGGCAGCTCTGGACCACTCCAGCTCTGGAGTTTCGGTTCACGTAGGTTGCAAACCCTACTAATGCCCACCTCTGTTTTCCCCTGCAGATGATGCAGACCAACATCCCAGGGGTCTTTGCTGCTGGAGATGCTGTCACATTTCCATTGGCCTTGCGGAATAACAAGAAGGTGAATGTCCCCCACTGGCAGATGGCCCACATGCATGGTAGGTACTTTGCAGAAAAGAGCCTTTTCCAGATTCTCAGGAAATTTCCAAACCCTCCAGGGCAAGAATGAGACAACTGTCAACAGAGAGACTGGGTGGTTGTATTGAATGTTTTGAAGGATGTGTATCTTATGCTGCCTGTTGTGCCTTCATCTGTCAGCACTCTTGCCAAACTTTGCCTAACGATGCCTCATCACCAGCACAGAGGAGCCCATGGACAGGCTTTCCCGTGTTCCCTTGCTCCCTGGCACTGCTGCAGGAGCCTGCTCTGCTCCTGCCCTGGGGCAATTAAGAGCTCACATCCTGATGCCAGCCTGGGCTCAGGTTCCCAGCTGGGCTCCCCATGCTGCCAGGCTCGCCTGGTAGTGTTCAGCAGAGCACTGACCCTTCTTGCCTCTCGTCAAGAACCTCTGGTGTGATGGGCTGCCCTCATGGCCACAGTCCCACAGGGAGATTTCCCTGTGTGAGAGGTTTTGGAATCCCAGAAAAATTGTAGATACCTCCCCCGTGTCCAGATATGCTTCTGCAGCAGGGACTGTACCCCAACAGTCTTGATGCCCTCCAAGGGTTTGTCCATCTGGGTAAGAGCTCAGCACACTCTCAACACTGTCACTATTGCACAGGCTGGGGGGAAAGAGTCTCACAGGTACATAGCTCATGGCAGTGGAGGTGACGAGTAGGAGCTGCACCATGGGAAGGAGTCTGAGCCCATCCTCGTGTGCTTCCTGCTTTGTCTTTGTTGCTGTGTGGGTTTTCTCAGCAATAGTTCTTGGTTTCTGTGTACTCTGTGACTGCTGGTGTTGGTGCTGTGACCTGAGGGCAGAGCATGGAGCATGCCCTCAGGTGGCAATTCCCCCATCCCCCTGCTGTCCTGCAGGCCGCATTGCCGCTCTGAACATGCTGGCCCATGGCACGGAGATTAGCACTGTCCCCTACCTGTGGACAGCTATGTTTGGGAAGAGCATCCGATATGCAGGTAAGGGGCTCCCCAGGGCTGCTGAGAGTTTGTGCTGGTGGAGGTGACCTGGGATAGAGAAGGCAGGGTCACCTCCTTCACTATGAACCTTCCCCACAGACCTCTGCCACAGGCTGCTTCCCTGCCTGGCTTCCGAGGCAGTTCAGTGTCTCCTCTGAAACCCATCTGCCATGAAGTGCACTTCTCTACATGGGATGGAGGATTGACTTAAATTAGATATTGGGAAGAATTGGAAGGGTGATGAGGCCCTTGCACAGGTTGCCCAGAGAAGCTGTGGCTGCCCCATCCCTGGAAGTGTTTAAGACCAGGTTGGACAGAGCTTGTATCAGCCTAGGATAGTGGAAAGTGTCCCTGCCCATGGTAGAGGGTGGGAACAAGATGTTATTCAAGGCCTCTTCCAACCCAAAACTCTGCTGTGATTCTGTGGTTTTTGGTACCTGCATCTCCTGGTGCTGCTCTCCATGTAGTGCTGGAATGAAACACCCTGTCTTAGAGCTGGATCTCGAGGAATTGCTGCTGAATCCACTTATTCTTTGCTTTCCAGGTCATGGGGAAGGATTCGATGATGTTGTCATTCAGGGAGATTTAGATGAACTGAAGTTTGTGGCATTTTATACCAAGTAAGTGTTTCTCTCGTCCATGTTTCTACTCAGGCATTCATCTGAGATTACTCTGCTAGGCTGGAAAATAGTTCTGCCATAGCTTCTGTCAGTCAGTTTTGTTCACCTCTGTACAGAGCTTGTGGGACACTTATACCAGGCCCTGGAGAAATGATGTTCTGATTGTACAAATGAAACTGTTCTTTGGACCTGGTATCTCTCTACCCTTTGTCCTCATAATCTCTGTGAGCAGATGATGGCTTCTACTGGCAATTTCTATCAAATATTTCCTTCCCATCTCATCACCATGTTAATGATTTGTGACCAGTGCTGGACAGAGTGGTCAGGCATCACTGTTTCTGCTTCTGGTTTGACAAACTCAGCTCAAAACACTCTTCAGTCTATCACAAGCTGTGAAGGTTTGAAGGAACTCAGGAAATTTTTTACATCTGTAATGAAACCCAGCTCTCCCTCAGGTTGAGAACCTACCTGGGAATGCATTCTTGAGATGTGTTGGCAGCTGGGATGTGTTGCCTCAGCTGTTTGAGAGCCATGCTGGCTGGAAAGTCAGTGCACCATGAATTTATCCCAAAAATATTTGCTGCTGTTTATTCTTCTGTTGCCTTTGTCCATCCGAGTCTGAAACCAGTGGCCAGAGAACATCCTCATAGAGGAGTTTCTCCAAGTGCTTTCTATATTAAGGATAAGGAGAGGGAAACCAGAGAAGCAAAGGGCTGCCCAGCTCAGCTGTCAAACCACTTGGCAGCACCATCCAGGCAGGAATCAGGAGGGAGCTCAGGACAGGAGCCAGCTCTGCAGACACCATCTCATTGCCCCTCTGTCCCACCTCCAATGTGCCTCATGCCTTCTCCCTCCCTGAGGGTGGCCACCTGCCCATGTTGCTGCAGAATGGAGCCTGGCAGTTGGATGTGTGCATCGGGCTTGAAGAGGTGTGGGGCTCACTGCATCACTCTGGGGATCCCCAGTGCTCACCCTGCTCCCCCTGGTACCTGCACGCCTTGGGTAAACACCTGCTGCAGGGATGGGGCTCCAACTGGCACCCAGGGACCTTTGCACAGATGTAGCTCAGAGTGCTGTAACCTTGGTCAAAATTGCCTAAAGGGGTGGATTTGTGCCAAGGCACCACCTGTGCTGGGGAGAACTGCAGTGGTGATGTTCCCCTCCTGCAGCCTTTCCATATGCGAGCCTTTTATCTCTTTATCCTAACCCTAATTAGAAAAGAAATGTCAGGTTGGTTTAATTAAACATCTGAGGAGGCTGTTCAAAGAGAACGCCCTGAGCAAGGTGCATAATCCCTGCTCCATGGCAGGGCCCCACGCTCTGTGTGCCATGGTGGCTGCCAGGGGACCTGGGCTTGTTGGGCAGCACTGGGGGTCCTGCTGAGCGCTGTGTTGTTCTGCCACCCAGGAGGGTCTCTCGGAGATGGCGTGGGGGTACCAGGATGGCATTCCATGCTGAGATCCAGAGGTACTGGGAAGCTGGTGGGGGT
Organism: Phainopepla nitens; assembly: GCA_013400175.1. Classification (NCBI taxonomy): domain Eukaryota; kingdom Metazoa; phylum Chordata; class Aves; order Passeriformes; family Bombycillidae; genus Phainopepla; species Phainopepla nitens. The sequence continues at coordinate 46,695 of VXBQ01008645.1, read as the reverse complement.
CAGCCAGTGTGTCCCCTGCTGATTGGCTCCCTGTCCGTGAGAGGTCACTGGAGCATTTCTTTCTCTTTTCTTTTTTGGTGGTGGTTTTTCTGGTTGGTGCTAATGCTTTTGGACTGAGGATAGTCCCAAGCCGACCATTTCCTCCTGCTTTCTTCTGCTGTGCCCACCTTGTGGTTTGGACTCTTCTCCTCCTGGTCCTCCTTAGTTGTTGCAGGAACCACTGGTGGTTCCCACTCCTACAGTCTGTCCTCAGCATTGGCTTTAACAATAAAGCTTCTTTTGTCCCAGAGTTCGAAGAGGAAAGCTGTTTTTTCAGAGCTGTATAGAGGTCAATAAAAGGCCCTGTGCTGGGAGATGTAGAGGACAGCACTCTGCAAATGTCCCTCCGGGACACTGCCTTGACAACAGACTGATGTCCTCCTGCCCCTTAGATCTTGGAGACTAGGGAATTGAAGACTTCATGGTTCCCCACCTCCGTATGCTGAACCCTGAAAAAGAAGGGAACACCATGTAGACAACATCCACTGTGCTTCCCTCTTCCCTCAGTCTTCATAAAGACTTCTGATTGCTCCAAATCCCAAATTCAGAATGGGAATTCTTGTTGCCTTTGAAGACCTTTTGAAAAAGAGGGATTCCTCCTGGCTTCCCCATCTGTCTGACAAAGCGTTAAGTGTTCAAAATTCACTGCTGATGAAGGATGCTCCAGCTCACCAGCACCCCATGAGTTATTTTGCAAAAGGAGCAGCTATGCCACGTCCTGCTGACAGAAATGTTTGGGCTGGCCCCATTGGGTACTGTCTGGGTTTGAGGCTGAGCAAGTGGGCAGCTGGTGGGAGTACATCTTCTGGTTCCCTTGCACACCTTGGTTATTCATTGCTTGGAAGAGCACATCTCCCGCTAATTTTGATGGATAGGTCTCTCCAACCACTTTGTGTTTCCCAGCTGGGAGCTGGCTCTGCTCAGGGAGCTGCTCTCCTTTATTTGTCATGAGCTTATTTAGGAATGGGAGTTTTTTGAAACAGTCTGTGATGGAGCTGCCCCATGGCTTTGTAGACAGATGTAAGACAGGGCTTTAACTCCCATGGCTGCACAGGGCTGAAGTGTCCTCTTGAACATGGCTTTTGCTCTCCTTGTCCTGGAAATTAGGTACACATCCCTCCGCATGCCAGCTGCTCTTTGCTCTGTTGATCCCAGAGCTCTTTGGCAGTGAATTTAAGAGCAGATCTTGGTTTAGTGAGTGCTTCTGCTCTTCAGTTTATTCAACAATATCACCAGAGTTTAAAATTTTACCCACACATCTTCCCTGATCTCACATTGTGCATTCACTTATCTCTTCATGAGTCAGGCTTTGAAGGTTTACGCTTGGATTGACCTCAGCAAACCCCAAATGAGAAGCACCCTTCTCATTTGCCTGTGACCTTCAGCCAAAGCTCCTCCAGCAGTTTTACATCCTCTTTCTTCTGCTGCATTTGTTTTCCACTCAGCCTTTGAGGCTGCACTGGGATCCTGCTAGGGGAACAGTCAGCTGGCCTGGACATCCTACATACATGAGGACTTCCTTGCTGGAGCTGTGGGACCCAGGGCCTGTCCCAGAGCTTGTGGAGCAGCTCAGAGCGGGGCATTCTGCCCTTTTGGAGGTGGGGACCAGGAAGGGGATGTGGAGCATCCCAGCTGAGTGTTCCACAGGGAAATTCTGACCACCTGCCTCTCCACTCCCTCAGCACAGGGCAGCAGTGCAGGGATCACAGCTGGGCATCCTTTGTGATGCCCAGGTTTTTATCTACCATCAGATCTACCTTTGGTGGCGTTTTCCCACAGATGCCAGGGTGCCAGAGCTGTCTCCATCACCCAGGCACCCTAGTGATGCTCACCACATCATCATGAACATCGGTGGGACCAGTGGGGCCTGCTGTGCCACTCTGTACCCTCTCCTGATCCTTGTTCCAGCCACTAGCACAGTCCCTGTGGTGCTCATACCTTGCGATCAGGCCTGGCTCTGGAGTGGGTGTTCCTCTTTGCCTCCCTCTTCTCTCCATCATGGTGGGTTTTGGGTGGTGGAGCTGTGGCTGTCCAGGCTGCCCTAATTGCTCTGTTCTGCCTGGCCCCAGGAGTGATGAGGTGGTGGCTGTGGCCAGCATGAACTACGACCCAATTGTCTCCAAGGTGGCCGAGGTCCTGGCTGCTGGCAGGACCATCCGGAAGCGTGATGTGGAGTAAGTAGACAGGCAGTGGGAAGTGACAGTGCCAGGGCAGTGGCTAAAGACAGCCATAGGGTGCTGGGCTGAGCTGAGCCTTTCCTACTGATCCCTCTCCATACCCTTCTTGCATCTCCCTTCCTGTTCTGCTTCCTCCATCCCCCCTGTGCTGGCTTCCAGCTGCCTCCAGGCCTGGTCTCCCCCACACATGGGGTTTGCCTTAAACATCAGGACCCAAATCCTTGCACAGACAGGATGGGATGGGGATACTTCCTGCCTTCGGGCACTGGCACATCATCAAGGAAGCAATGCCTGATGCTGGGGTGCACCTGGGCACCCAGTCAGTCAAGGAGACCTGCAGAGAGGGACTGGGTGTGTAGCCCCTGCATAACCCCCTATGCACAGCCCAGCCCAGAGAGCTGGTGGTGCCAGGATGTCGGCCCGTGGTGTCTCAGCCTCCAGTTCCTTGGAGCAGAGATCATAGGCAAAGGGCATTTTTCTCCCTTCACTTTGTTTTTAAGACCCTGCAGAAGAAAGATCATAGCTTTGTGCTGAGAGTGGGTGCTGGAAGGCAAATGCCAGGGAGGTGATAACAGCTGGGAAGAAGCCTTTAGAGTGGGAATCAGAGCTGCTGAGAGAATGTGGGTCCCTGTCCCAGGGCTGTTTCCTCATCTGGAATAAAAACAGATCTTTACAAAAGCTCAGGGAGAGGAGCACTCCCAACCTCCAGGCAGCTCTGAGTCAGCTCAGACTCCCTGGGCACCTCTGGGGTGGGGAGCATGTCATGGGCTCCCCCAGCTGAGACAGGCTTCATAAAATGCCAAAATAATTTGGGTTGGAAGGGACCTTAAAGCCCATCCAGTTCCACCCTCTGCCCCCTTCCTCCCACTATTCCAGGTTGCTCCAAGCCCCACCCAATCTGGTCTTGGACACTTTCAGGGATGGGGCAGCCAGATACTCTCTGGGCAGGCTGTGCCAGGATCTCACCACCCTCAAAGGGAAGAATTTCTTGTGCCATCACCCCAGTACATCGGGAAATGTTTGCTGGTGTCCCACTTTATGGCTGGGAGGGAGGTGGTATCTTGTGGGCATCCCAGGGGCAGGGAGGAGCTGCCGGCCCTGTAGTTGGGCTCAGGGGCTGAAGGAAGCCAGATTAAACCTGAATATCTTTTCTCTCTTTGTTTCCTGCTGCTTTCACAACTTTAGGCTGTTTGTCCGTCATGGCAAGTACGTTTGGTTTGGGGTCCTGAGTGTGCTGGATGTGAGGGGCTGGCAGGAGAGAGCTGGCCCCCTGACTGGGTCATGTCCCTAACTGCCATGCGGGGAGTACTTGTTTAGCATCCCCCTCAGATGGGGGGCACTGCTGGGTGGTAGGGCTGGGGCTGCCAAGAGCCACATCAGGCACAGATCCTGTTGGCTGGGACCTTGCTTGGCTGGGGGTTTGGTGGCTTTCCATAGATTTTCAGCTGAATGGCTGCTTTTATGTATAAATAAATAAAATGTTTGAACTCAGTTTTACACAGAATTGAAGATCTGCAGGTGACTTTTTGGACAGTTTAGTGACAGGTGAGTGAGGGCAGAGGAGGGAGCAGGGTTCTGGGATGGACACCAAGTACTGGACTAGCACCGAGGCACACCAAGAGCACTTGCCTGCGCACGTTGAGAAACCTCTCACTGTGGTTTTTCTCTCTTTTAGAACTGGAGACATGTCCTGGCTAACAGGGAAAGGCTCCTAACGCCGCTGATGGCTGAGCCCTCCTGATGCTGCACTCGCTGTGGGGAGACAGGACAGCAGCTCCACGGCGTGGTGGGAACCCCACGGCTCAGCCATTTCCCTTGGAGACCTGGATGAACCTGGCATTGTGCACTGACCTTCTGAGGAGGATCTCACACTGCTCCTCTGCCTGCTTGGCTGGGGCTCTGCTGTTGCAAATGCTGTGGAATGCTGGAAAAGCAGCCCACGGGGAGCGTGGGGTTTGGCACTGGCAGTGGGCATGGGCACCTTTATGGCTCCAGATGCTGCCATCAGGCTGAGGGTCCCCAGGCAGGTCTGCCCCACGCATGTCCCTCACCCCTATAAGCAGCATGAGTGCCTTTGTTTGCTCCTGTGCTTTCATGCATGATGCTCATTTCCAAATTCTCTTAGCTCCCAGGAGAGCTCCAATGTGCGTCCCTGTGGAGCCTGACATCTGCTCCCTTCCTGCATGGCTGCAGCGTTTGCCACAGCTCTCCCTGTGCCAACCCACCCCAGGGGGCATCTGGGTGGGCCAGGAGCTGGGGTTACACTGGGTGATCTCCGTGCAGCTGCTGCTTGTGTTGTCCAGGCTGGTCCTGTGCAGCCGTGCCAGCAGAGGTGGGTCCCTGTCCGTGCTGAGGGCTCTGGAGCTCACTGGTCCCCATCCCAGCATCTCCTGTCCTGGAGCAGCCAAGGGGCTGGGGTTTGTTCTCTGTCTCCCAGGGCTCGCTTTGGGCTGGGGCACTGGCAGCTCTTGGCCCATTCCCGGGGTGCATAGCAGGGGTACCTGAGAGCTGTGATGGCTCAGCTGCAGCCCTGGCCTGGGTGGCCAGCCTTCCAGCCAGCCTTGGGATATCTCTCCTTAATGCTATCATGGGATCAGTGCTGTTGCTGAGGTGTTATTCGAGGAAGAGTAGCTGGGAGAGCATTTCTGGCTGTCCATTCTCTGGCACTTGTCCAGCATAGTGACAAGGCTGCCTTCCCCAGCCCACCATGCCAGTGCTCTGCTGTCCTGTTTCCTGCCCCATGCTGAAGAAGAGCCGTGGCTCCAGCTCAGGAGTGGACCTGGCCAGCCGAGTGTCCATCAGCCCAGCAGAGTGGGGGTTGAGGGTCCCCCTGGAGAGACTCCAGTGCTTTGTTCTGGGGGCGACTCCTTCCCCAGAAGTCAGTTTGGGCCCCTGAGTCCCAAACAAGAGGATTTATATTTTTAATTTGATTCACCCCCTATGAATTAAAGCAATACTATTCTTGGGGTCTGGGTCATTTCTGATTCATTCCAAGACCTTGGGTCACCTCTGCATGTTGGCCAGGTTGTTCAAGCACCTCTTCTTGTGAGACTTCCTGCTTATGTCCAGCTCACCTGTGTTTCCAGTCTTTCAGATCTCAGCTGGGTAGAAATGCACCAGCATCTATCACATCTCTGGTTGGCCTCTCCTGATTTCACTGCAAAGCTTTTCCCAGATGGAATGACCATGATGGAAGGATGGTAGCAGGATGTGCACACTACAGAACACAGTGATGAGCAGGGACCGTTGCATGTCTGCTGGATCCACAAAGCAATAGGAACTTGCAAGTCTCATCTCAGGTTCCAAAAGACAAATGTCAGTGTTCCTGTCCCCATATCCTCCTCTGAGGGCGGAGGTGGCTGGGGCTGCTCAGCTCCTGGTGCCCCAGGCAGGGCTCTTCCAGAGTGGCCCAGGGCCATGGGCACTGCCCAGGTGGAGGCAGCTTCCCAGCTGCTGCCTCAGCCCTGCCCACTGCCCGCAGAGATCTGGCTTTGTGTCCTGTGTCTTGCTGGTGGGATAGTAGGACTCAGCTTTGGCAGCTCCCCAAGGGACCCAGCTGGAGTGCCAGGGGACTCTGGGGCACCACAGGATGGTGTTCCCTGGAGCTGTGTGTTTTCCTCGAGCTCTCTGTCACATTCTCCAGGCTGGGTGAGACTGGCAGCTCCCCCAGCATGACTTTGCTACACTGGGGACACACTGGGGACTTTGTGCATACTTTGGAACACACACACTTTGTTTTTCAGCTTTTTGACCTCTTTTGCCTCTGATGGGGCCTCATTCAGTATTGGGCATGAACTGCATAAAATGGGCATCCACGCCCATGTTCACAGGGCTGAAGACCATTCAGGGGCTGAGGAAGAACCTTCTGCCCCAATCTACAGCTGCAGTAGGGGTAACAAGTCCCACTCCCTGCTTTTTACAGAGGAGTTGTTTCAACCAGGCTGGTAATATCACCCGTGACATGAGAAATCCCAGACCCACTGTAGATTTCCTTGGGACATGTGCCAGGTCATGGGCAGGGCTGGCTCAGATGCATATTGCTCCTCTGCACAGGTGTGGGGTGCCTTATCCAGTGCCTTGGCAAATGCTTCCTGGTGGCAAGTCTATCCTGGAACTGGGCAAGGCTGGGTTGTGTTCTCTGCCACCTTTCCAGGCACGTCTTGCAGCCTCTCATGCCAGGGCAGAAAGTTTCCATCTCTTCTTAAGAAACTGCCATGAGGAATGAGAGCCCAGCTGGGACACATGCAATGAGCCCCAGCTGCACTGCCCCATCTCAGTTACCTTCACCAGACTGCCCAAGTATCATCTTGGTTGCTCACCTTGCCTGCCCACGCAGACTTGAAGCCCCCAGATCCTGAGCTCTCCACCAGCTCCTGCTCCTCAGATTCTGGGCTGTGCCTGTCACCCTGCCCATGTCTCACCTGTGTGCTGACAGGACTTGGGGGACAGCTGGGGCTTTGCCTCTGTCCCATGCAGGTGAGACCCCACCTGGAGAACTGCATCCAGTTCTAGGATCCCAGCAAAGGAAGGACCTGGAGCTGCTGGAGCGAGCCCAGAGGAGGCCATGGAGCTGCTCCCAGGGCTGGAGCCCCTCTGCTCTGGAGCCAGGCTGGGAGAGCTGGGGCTGCTCACCTGGAGAACAGAAGGCTCCAGGGAGAGCTCAGAGCCCCTGCCAGGGCCTAAAGGGGCTCCAGGAGAGCTGGGGAGGGACTGGGGACAAGGGATGGAGGGACAGGACAAGGGCAGGTTGGGATATTGGGAAGAAGATGGGATATAGTGAAGAAATTCTTTCCTGTGAAGTTGCTGAGGCCCTGGCAGAGGCTGCCCAGAGCAGCTGTGGCTGCCCCTGGATCCCTGGAAGTGTCCATGGCCAGGATGGATGGGGCTTGAAGCACCCTGGGATAATGGAAGGTGGCCCTGCCATGACAGGGGGGGGGATGAGATGAGCTTTGAGGTTTCTTCCAACTCAAACCATTCTGTGATCCTACAACTTCAGCCAGTCAAGTGTCATGCTTTCAGCCCCAGATGGTTTGGTTTTGGCAACATATTGCAGTGAGCTCTGCAATTCCATTTTAGCTTTATCGAGGAAAATAATTATATTTTTCTTTGGTTTCTTGTATTCCTTGACAGTTCCTGGCCCTTAGGGACCCCATTTATAGCACTTGCTCTCACTGCATCACTCTGATGCACCTTCTGGGGTGAGCTGGAGGCTAAAGATCATGAGGGGAGACCAGATCTGTTGGGTAGAACTGACACTTATAGAGTGTGTCCAGAGAAGGCAACAATGCTGTGGAAGGGGCTGGAGCCCCAGCAGAGGCTGAGGGAGCTGGGAAGGGGCTCAGCCTGGACAAAAGGAGCCTCAGGTGGGACCTTGTGGCTCTGCACAAGTCCCTGCCAGGAGGGGACAGCCGGGGTGGTCGGGCTCTGCTCCCAGGGAACAGGGACAGGAAGAGAGGGAACGGCCTCAGGCTGGGCCAGGGCAGGCTCAGGCTGGATATTAGGGAATATTTCTTCATGCAAAGGTTTGTCTAGCTCTTACACAGGCTTTCCAGGGCAGTGGTGGCATCCCAATCCCTGGAAGTGTTAAAAAAATGTGTAGATGTAGCACTTGGGCACATGGTTTAGTGGTAGCCCTGGCAGTGCTGGGCTAATGATTTGACCTGATGATCTAAGAGGGATTTTCCCACCTTAATAATTCTGTGATTTTAAACTTGAAGTTCCTGAAGAATCTTTCCCTGCCATTCACCTCTAGCTCAACCACCCCCTAACACCTCATCCCCCACTGCCCTCCCCAGCACCCCTGAGCCTGGATAGGACTTGGGGAACTCACTGATGAGTAAATGCTCCATGAACCTGGACACCTCGAAGAAGCACTTCAGGTGAAGAGCACCATCCTCTCATGAGGCATCCTCATCTGTCAGGGGTCTTTGAGCAATATTTGTGTTGACAGAGCCCGGCTGGGAGAGGATGCAGTTGCTGCAAGTCACAGTGACAGGTACAACCTGCTGTGACCCCCCTAAAGATGCTGTGGAGGGGAGATGCTCTGTGCCTTGTAATTTCTTTCCAACTCCACCTTGTGATTCCTGCATGGGCTTGGTGTTCCAAGGTGGGAATTCTCCTTCCCCCGCCAGCCCAGCAACCCTATCCCCAGGGAGCCAATGGCTGTGTGGCCCTGCGCATTAGCCTGGTGCGTCATCTCATTGATTCCCTCCTGGCTAATCCCAGCTGAGCCAGGCTGGGCTAAGCAGGGCTCAGCTGCTGTCCATGGCTGCGCCCACCCCGCTGCCCCCCAGCCTGCGCCGGGGCTTGGTGGCCTTCAGTGGCTCCCTCTTCATCAACAACAAGACGTGGGACAGCGGCACTGCCCACAGCCAGCAGCCAGGTATGGCAGAAGGGCTCTGCAGAGGGGGCTTGGGGACGGGGGCTGTCCACCACCATGCCCCTGCTCAGCACACCACCAAAGCACCTGAGTGCCTCAGAGGCAGCACCCAAAGGGTCCCTGAACCCACCCATCAAAGAGGGGAGCAAAAATAAGAGCATTTGCTTGTGGGACTCAGGGCCTGTTGCTCCCCTTCACAAGCTGTGAGGGGAGTCCCTCTGGGCAGGGGGAGCCCAAGGCCGGTGAGCAGCCTGCTCATCCCTGCCTGTCCTGCCTAGCTCATGAGGTGCTGTCCAGCCTGCCCCTCCAGGTGATGCTCTACTTCAATGTCTACTACTTCCCAGTCTGGTGCCTGGCTGAGGGGATTATGCTGCACCTGAAGGTACCATTCCATGGGGCATGTAGGGATGGGGGGAGCTGCTCCTGTCTAGTCTCCCTGGACTTGGGTGTGGGACAAAGTGGGCAGTGGACAGAGGAGCCTCTTCAGAATTAATGAATTCCCAAAATGCCTTGACCCCCATGAGAAAAGATTGCTCATATCTGTCTGCTAGAGATGGAAATCGTGAACTTTCCAGGCAGGAATGGTTAAAATGGGGGTGAAGAGTAGGCAGAGCTGGGCACCAGCATGGTGAGAGCTGGCACAGCATGGAGAGCTGGCTATGGGGAGGAGGGCATAGGGAGTTGGGGATGGAGAGCAGGGAATGGTGCACAGGAAAGGGAAAATGGGCTTGGACAGCTGGACTTGGATAAGGTTGTGCCCTCGTTACAGTACCACCTGCTACCTTGGCACTACCAGTTCCTGCTGGTCGCAGCCTTCATCATCCTCTCACTGGCTGAGGGCTCCCGCCTCTACCTGGGCTACCTGGGGAACCTCCAGGAGAAGGTAAGCACTGCCTGCCCTGGCCACAAAGGCCCCTGTGCTCAGTGTGGATCAGGCCAGCTGGGGAAGCTGAATGTCCCCTCACTTAGGACCCAAGTGCCCAGAACTCCTTCCTCTGGAGTTCTACCTGGAGCTGTCCCAGAAGAGAATCGTGGGGGCATGACCCAGCATGACCTGGAGACAGAGAATGAAGGGGACCCACTTGCCCTCGTGCTGTATCTCTCCTGTGTAACCCTTCAGCACTGGGAGGGGTTTGACAGCACCTGACCACAGCTCCATGTTGCAGGGACATCAGGTGTCCCAGCAGAGGCTGATGCAGGAAGCTCTAGGGGCACAGAGGGTTCTCCCCAGCCCACCACTGCCTCCCTGCCCTATATCTCAGCAGGCTCTGATCCTGCAGGTGCCCGAGCTGGCTGGGTTCCTGCTCCTCTCCTTCCTGATCCAGCTGCCCCTCCTGCTCTTCCTGCTGACGGACAGCCATGTCATCCACCTGCCGCTGGAGGTGCCCATGCACAGCTTGTTCCTGGCCTTCCTCCTCCTCGAGATCGTGGCTGCCTTCCTGGCGCTGAGGACCATGACCAAGCAGCTGGCAGCACAGTTCTACCTGCGGCAGTTCCAGGAGCAGGGGAGGGGCTGGCTGGAGCCAGGGGGCACAGGGGGACAGGCAGCCAAGATGGGGTGATGCTGCAGGACCCCTCCACCCCACACAGCTGGTCCTGGCAGGGAGCATTAAACAGTGCTTGAACCCACAGACACTGTTTCTGAGTTTTGTGGAGACCCCAGAGCAGCACCCAGGCACAGCCCATCTGATCCCCACCTTGCACCAGTCAACACAGCCCGGGAAAAGTGGGAGTGAGGGGTCAGCACCTCTGAAGTGTTCCAGCTCACGCCAGGGCTGTGCCTGTCCTTGCTGAGCATCAGCCCTGGCAGGAATCAGGGTGCAGGAGCCACTTCACACCCCTAGGAAGTACCAGGCCAGGGCTGGAACCTTAAGCTTGGCTCATAACCCCTCCCTGAGCTTCCCAGGGAGCGTCTGAGAAGCCCAGTGGCCCACATGAAGTCATCCCAGCTGGAAGCATGCAGGGTGCCACGAGATGCAAGAGCAGCACTCCACAACCTTACAGTTCTTCCAGGGCTAGAGACAGAGCAGAGCCTCTTCTGGCTTCCACAACAGCTTTATTCCATTGCATCCCTGTTTTTCAAGAGAAATCCAGGCCCATGGTCACTGGAATGTGGAGAAATGCAAAATGCTTTAAGCCTCTTGTGCCAAGCAGGACCAGCTGCTCCCCAGCATGCTCTGGTTCTGGGGCAGCTCTGCAAGCAGTTGTGCTCTGACACGGGCTGTCAGTGCTGGGAGCTGCCCCTGAGATGGCTTTGTGCTCCAGAAGCCAAGAACTGCTGCTGCTGCCAGTGCTTCTCCAGGAAAGGCAGACTCTAACCCCAGCAGCGCCTATCTGGGCCCCCCACCTCCACTGGGGCTGCAGCTGTGTCCTCATCATAGCTACCTGCAGGTGGCTCTGGAGGGAAGGGTGTTTGTGGTGGAGCATTCCTGACGTCCCTAAGCTGTGGCTTCAGGCTTACCTTTAGGGGGTCTTGCCTGCAAAATGAACAAGGACATCAATTACAACAGGCATGGAGGCAGCCCAGGTGGCCCTTGGCTACTCTGCTTGGTTCAATGTAACCACATTCACTGTCCAGGACCCCCACTCCACTCTGGATTTGAGATCAGGCATTAGGAAACTCTCCCCTCTGCCAAAGAATGGTGCAGCCTTGGGATAGTTCACCAGGAGATGGGGGATCTCAGTCCTCAGAGGCTGCAAAGACTTGGCCAGACAAAGCTGGAGATGACCTCCAGCAGGTCTGCCAGCTCTCCCGGTCTGTAGGGGCCTCCCTGTGACTCCCTGATTCACCAGGGCAGTGAATTCCCACAATGGAATCGTGCTTGGCACATAAACCTGTCAATGAACCACAGAACAGGATGTATGCTGACGAGCTGGCCTCTCTCTGCACGGAGTCCCAACAGATTCCATTTGGAAGAGAGGGAAAAAGCACAGAGCTGGGTCAGTTTTCCAGGTAGGGTCCCCATGGCAAACCATTGATGGATGCTTTGACAGTAGCTGAGGTCATGGTGCAACTTTCCCTGACTCCCAGCACCAGCTGGATCCCTCTCCCAGTTCAGACTGGTAACCAAACCCAAATGCTGGAGACTAAGAGCTGCTCTACCAGGTTTTTCCCTGATCTTGGGAACTGAATTTTAACCAAAGGACAGAAAATCATTAAATCCAAAATTATTCACTTCACTCCTCTCTCCCATGTGGCCCTATCCTTACCTCCTCAAACTTCCCCTTCCAATAAAGGTCAGCCTTTGCATCCAGGTAGAGCAGAACCAGGTCACAGACCATCGTAGCCTGGAGACAGACAAACACTGAAGATGGGAAACTTCCCACAGGAATGCCTGGCCTTCAGTCCTGGCTCCTACTGAGCCCTGCAGCCAGCTGTGGGCATTTGCTGGGGCAGTGAGCCAGCCCTGCCTGCAGCCAGCTCCACTGGCTCCTCTCTGACCCAACCCAGTCCCAGGAGCTGCCCAGGAGGTCAGACAGGATGCCCAGGCTGCAATGGATGGACGGGAGGGCTGTTCCAGCACCCTCACAGTCCCACATGGACTGGGGTGAGCAAGTCAGGGAGGAAAGGGGGGCAGGTGGGGGGCGTCCCTGTTACTCTGCTGGAAGGGAAGAGCCACAGAAGGGCTCTACAAGAGGCTGCCCCACCATAGTGACAGGACACTGGGTCCCTTCAGAGTCAGAGGAGAAGCAGAGAGGAGCTGCTCTTCTCCTGCCAGCAGCACCCCAGTGATGCTCTGTCCCAGGATCCACACAAAAACCTGACCTCCATGAGACATGACCCTGACAGCACTCAGGATCCAAATCCAGTGGTGTCTTTACTAATGGTCACTGGGGCAACTGAGCTGACACCCTGCCAGACCATCTCCCCTCTGTGCTGGCTGGCACTAAGGAGGTCTTGTGCCCAGGCAGGCAGGGAAACAACTGACAAGTGCCAAATCCCAAGCCACGGATCAAAGGAAAAGAGTGTATCTGGAGTACTCACGGCACCAAAGAAGGCGATGCTGGTGCCCAAGCTCACGGCAGTAGGAACAATGCTGAACTTCCCAGCCTGGTGAGAAACAGTGGAGGGGTAAGAGAGAGGGTGGAGAGTGGCCAGGGGGTGAGAAGGTTGTGGGCTGAGCCTTGCAGGGCAGTGTGCTCAAAGTCAGGAGGTGCTGGAAGGATCCAGGGATATTTTCCCATGGCCATTTGTAGGAACTGCTGTTGTGCTGACTCCAACCCCCTTTGGCTGTCCAAGAACGGACTGAGGTGCCTGATGACCTGGAAGCAGCAGAGGTTACTGTGACCCACGTGCTCAGCAGGAACCTCCCTCTTGCTGCAGCTGCCACACATGGAACCACATCCCAGCAAACACAACCCTAATGTGATGTGTCCCTCCCTTCACAAATGAGTCTGGTGGTTTCTCTCCTGGCTGTTCTCTCCTGCTCCATAGCTCCTGGACCTGCTCTCTCAGCCTAGAAGTGGAGCATGCTGTCCTGTGTGCTTCACCTTCTTCAGGTGCAAAGGGCACTGCTGAGCACAAAAGACCAGCTGTGGACATCTCTCAGTGTGGGAAGTGCTCTCAGCACAGGCTCCCTCTTTGGAAAGCTAAGCATTGAGTTTGTGAGTTATGCTGCACAGAGTAGCACCAACAATCAAGGAAAAATGGAATAGTTTGGGTTGGAAGAGACCTTAAAGCTCATCTCATTCCACCCTCTGCCATGGGCAGGGACACCTTCCACTATCCCAGGTTGCTCCAAGCCCACTCCAACCTGGCCTTGGACACTGCAGTCACAGTTTCTATGGGCGCCCTGTGCCTGGGCATTATCACCCTCCTAGGGAGCAGTTCCCTCCCAATATCCCATCCATCCCTGCCCTCTGGGATCCCTGTGTCCTGTTCCTCCATCCCTTGCCCCAAGTCCCTCTCCAGCTCTCCTGGAGCCCCTTTAGGCCCTGGCAGGGGCTCTGAGCTCTCTCTGGAGCCTTCTCTTCTCCAGATGAACACACCCAGCTCTCCCAGCCTGGCTTCAGAGCAGAGGGGCTCCAGCCCTGGGAGCAGCTCTGTGGCCTCCTCTGAGCTCACTCCAGCAGCTCCAAATCCTTCTGTTGTTGAGGACACTGGAGCTGAAGGCAGCACTGCACCTGAGCAGGGCAGAGAAGCAGAATCCCCCTTTACCTTCTGCCTACATTGCTGGGGATGAGTCCAGGACACAGGGGCGTTTCTGGCACATGGCCTTGATTATGCCACAACTTTTTTCCCCAAGGGTACTTCTAATCAAGAAGAGATTACTTGTCCAGGTTCAGTAGAGCTCAAACTGATCTTTGTCAGGGTGCTCCCACTATAAGATTCTTAGTGATAGACACCCACAAGCCCAGACCAGCTCACCTTGTCTACTGATCACCTCACAGCCCCCATGACAGACCCTCAGAGAGGGAAATCTCCCTCCTCAGGGCACTACCAAAAGGTTTTTCTTCAAATGGGAGAGACTGCTTTCTCCTGCTCTGATTAGAAAACTCTGGAAAGAGGTGAAGAGCTCATCTGGGTAGGGAGAAGGGACAGTAGCAGAAACCATGGGGGTAGAGTGGGAGCAGTGGTGTGAGGGGTCAGCCCAGGGCTGAGGAGCTCACGGTACCTGGCCGTGCACGGAGAGGTCAAAGCGGATCCCGTAGAGCTTCAGCAGGTTCCGGTAGAGCTGCCGCTGCGAGCCCCAGTAGTAGGCGGCAGTTCTGTGGAGACATTGCCTATGGCTCAGAAAGGCAGCTCCATGCAGGCAGGGAAGGAGTTGCCAATGCCAAAGGACTGCTGTGGGCTCCTGGGTGTCGTTCAGGCTGGGAACTGGGCATACACGTTCAGCGATGCCTCCCTGGCACCGGCAGCAGGGCATCAGCATCCCCTCAGCATCCAGTCTGGGTCACTGGCAGCATGCAGCTCTCAGTGTGCCCAGTTCAGGTGGGGACAGTCACAGCTCCCTGTCCTGAGGCTCAGCTCCAAACACAACAGAGCTACAAAGTGTGGGAACTGCCACAGCATCCCATACTGACAGGCCCTGCCCTGAGTTACCATTCCCTGTTGCCTTGGAACCACTGAATCATTGGAAAAAGCCTCTAAGATCATTGAGTCCAACCAATTAACACAGCACTAACACATGTCCACAGGTGCCACATCTACACAGTTTTTAAATCCCTCCAGGGATGGGGACCCCACTACTGCCCTGGGCAGCTGCACCAGGGCTGGACAAACCTTTCAGTGAAAACATCCAACCTAAACACTCCCCTACTGCAGCTTCAGGCTGTTCCCTCCAATAAGGCTCTTTGTTGCCTGGAACCCCCCGGCTGTCCCCTCCTGGCAGGGAGTTGTGCAGAGCCACAAGGTCCCCCCTGAGCCTCCTTTTCTCCAGGCTGAGCCNTCCCCCCTGAGCCTCCTTTTGTCCAGGCTGAGCCCCTTCCCAGCTCCCTCAGCCTCTGCTGGGGCTCCTGCCCCTTCCCCAGCTCCGTTCCCTTCCCTGGACACGCTCCAGCCCCTCCAGGTCTCTCTTGTCAGGAGGGCCCAGAGCTGCCCCAGCAGTGCCAGCACAGGGGAAAGGCACTGTGTCCTGTGCTGCCACATCAGGGCTGGACACAGATCCTTGGCCTTCTTGCTCACCTGGGCACACTAGGGTTTGTGTTCACCTTTGGGTCCTTTCCTGCCTGAGCTTTCCAGCCACTCTGCACCAGCCTGGAGCATTCCATGGCATTGCTGTGACCCCAAGACAGTACCTGGCACCTGACCTTGTTGAACCTCACACCACTGGCCTCAGGCCATGGATCCAGCCTGTCCAGTTTCCTCTGCAGAATGTCCAGCCCTCCAGCTGATCCACACTCCCATCCAGCTCAGCGTCATTTGTGAACTGACTGAGATAAACTTCCTGTCCCTGCTGCTCCTTTCAGAGCATCCATCAGAACTGAAATCTCAAACAGCTGCCATGCCCTGATCCCACCAGCCTCTGTGGCCATTGTCCCAGCATCCTCACCTGAAATTGTACCTGGTGTCCTGCAGGCTGAAGGAATACTGTGGCTGGCACTGGGTAGCAGGGTGGTCCAGGTCACAGTTCCACTCGATAAGAACTCTGATGCTTGCCCCCTGCAAAACACCTTTTATTCCAGGACAAGCATGGGATCAGACTGGCCGAGTCACTAACTGTTCAGACATTTCCAGATCACATATCCCCTTAGCATTTCAGGTCACTCCTCTGCTTCTTGCTCACATCCTTGGCGAATTTTGAGTCACCTACCATAGTTATTTAAAAAGCAAGTACCAGCAGTGCGAGGTCTCCAAAGTTCTCTCCAGCTGCCTCCACCATGTCACGGACACGGAACACAGGACAGGAGGGGTTGAAGATTGGATCATATGTGCAGCTCTTGAAATAACTGGGGTCAGTGGTTTGTAAAATGTTGCACCTGAGACAGGAGAGACGGGGGGGCAGGGGTGTGGGAGGTCATGGAATCGGGGTGCAGGACCACCCTCTCATTGGATTGGGCCCACCAGTGCTCCTGCATCAGCAGGGGGACAGTCAATGCCTCACCTAAAGCCTCAGATGGAGAGAGGGTGGAGAAAAACCAGCCCAGAGGAATATCACATGGAGTTATCCTCTATAGCATGTGCCATGGCCTTCCCTTCTGCCTCTTTGTGCTTCTTTGTTTCTTCCCAGCACCCAGCTCTAGGGGTAACAGGAGGGACAGTTCATGCCACATCTCCTGCCACTGTAAGGCAGCACAATCAGTGTGCCTGAGGCCATGGGGCCAGTGCAGCCCTTCACTTGCCTTCTGTGAAACCAATTTGCAAGGACTAAAAGACAAAAGTATTATTTTCACTTCCAAATGAGAGCTTGGGAATGGCTGGCCTTGTCTGGCTCTCCGCAGTGCTCTACACGGGCAGTGCTTCTCTCTGAGGTGTCCCCATCCCACTGCTCCTAGAGCTGCACACCCAGCACAGCTGAAGGGACCTGTATTCACCTCAACACCTGTCCTGCCCCAGCACCATCTGCCCTGGGTGCCACTGGCTCCACGAGTGCTTCAGCTCCTCAGCCCCATGACAGCTCAGTGCCAAGGCTGGACCAGGCTGCATGCTCAGCCCAGCTGGGAAGTACTGTACTTACCTGGAGAAGTTAAATTTGGTGAAGTGGACAGTATTTTTTATAAAAAGAGTGAAATTCTCTGCCTCAGCCAGAAGAGGTTTCCTAGAAAACAACCACCAACAAAGTTAAGTCTTGCACAGTGCTCAAGGCCCCATTTCCCAGGCTCTGCAGTATCTCCTGCAACCCCAGGATTTTGGCTACAGTGGACAGTTGCAAGAAATACTCTTAGGTGAAGTCCTCTGAGTTTAGCTGACCAGAAGTTCAATGTCAGAGGTCTCCTTGGGCCTGACTGTCCCTTGGGGGACTGTGGTCAGACTCCTGGTAACACAGAGGGAGGGAACAAAAGCTCCCAATATCTGCTGTCTCCCCATGTGTGATTACCTGGGCAGGGTGCCATTCTCAACGGGGCACCAGCCATAGATCTCACAGGTGGAATGGGTGGTGTTGAACATCAAACATTTCCCAGTTTTTATCCCTAGAAACAAGACAACGTAAGACAGGCTGAGAGAGTTGGGGTTGATCACCTGGAAAGGACTTTGGAGAGACTTTAGAGCCCCTTCCAGTGCCTAAAAGGGCTCCAGGAGAGCTGGAGAGGGACTTGGGACAAGGGCCTGGAGGGACAGGACAAGGGAGAATGGCTTCCCAGTGGCAGGTTTAGGTGGGATACTGGGATGGAATTCTTGGCTATGAGGGTGGTGAGACCCTGGCACAGGAGTGCCCAGAGAAGCTGGATCCCTGGAAGTGTCAAAGGCCAGGCTTGGCAGCAGCCTGGGATAGTGGAAGGTCTCCCTGCTTTTGGAAAGGGGTGGAACAGGATGAGCTTTAAGCTCCTTTTTAACCCAAACCATTCTAGGATTTTGTTTCTTTAGCAAAAGACCCAGTACCATTGCCATGAACCACAGGGTTTCCCATGGGACAATCTGCATCTTCTGTGCACATCCCGTCGAGGACAGAGGGGCTCTGGGAGGGACAGAGAGAAGTGCTGTCACTGTGCTGTGCAGCCACCTGAGGCCATGCTGTCACTCCCCCTCCCCCCTCATTGCTGCACTGTGCTCCTTCTTCTCCAAGCGCTTCCCCAGCAGTTAGAGACAAACATTCCCCAGCCTCTAGCCAGTCAGAAGAGAGGCACGTCTAAGAGGTAATCCTTCCTCTCCAGAGCACTTGCACCCTGCTGCTCAGCGGCAGAGCAAGCCTCAGGAGCTACCTGAGACCTTTCAGACAGAACTGGGAACCAGCACAGAGGGATTCAGGAGGGCCTTGATGACTGAGGCCATTAAGCACCTTGTACAATATCATGATGAATTCCCTGGGGGAGAGCTTAGTAGACCCTAAATCCAGTATAACACAAGTTTTACAAGAGACAAGGAAAGCTTCACCCTTACTTTGGACCCACCTGATTGTCAGGAGCAGTAAAAACCTCTTATTCAAACACAGAGAGATGATGGTAGCTGGAGAAACACCACTAACACCTCCCCCTGCTACCTCAGGCCATGACAGCAGTCACCAGCTCATCAGAAACCCACCTCCCCAAGCTCCAGGGGGCACAGAGGCCCAAATGCAGGAGGTGAATCCTCAGGTATGGAGTCTGTTCAGGCCTTCCCTGGGCTGCCTCAGGACAGCCTCAGCCCCTCATTCAGGTGTAAAACCCACCAATATGATTTGAGAGGAACAGCATCTTTGGGCTGGGTGGGGTCTGCCTAGGGGTCTGGAGTCATTATGGCATGCAAGAGAACATTTGGGGCTTGCACAAGGTGTTCAGGGAATGGGTTATTTAGGGGAGGAAGAGAAGGCATAGGAAGGAGGCACTTGGAGTCCGAAAAGGAACACAAACACTGGAACATAAAGGGATAAAAAGAAGCAAAGACTTAAGTGCATGTACCGCTGCTGAAACAGCCCAGCTTGCGTCCGGTGCTGCCTCTGGCCACAGACACACTCATCTGCCAGCACCAAATACTCTGGTTGTCAAGAATATTCAGACAGTTCAACTCAAACTCCCTGCAAAGCCAAAAGCTGCCACTGCTAAATATTCAAAGCTTTCCAAATATGAATGCCATCTACAGCCCCAACGCCAGGAACTGAGGAACGCTTGGAGACCAGCACGAGGTGTAGGCTGGGACAGGCATCCACACAGCCCCCAGCTCTGGAATGAAAAGAAATCCTCAGCTCTCTGTGTCCTTGGCTTGCACACTGCAAACCCAGCATCTAGAGGTGCCTGTGACTCCTGTGAGAACCCCAAAATGCCCTAGAGCACTTCTCTTCCCCCCTGTTGGGACTTTAGGAGTTCTCAGCATTTTAAAGATGCATCATTAGTGCTATTTTCCCCAACCCGAACCTGGCGTTTCTCCTCCTCTTCAGCATTTGGCCACAGCAGGAGCTGAAGGGACCATTAGGACAATTGGTACTTGGCTTAGGTACAAAATGCCAGCACCAGTTCAACTTAAAGGACATTTGCTCCCATCTGCTGAGCTGGGTCCAGCCTGGGAGAGCTCAGCAGAGGACCTGGCCTGACTCCAGCCTTAAAGGGAAGATTTCTCCCAGAGAACATATACCATTAAGTGTTGGCTGGCTGGAAAACCATCCAAACCTTGTGCTCCGTTCCTCCTAAAAACAGGACACTAAGATGGACATTAGTACACCAGCAGGGAGTCATGAAGGAAACATGACACAGGTACCCATGGAGTGTGTGTCAAGGCATCCCCTTGTTCAAAGGCACCAGAAAGCCTGGAATGGGCATACAGTGCCACCACACAAAGAGTTCAGAGCTGGAGAGGCCACCACAAGTACTTCTGGTAGAGCAAATGGATCCACATCCTGGCTCAAGAAGGTATGACAGAGCAAGTACAGATGTGCTGAGGCGTGCTATGAAGCAGTGAGAGGGGAATCAGGATTTGTGGGAATATAAATCCATTTTTCCCTTTTATCTGGTCTTCCACTAAGCAGCAGGATCATTAGCTCTATCCCACCCCTGTGAGGCTGGGCTGGGGCAGGTCCATTCACTCACCTCGGGGCAGGTGCCTTGGGCTTGCTGGGTTGTGGCAATGAAATGGGTCACCAGGAAAAGCACATTTTCTCCCTGGGAAGCAAGAAAGCGCTGTCAACTGGGGGCTGACACCACGGGCGGAACGGCCACTAATGCCCTTGCTGGGGCTTTGGGAGGCCAGCGGTACCCGCGGCACGCCCTTGCCAAGGTGACTGACCGTACGTGCGATCTCCCTGCCCCCGCCTGGGGCCCGGCCGTACCTGCGGGGGCCAGGTGAGATCCGCGGCGTCCCACAGCCGCCGGCCCGCGGCCTCGGCGGCCGCCGCGCCCTTCACCTTGGTGACCACGGCGACACGCGGGGCCGCGTCGCGCTCCTGGTATCCCTTCCGCAGCAGCAGCACCCACCTGCGGAGGGGCGGCGGACTCTGAGGGACCCCCGGCCGGGCCCCAGGGCTTGGGGGATGTCCCTACCCCAGCAGGACCGGCCAGCCCGAGGGCACGGTCCGTACCCCAGCAGGTAGCCAA
>VXBQ01008645.1:10658-23891 GCA_013400175.1 Phainopepla nitens | reverse complement strand
GTAAAGGGGATCCCCGTGGTGGGCAGCAAAGACTCCCACATCTGGTGCCCACTGTGCGGGTGGACGGTGACTCCAACATCTGGTGCCCCTGTGTGAGGAGACAGGCAGACTCCAACACTTGGGCATCCCCAGCCATGCGTTTCTCCAGGATGAAGATTCACAGATCTTCCTACTCCTGGTCTCACCCTGCACCTGTGCTCCAAATCCCTTTGCTTCCAGCACTGCTTTGATGGGTACACACTCAGAAAGGAGATACTGATTTTTTTCTCTGCCATGCCATATCCCATGCTGTGTGCCAGATCCACAGGTTCTCCTCGGGTGGTGTCTTTCATGCAAAATTCAACATCCACTCCATCCACTGCTTTGCAGTCCTCAGTCCTCACACATCTCACCTGCTATAGCCTCCTCCTTGAATATCCTTCATGTCTTCAGTGGGCTTCTTTGGCTCACAGAAAACAACCTTAATCCTCACCACTTCTGGCCACAAGGAACACCCCAGCCATCCACCTCGTTTATTCCAAGTTCCGTGCTGCTTTTTTTCCTTGTGTTTGCCTTTGACGGCTGCAGTGCGTGCTTGTCACCACCCCTGTTCTCCTCACCTCCAGTTCCTTTTACAGTCCAACAGTTCTCCTCAGCTGTCTCGTCTTCAGGCATGGACACGGTTTTCATTTGTCCTGGTTGACACCCTCATTGTTTTCCTGTCCCATTGGAAACTCACAGAACACTTGCTGAGCAAACCTATTCTGATTTCCAGCGGCTCTGGGAGGGGTTCCAGGACCAGGAGTCTGGGGAGCTCGGTGGCTGCTTGGTGTTGGCTTTCAAGCTCCACCAGCTGGAGAACGAATGGGACAGTCACAGCAGCACTGTCAGCACCAGCCCCTGGCTTTGTCATGGTGATTGGCTTTACAGTCCCTCTTTGCTGTCTTGGCAACCTAAGGTCAAAGAACATAGACAGCTTCGCTGTCTGGCAGCTTCTGGTTTGGGCTTGTGGTAAATGAGCTAGAAAAAGTTGTAGTTTTAATTACCTAGAGGTGATATAGATAGTTGCAGAGAAGTACATGAACTAACCCAAGCTTCCTTTTAACTCTTAAACTGTTTGGTTTCATGCATTTTTTTCTTAGGTGAGATTTTTGGAATGGCTATAGCAGAAAACATTGCATTAAACTTAGAAGCAGCTGGAACAATTTCCATAGCCAAGGGCAGCTGCCTCGGCCAAAGGCTTGCAGCCGGGAATTGTTTTCATTCCTCTTCTTAAAATGTGAGAGCTCACATGAAGCTGATGTGCTGTTGGCCTTGTGCCTGTGCCTGTGCAAGAGTCATCTATGACCTGGGATCACACAGACCTTGGAATTAAGAGAGCAAAATCATCCAGTATCTATGGACATATCACAGATGTTTTCATTTCTCTGTTTCTAGTTTTCCCCTTTTTAGAGTCAAAATTACTATAATGAATGTTTTGAATGGTTTAATGTAATTTATGATTGATCAATCAATACAGATATTGTTTTGTAGTCTATATATTGTTTTTATTCTCCTAAAATTTTTCTCACCAAAATAAAAACCAGTTCTTCCAGCCTCTGAGGCTGAAAGAGACCACATGTTGGTGGTTAGTGGTGAGTTGGCAGTGTTGGGCTAATGGTCTTAGAGGTCTTTTCCAACCTAAATGATTCTGTGATTCTACAAAGTTTATCTTCTTTATTTGAAAATAATGATATGATTTACCTAGTGGGGTCTGTCCTATAAATGTGCACATAATTTTATGGTTACGTGTCTAATAAATCAAGCCTGTGCTTTGATCTCAGGACTGTCTGTCCAAACCATTTGCATGTTGTAAATATAGGCTACAGTCTTTAAATCCAAGCTGTCTCTAAAAACCAGAATCATCATGTCTCTAATAATCAGAACCATCCTGACACCCCCTCAGTCTCCAGATGAAAACTTTGTGTATTGAACACAGAAGATTTATGGGGCTTGGTTTTAATCAGTTTAAGTACTTATATTTTAAAATATTTTTCACCATTTATTGCTTCTATTATGTCCTTTGCCCCTACCCCTTCCTGTGTTCTCCAAAAGAGAGATGCAAATTAAAATAGTATGAAATAATACACTCCAAGTCTGTCCTTATTCACCAGCTGGAAAAGATCCACTTGCCTGTGTTTTGACACACATCTGTTTGTCACTGGAGTCAGAGCTGTGTGGTTTTAGGCTCAATAAACCTATCAACAAACCATTTGGGAACCTAAACACACCAAGTGAGCCTGCAGGGTTACACCGGGCAATGTCACTGGGACAGGGCCCTTGAGCATGCCGTTGTCCTGTGGGTTTGATGAGGTGGCCGAGGGACACGGAGCACAGGCCGGCCCTGTGCCCAGGTGGGATCTGCCTTCCTGGAGGGCTGCTGGGAGAAGAGGGAGCAGGCAGCTGGAGCTGGCCTGGAGGCTTGGGTGGGAAGCTGGAGGCATTTGCTGGGCTTTGGCAGCTGCTGCCAAAGTTCATGAGGAATTAACATATAGGGAGTTACTCTGAGAACTGTGATTCTGTTATACTGAAATACCAGTTACTCCCAATTTACCTGCTGATCTCCCCAGCTGGAATCACTGTTCCTCTTTCCTCAAACTCATTTGTGTTCTCTCTGTGTTAGAAACCAATCTTGGAATAACTCACCAGATTTGTTGAATCCCTGTTCACAAGGGATTCAGTGGTTCTAGTACTGAGCCCTTTTTTTGTGTGTCCAAGTGTCAATTTCATATTGTTCCTTTTTGTTTTCTTTGCAAAGGTGCCAGATAGCAGTTGGATGCCTCATGAAGGTGTTACAGTACACCAGCACTGCTGCCTCTTTCCAGGTCCTGTCCCAGTCTGTCCAGCTCAGTCCCAGTCTGAGCACAAATCCACATTGATTACCATTAATGGTACTTTTACAGAATTCTTGAGTAGTTCTCACTTTGCTCAGTGGCCTTTTGAAGCCTCGATTGTCCTTGTCCCATCACCTTTCAGAAGGATCTGCCAGCTTGTTTTGCTGCAGTGCTCTGGGACTGCTCCAGCTGCCTGTTTCTGGAAAATGAGCATTACTACTGCAGGGAAGCTCACTGCCTGATTGCATGTGGAACTTCTATGGTGCAAGTTACACAGGTGATCCCAAAGTTCTAGCTGTAGCAGCTGCTAACTTTGGAGGCAGAGCTGGGTAGTGGAGCCTCCAGCATGGCTCCAGCTGCTCCTCCCACACAGAAAAGGGGTTTTTGTGTTTTCCAAGTATTTTTCTCGAGCGCTTTAATCTCCTTTAGGATATTGAGCATGCTGTTGTGCCCAGAGGTGCATTGGCTCTTGTTCCAGCAAGGACTGGAGCCCCCAGTGCTGCCCTAGAATGCTTCCAGCCGAGCAAGAGACGTGTGGGATAATGAGAAATCAGCCATCCTGGCTCCAGAGGAGCTGCTCACTGCAGCTCTTTCCTGCCAGCATCTGACAGAAGCTTCACAACCTCAGGCCAAGCTGTCATGGCCTCAGGAAGCGTTTCTGGTCTGCTGCCTAAATCTCCCTCATGGAAGTTTCAGTCCACTGCTTCATTCCATGTCTCTTGTGCATGTGGGGAAGATTTATTCTCCTTTTATAGAATCTGTAAGGCTGGAAAAAAACTGCTAAGATTATCGAGGCCAGTAGCTGCAGTTTTGTGTCTGTGTGGTGTGTTACATGTGGGGAATGGCTGTTTCCTCCCTTGCCCCCAAAGCAGACGCAGCAGATGCATCTGGTGCTGGCATGGAACCTCTGCCACAGGGATGGTGCCACACCGTTTGTGCCCTCGCTTGCACAGCTCCTTGAAAAGCCTTGAGACAGGCAAGAGCCTGCAGGGACTGCTGAGACACAACACAAACACTCTTGGAATGACCTGGGGACCTGTCTGCCTGACAGCAGCACATCGTGCAGGGACCAGGGGACAAGAAGACCACCTTGCTCTGTGCCATCTTTTAATGCCCTGCCATTTCCTGGCTAGTGGTGGGAGCAGATACACCACTGCTGGCATTCTGGAATGCTACGTGATGCTTACCTCATCCTCGGGCTGTGTCTGCAGGAGGAGGAGGGGAGCATGGCAGGATAATGAGAGGATTACTTACAGCCAGCCTCCCCGGGCCCTGCAGCTCATCTGTGCTGCTTTCAGAGCTGGCGGGGGAGGGGGGAGTGGGGAGGGATAACTTAGGAACATGAGGCTAGGAAGTGATTTAATTAGGACAGGGAGCTGCCCTCTCCTTGGTGCAATCCACCACCCCCTTCCAGTGCTTAGGGCTCCCCTTTTCCTCCCTCCAGCATGGACAGGGCTCAGCTATGCAAGCAGCTGCTTATTCCAGTTATTAAACTGTGCACCTGTGACTCCTGTGCTTTCCCAAGCAACAGCCCAGCGATCCCTGTGGGTTCCACAGCCCAGCGATCCCTGGAAGAGCTCCCGCAGCCCAGAGATCTCTGCAGCTCCCACTGGTCCCATGCCCGGGGCTGCAGCAGCGATCCTGTGCCCCGAAGCCTCCAAAGTCATCACTGGCTCAGTCTTTGTGTCCATCCCTGGTGCATCCCTGAGCTGCACCTGGGGCTAAGGTCCACAGGCTCGGTTACTCACTGCCATTTAAAGGGGGTAGGTGGCAGTCCCGACACTGATTTTCTCTCTAGTGCAAATCCCATGTTATTCCCCTCAGGATTTGTATTTCTCCTCATCCTGCTGCACCTGCCTTATGGGAACTGTCCTCCCAGGGCACAACAAACCAGCACTGCCCTGCCAGCTAGTCTCCCAGTCCTCCCACTCCAGCAGCGTCACTGGAGAGGCTCAGCCAGCCCTGGCTGCTGCTTGCTGTCCACTGCACGCTGTCTGTGGGGATTATCATCCAGGACTCAGATGAACCCTCTCAGCCCAGCTCAGAGCATGTGTGCCAGAGCTGCTCCTGCCCCATGGCCCATAAAGCCTTTCCCAGTTCCTGGAGCCCCAGCACTGACCCACATACCTCCCTGCAGCTCTGGAAATAGATTGATTTCTTGCAGCCTGATTACACCATTGTCATGGCTCCCAGAAAACAGAGGACTTTATATTTTTAAGATAATTTGGAGAAGGATACTGCTCTGGAAAACTGGTGTATGGTCAGCCACAGGGAAGCAGCAAGCAGCTGCTCCTGGAGCTCCATGAAACAGGGTTCTGGGAGCTGCACACAGGAATGGTTTCATTTTACATCTGTTTGGAATCGAGGGTATGGATGGGGCAGCCAGTGTTTTCTCTTACAATTACAGGCTGCCATCTTAAAGCCCTGCAGATGCTGTTTAGTTTGGATTTTTTTTTCTCTGCTAATACAATTTTCAGGAACAAACTCCTGTAGAAGGGCTGTCTGGGTGCCAGTGGCTGCTGCCATCACCCTTAATTAATGTGTGCATTAATGAGCAGTCAATTAAAAATCAATTAATACATGTTCTGTGCAGAGCATGTTACTGCTGTTGGATAGTGGACGACACATGAACTGACCAATTTTGTAATCCTATTTAAAAAAAACCCCACAAGTGTGCTCGAGAGGCCCCACTGGCCTCCCAGGTGCCACTTCAGTTACACTCCAATCCTTTAATACCCTGCTGGCTGCATCCCCAGCACCCCCTGCTCTGCTTTGTGTGCCACAGCCTAACAGGGATTTCTGTGCATTTTTAGAAATAAATGTTTTTAAATATAATAAATATCAGTGGCTATAAGGCTCTTTTGCAGCTTAAAAGGCTGATTGAGACCCCTGCTAGGACAGCTGAGAGATGTGACTGCCATTGACTTTCTTCCACAGGGAGAGCCCTCTCTTCTCTGTGAGGACTTTCCTGCCCTTCCCCTGCTCTGTGCTGGACTCCCTTCTCCTCCTGTGTCCCTGTGGATCTTTTCACTTGCCTTCGTCCTGCTGACAATGGATTTATTACTGAGATTAAAGCTGAGTCACTAAGGAGGGCTCAGCCTGTGCCTCCCTGCGTGCCTGTTGAACACTTGCTTTTTAATGAAGGAGGATTCTGCTATCTCAGGAAGGACATTTCCCTAGAGAACAGCAGTGTAGGGATGGGGGTAACTGTGGATTATAACTAAATTCCCATTAATTGCACAAGTTCTCACATCATCTGGCTCATAACCTTGGGCAGTTTTAGTGACCCTGCCCTGGTGCTGGCTCAGCACCATCCTCACTGCTCACAGTGGGGCTGGGTCCTGTCTGGGTCAATATCAGGGTATTTGTGTACTGTAAGGCTCAAGTCCCAGCCTATCCCAGCCCCATGGGGTCCTGCTTTCTGTGGGTCTAGCTGGAGCTTGTCCTGGTGCCTGGAATCCCAGCAGCAGCAGGGTGGCAGCGGGCAGCACAACCCTCCCTTTCCCCACTTTCTGGGGGGGCTTTCCTGAACACTGACTGGGGAGCAGCTTCCCACCCGGAATCGTGGGGACACAGAGATCACAACCAGCCAGAGGTGTCGCAGAAACAGCGTTTATGAGGATGACCAAATCAGCCCGTGGCTCACAAGCCACGACACAGAGGAGCCAAGCGGGGCCTCAGCTCCGGTGGCGGCAGCGCAGGGACAGGTGGGGCACAGAGCAGTGTTGGCAGACAGAGGGGTTCACCGGAGCCAGCGGATCCTACTGAGGGTCCCCACAGCCTCTCTAGGGCCCCCAGGGTCTGGCCCACAAGAAGTAATGGAACAGCTTGCCCACAGTCCCCAGCTCCTCGCAGCATGCAGAGGATGAGGATGGAGCAGGGTGTCCATGCTGCAAGGCCTGTCAGGTTGGCAACCTCATGTTTGAGTGACTTCCAAAACACGCTGAAACTCTCTTCCCTTCCACTCTAGGTGGCCCACGGGCAAAACAGCCAGGGGTGGCTGCTGCAGCAGTGCTGCTGGGGACCACCCCCATGACACCCTTGCAGCTGGGGTGACCCCAGAGCATGGAGATGATTGCTGGCGAGGGGGCAATACTGAAAAGCACCTGCTGAGCCTGTCCCAAGCTCCAGAGAGTCTGGAAGGGGCATCATGGTGGGGGGCTGAGTCCCCACGGTGGGGCAGGTGGTGCTGCTGGGGTGCAGGAGAATTGGGAAGCCAGCTCCAGGCAGACCAGCCCAGGGATGCCACTGGGGATCTCCAGGGACAAGACAACATACCTGGGGTCCTGAGCACCCACACCCCGCTCAGGACTGGGGCAGGAGCCTGGCCACAGCATTATCTTCCAGCAGACATGGCCCCCAGTCCACCCCTCAGACAGCCAATTCCAGTGGCTGGGAAGATGCAGCTGGGCTTTTGCCATGCCAGCCTCCACTGGCTTTCCTTGGGTGCCTGCCCAGCCACTCCTTCTGGCCATATCACTTCTCCATGTCATGTCTCCAGCTGCCCCTGAGCTCCCTCAGCCCCAGCCTTTGAGGAGAGCAGCCCTGGGGATAGGGATGGCAGGGGTGCCTGTGGGGATGCATGATTGGCCCCTGCCTCCTTCTGAAGGGGACTCTGCAGGAGGCAGGGGGGCTGCACTCAGGATGAGAGTCAGGATGGGCCACACTGGGCTTCCTGTCCTGGTCCCTGGAGAACCTCTGCATCCCCGGCTGCATGGCTGTGCTGGCAGACAGGAGATGTGCTGCACAGTGCCAGGTTGTGCTCAGGGAGAGATGACTAGGACACGGCTCCTCGTGAGCAGGGGAGGCACTGGGCTGAGAGCCAGGTCCTGAGTGCAGGGGATGGGAAGGGAGGGAGGCAGCAGGCCCCTCCACACTGTCAGAAGTGTGTGGGGAAGGGTGAGCATCCTCATCCTCTCCAGGTGGAGCCCCACAGCCAGGGCAGCCCCAGTGGCTCTGCTGTCAGAGGGAGCAGGAGGAGGGGGGTGGGTCTCAGGCCTCACTGCGGGAGGAGATTGCGACGCTCCCATCTCCAGGTGCCCCCGTTGCCAAGGCTGTCATCTCTTGCAGTCATCGGTGTCAGTGTCTGGCAGCCCGGTGGCAGGCTGGGAGCTGGGCTGGACTGCCTGCACTCTCTCCTCCAGGCTGCCAGCCGGGAACACCACGTAGCGGGCGCTGACACGCTGGGGCCGCGGCTCCCGCAGGTTCTCCTTGCTGTGCCAGATGCCGTAGCCAAAGTAGACGAGCAGGCCTGCAGTGGGGACAGGGACAGCAGGGCTCCAGCACAGCCTGGCTGCTGGCACTTTCACGGCTGGCATCATAGTGGAATGTGGCACAGATGTGGCCAGCAACCCGGTGGAGCAAAAAGCTAAAGCACCATAGGGGCTTAACTGAGCTGCTTGAAGGAAGAAAAGGGTCCTGCAGCACGTTAAAAGCAAGGGGAGCACCCTCAGTCCCTGGAAAAGGGAAGAACTTCCTGAGCACCAGGGAGCTGCCTCAGGAGGAGGGGCTGGTTCTGGCCCAGGGCTTTAAGGAGGATCTGAACTTTAACAGGAACAAGCTGTAATGCTCTGGGAAACAGAGAGGCTCAGGAGATGCTGGGAGACCTCAGCTTGCATCTCCAAAGGGGAACTGGAGGCAGAAAGGGGCAGGATATGCTTTATAGATCCATAAGGGGGGGAGAGGAGCTGCCAAAGCAGCTGGAGAGTGCCAAGACAAACCCTGTTCCCCCTCCGCAGAGCAGCTGTGGGAGCACTCACCTAAGAGAAGCCAGATGGCAAAGCGGAGCCACGTCATGTAACTGAGCTTCAGCATCAGGTAGATGTTGAGGATGATGCTCAGCGCTGGGGATAGGGGTACCAGTGGGATCTGCAGGAGAAAAGACCACATTCTCCATCTTTAAAAACATAGGGACAAAAGACAGCACTGGCAAATGTGTGGGACGAAGGGACTGTCACCTTGGGATTTCTAGAAGTGGCATTTTTTCTAAGGAAAAGGAACAATAGAGCCAGGAGCTGGGAGCCAGGCTGGCAGGGTGGGCACAGGCATCATCATGAGGACCAAACAAGCTCCTGGTGTGATCCTGAGCCAACATGGTCCTTGCTGGAGGAGCCAGGGCAGGGGCATGGCAGGGAAATGCTATCATCACTGGTGTTATGACACTGCACTGACTACATCAGGGCTCAGGTGGGTCGAAAACAGGAAAGGGGGAGCACAAGAGGCATAGAGGAGGTTGAAAATGAGCTCCATCATATAGGCAGCCAAAGTAAGGAGCTGAGGCAGGAGAGGAGCAAAGGAATTGTGGGGATGCAGAGAAGGGAGCTCAAGGTGGACAGGAGCAATCCCTTAGTCCCATGAGATGGACACAGAACTGCTGGGGATGTCCCCTCCTGGGGACTAGCAGCCACACAGAGTAACTAACAGCAGAGGCACCAACACTCCCCACACCCAATGTCCACAAACACCCTCTTCCTCCTCCCCTCCCTCCTCCTCCTTCAGCAGCTGTGGTGCTTTCCACAAAGTGCTATGTCTGAGAGCCCTGCAGATCCATCAGAGCTGCTCCCACCTCCCCTCATCCCTGCAGAGGGATTCCCTGCCTGGGGCCTGGGCATACCTGGAAGGTCTGGGTGCTGTGTTGCTGCTCGTGTGCCCAGATGAGGAAGAGGCTGAGCAGGAAGCCCAGACTGAATAGGACCAGCAGCAGGGAGTAGCTCCAGGTGGGCAGGTGGAGGTGGGTGTTGCCAAACACTAAGATGGAGCAGAGGCAGATGGCAGACACCATCAGTGTCACCACGGCCACTGTGACCACCTCACCCGGGTAGAAGTCGCTGAGGAATTCCAGGTAGGGCTCAAACACTGCCTTCAGCTGCCCCGGCTCCCGCTGCTCTTTGCTTTTGTCCCTGTCCACCAGCTGCAGCTTGTCGGAGAAGGACTCGTACTCCTTCAGCTCGCCCCCGGACGGGCCCTCATGGCACTCGGGGTTGGGCCGGCCGCTGGCCGCCGGGGCAGGGACATCCCCCTTCTGCTGCTGGAAGCGCAGGACGATGATGCTGGCGGCCACGAAGGTGTAGGCCAGCAGAGTGCCGATGGACAGGAACTGCACCAGGGCCTCTAGGTCAAAGACGAGGGCCAGCAGGGCCATAAGCAGCCCGAAGACCACGATGCCGACGACGGGCACCTGTGTACGGGGGTGCACTCGGGAGAAGATCTGAAAGAAGAGTCCATCCTCGGCCATGGCATAGACGATGCGTGGCAGGGAGAAGAGGTTGCTCAACAGAACTGTGTTCATTGCTGAGGGACGGGTAGAAGAAAGAAAACCCCATCAGATCGAAACCCAAACTGGGGATTGTTCTCAGCCCCCAAGGCAGGTGGGTGGGCAGCTCCCTCCCACCACTGCCTGTACTCACCACAGATGGAGCCAGCAGCCACCAGAAACCCTGCCCAGGCGTAGCCTCTCCTGTAGAACGCATCGGCCAGGGCAGAGTCAGGGTCCAGCGTGTGCCAGGGCACCATCAGCGTCAGTACAACTGACACCAGGATGTAGGCGCCGGTGGCCAGCCCCAAGGAGAAAGCGATGGCCCTGGGGACAGCCCTCTGTGGGTTCCTGGCCTCTTCACTGGAGGCTGCGATGACGTCAAAGCCCACAAAGGCGTAGAAGCAAGTGGCTGTGCCAGCCATGATGCCTGACAGCCCGTACGGGGCAAAGCCACCTTCCTGAGTGCTCCAGTTCTTGGGCTGTGCGAGGACAAAGCCCATAATGAGGATGAAGAGGATGACGCCCATGCTGATGGCTGAGAAGACGTGGTTGAGCCAGGAGGACACTTTGGCCCCAAAGGAGATGAAGGCGGTCGCTACCAGCAGGATGGCAGCCGCTAGGAAGTCCGGATAGCGGGCCAGGAATGGCACCTGCCAGGCACCCACATGGGTCTCAGTGAAGTTCTTGATCTTGTGGTTAAAGATGGAGTCCAGATAGCCACTCCAGGCCCTGGCCACCGCCGCTCCCCCAATCATGTACTCCAGCAGCACGTTCCAGCCGATGAGGAAAGCCCAGATTTCCCCCACGGACACATAGGTGAACATGTAGGCAGAGCCTGTCTTGGGCACGCGGGCTCCAAACTCAGCGTAGCAGAGAGCAGCCAGGAGGGAGGCAAAGCCGGCGATGATGAAGGAGACGATGACGGCAGGGCCGGCAATCTCCTTGGCCACGGTGCCTGTGAGGACGTACAGCCCAGAGCCCACCATGCCCCCGATGCCCAGCAGCGTCAAGTCGATGGTGGAAAGGCATCTGTTAAAGGATGTCTCCATCATGTCGTCCTCCAGGGTCTTCAGCCGGTTGAGCTTCTGGCAGAAGCGGGTCAGGTCGGTGGAGCGGGGCAGCCATCTCGCCATCCTGGAGGCACTGGGCCTGCCCTCGGCGGAGTTAGGGGTCCTCAGCAGCAAAATCCTGCCTGGAGACCTGGTAGAGGGGCAGGAAGTGGTGAAGGTCCCTTAGCAGTGAGGTATCACGTGCTGGGGATAGGGTGGAAAAGCCACTGGGGCATGTTCCAGGTGTCCCTGGCTCCTCAGCCAGCATGGAGCTCAGCACAGAATTTGTCCTCCTCCAGGAGTGGCACAGGACAGGGACATGTGCCAGTGTGTCAGGTAAACCACAGCACTTCCAGGGCAGCATCACCCTGTTAAAGCCCAAACCACTCTGTTCTGGTCCTGCTGAAGATTTCCTTGCTGCCTCCTCTCCACCTTATCCAACATCTACCTGAACTTCACCTTGCTGTGCCAGGATGCCACCACGGGGGCATGCAGCACCTCCCTGCTCTCAGGATTCTGCTGCTTCCCCAGGGAAAGCTCAAGCATGATGCAGAGGCTGCAGCAGAAGTCCAGAGCAGCTCCCATGGGAGTCCCCAGCCTGACCAAGAAACAGCCAGTGCCAGGGACCAGACACCAGCTGGCAGCTGCCACCGCGACAGTGGGAGGACACAGCGCTAGGGACCTTCAGGTGCTGCTTCCCAGCTGCTCCATGGGGTGGTTGGTGACTCTGGGGACACGCTCCCCTCCCAGTTCCCCTCCTTCCTGTGCCAGAAGCCCCACACCTATGTAAGCAACATGTCCTGCTCGGAGGGCTGGTGCAGCCCCGCTCCAGGGTCCGCCTCTTAGAGGCCAAAAGGTCGTGGAAACCCCACTGGGAGATGATGGAAAGACAGGGCCGATGATGGCCCATGAGGACAACGTGCACAATCCGTGCTGGCTGAGACTCTCATCCCTGCACATCCAGGTCCCCGCGACAGTGCTGGGGTCCCCAGTCCCAACAAACGCAACAGGCGCAGCCGGGAGGATGCGGAGCTCGGTGCCCACTGGACACGGAGCATCCCCGGAGCTCGGTGGGGACCCCGGACCGAGGAGGGTGTGCGGAGGTTCCGGATTCATCCTGGGCGGGGAGAGGCGACAGTTTCGCCCCTGCTCAGCCCCGCCACGATGCCGGTTCCAGACGGCGCCGAGCCCCGGCCCCGATCCCGGCCGCGCTCCCCCGGGACGCTCCCCACAGTGCCGGCCCCAGCCCGGCCGCTGGTCCCAGCCCGGCTGCCGGTGCCAGGGNGGGGGCCGGGCCCGGGCCCCAGAGCTGTCATCCCGGAGCGGGGAACGGAGGCTGGGCGCTACCGAGGCTGCACCTCCAGCCCCTGGGAGAGGCAGACGAGGAGGGGTCCCCACGACCCCAGGGTGGGCATCCAACGGGAGTGTGTGCGCGGCTGGAGCCGCACGGAAACGGGATGCGGTGTGATCATAGAGATATTGCAAAGGCTGGAGCCCTGGGCTGCTCAGGAGACAGGTTGGGAGGGCAGAGGATGTTCAGCCTGGAGAAGAGAAGGCTCCAGGAAGACGTTAGAGCCCCTTCGTATGCCTAAAGGGGTTCCAAGAGCGCTGGAGAGGGACTTGGGACGAGGACTGGAGTGACAAGGAGGAATGGCTTTCCACTGACAGGAGGCAGGGTTACGTGGGATTTGGGAAGGAATTCTTGGCTCTGAGGGTGGGGAGGCCCTGGCACAGGGTGCCCAGAGCAGCTGTGGCTGCCCCTGGATCCCTGGCAGTGCCCAAGGCCAGGCTGGACAGGGCTTGGAGAACCCTGGGATGAGTGTTCCTGCTCATGGACTTCTAATCCAAGGTCTCTTCTAACCCAAACTACTCTGTGATTGAGCAGTTATCCCAAATCTCATCCACTGGATGCAGTTCTGGACAGAGCAAAGGGCTGAGACCCTGCTCCTCTGCCTCTGCTCTGGAACTGCTGCCTGAAGGGCAGGCACATCCTCTGTGCTCAGGTGTTTGTCATGGAGAAACTGAGGTGTGGGGAAAGCTGCGGGAGGGGGAGCTCCTCAACAGGCTGCTTCAGCTC
>VXBQ01008644.1:430845-471538 GCA_013400175.1 Phainopepla nitens | reverse complement strand
GGACGGACTCGGAGCTGAGCCAGTGGGAGGTGCGGGTGCTATTGACGTCCCTGAGAGGTGCTGAAATGACAACCCACAGCAGCCTCGTGTGTCTGTATGTGGAAACAGCTCTGATGCTGGCAGCCAGATCAAATTTATATCACATTTCTATCAAATATGTGTTTATATCTGGGACCACTCAGTTTCCTGGGGACTACTTTCTTGAAGTAGTAAAGCTGCACAGTTTTTGAGAATTCAAAGCGTTGTGTCCTTAAAATTCTTAATGCAGTATTTAAATAATTAATTACCGTTTAATATAAAGGGGATTTATTAGAGTGGCAGAAATGTTTTTTCATCTAGAAGTGTGTTGGGATAATCAACTTCCCTTGTGTCAGAATTATTCACTCTTCCTTCTTTTCCTTTTTTTTTCTTTCTAGATTGTGGATAACTGGGGAGAATATGTGGGATAACGAAGTACAATGCACGAGGGAAGCTCCATGTTCCTGAGGGAATCTTTAGGGATGTGCAGCTTCTGAACTGCACCAATCATTGTGGCTCAGACAGAAACATTCCAAAGCTGGAAGGGACAGGGAAGAAGATTCCAGGAGTGGTGTGGGAAGTGCTTTCTCCCAGGTGTGGACAGTGCTGAGCTTGGAATGACTTAAGAATATTCCTTGTCCCTCTCTGGCTGCCAGCCCAGGACTAAGTTGGTGTTCCCGAGTGGTTGCAGTTCCCTGCGTGTGGAGGGAGGAAGCTGTGCTGGAGAGTGGCAGAAAGGTCTTTGCTGGTTGTTCTATACTCGGTGGGCGGAAAACTCTGACCTTGGCAAGACGGGTTTGTGAGTATTGAATCAATCCTGCCTCCTTTTGAATGAGTTCTTTTAATGAGTCATCAGCAGGGACGCCTTTTAGCCACCTTTAGTTAAGTTTCTTTTTCACTGATTTGTTGTTTTGATCATGAAATTGACAAAACCTTAAATTAAGATTAAATTAATTAACCCTGGAAAGCTAAATTAACCCTGAAAAGTTTCAATGAACCGATCCTGAGGGAATTGGGGATTGGATGACCGGTATCTTATGGCCCTTGAAGGCCATGTTGGGTTTACCCCATGATTTTGGTGCCAAGGGAAACTCCAAGTTAAGAATAATCAAAGAATGAACCAGTTCTCATGAAACTCAGCTTTCCAAAACTTTATTTAGGCTAAAAAAAGTTGAGAATGCCCTTGGTGGAAAAGCATCTGTGAAGCAAAGCAGGCTTAAAATGCCTGTAAGCTGGAAATCCAAGAGAAATGCTCCTGGCATCCTGGGCTTGCCAGGCAGGTTTTGTACCAGATTGCAAGGCAGTTTTCCTGCCTCTGGGTAGGGGGGTGGCACCTGCATCCCACTGGAAGAGGAAGACGTGGAGAGAGCTGCAGGTGGGAAGGCAGTTGCCGCTGCGCATCCTTGTGTCGCAGGTCGTCCCGGCGGGCCTGCGCTGCTGCAAGTACAGAGGAGATCGGTCCTGGGCTCCCTGTTTGTATGCCCATGGGGCTCGGAAGAGACACTGGACTTGAAACTGCAGGCATGTTACCCTTGCTGGAGTGAGAAGCAGTGAAAGCTGTTTGCTGTCTGCTTCTTCATCAGCTTCACCTCAGTCCCCTGGGGCTCCAGAAAATCCCACCTCACCTTTGCTTTTGCAGGGGTCTTTAAAAGGGGGCCTTGAGCTTTGCTGTGGCTCCCATTTATGGAGAGGATCTGTTCCAGGAAAAGCCCCATGGTCTGGACTGGTGCCATTGCAGGGAGAGCAAAAAGTCCCATGGCTCATGTGGCTCAGTTGTCTGAATTGCCTCCAGGCAGCAAGGATTGTTCCTAAATGTCATCCACTGTTTCTGTGACTCGGTGAGGTTGTGTTCCCATGTTCCCCTGAAGCCCAGGGGGTGCTTCTTGTTGCTGTGTGCCCTCTTGCCTTTGCCTGCTGTGAGCAGCTTTGTGTTGCAGCTCGGTAAAGTCCAGTTCAGTGGTTTCTATGCAAGAAACCTCTACAGTGAGCAATTAAAAAGGAGGTGTGAAATCCAGGATCCTTTGATTTCTGCAGTGGGCTTAATTTTTTTTTTTTCCTCCTCTCTTTCAGGAAAGGAAAAACCATTTAAGTGGGCCCAGTGATACCAAAGCTTTGGTGTTTGAGCAGCCAAACCAAGTATCATCTGACCCTGCTGGCCTGAGCTGGAGGGTCCCCGGTCCTGCCTGCTGTGTGAGGTCAGTCAGGGGGACACAGGGTTCCTCTTTTCCTCTCTGCTGGGATTAACTGCCATGAGAATGCCGTTTTTGACAACCCAGTCCTACCAGTGTCTGGTGGAAAAGGGCAGAGGTGAAGAGGTGAATGCCAGAGTTCCTTGGGGATGATGGAGTTGTGGTGTTTGCTATGCTGAGAGGGGCAGGTTGGACGTTCTTTGTGTGTGTCTAAAGACTGGTCTGGGAGTTTGGGAGCCCAGGGAGCCGAGCTCCCGGTGTATTCCCAGCTCTTCCAGGGGTGGCAGCTGGTGCAGGGCTGGGTGACGGCCTCTGGTTGAGCTGGGGGCAGGCACTGGCCCTGACACAGACACGGGGCAGGGGCAGTGGGGGGGTGGTTGGGAGGATTTGGGAGCAATGGGAGGAAAATGAGGGATGGTGCTGGGTGGAGTGATTGACGTGTGCTTGTGTCAACACAGCTGTGCAGGGCACTGGGATCTGGGTAAAACTCCAGCTCTCCTGGTGTTCAGGGATGCAAGGTCTGAGGGACTGGATTTACCTACTGATTTCCAGGACAGCAAGAATAAGAGGAAGTGTGGTGCTAGAGCTGTGTCACATCAGACTGTGTTTTCCTCTGAGAACAGATAGTCTCTGGACTGCAGTAAGATTGTTGGGAGTGCTTTACCACTATCCCTAAACATTACCTTTCATCTGGGAGAAATCCTCTGATGTGTGCAATTTTAGGAGGCAGAATTCCACTTTTGGTCCTTGCTCTCTGGTTGTGATACACGAATCTCTCCCACAGGAAGGAAAGCCCTGGGTGCCAGTGTCTTGGAGGCAGCTGAGAGGCTGCCCCCAGGAGATCAAGGCCAGCCAGAGCTGTTGATCCTGGCAGCTTTTGTCTGGGAGAAGTCCTCAGACATTCGTGATTTTAGTAGGCGGAATCCCACTTTCAGCCATGGGCACCTGGCATTGTGTGTTAGCTTGCTTCCAAAGGCAGGAAAGTCCAGCTCGCCAGTATTTTGGGGGCAGCTGAAGGACAGCTCCTGGGAGAGCTATACCAGCCAGAACTGTAATTTCTGTCAGGTTTCATTTGGAAGCAATCCTCGGACATTTGCAGTTTAGCACTGTGACAGCAGAATTTTTCAGGGTCTTCTCCCACAGAACAAGGATAAAAGCAAATGGCCCCAAGTTACTCCAGGGGAGGTTTAAATTTGGATATTAGGAGCAAATTTCCTCACCCAAAGGGATGCTGAGCACTGTAGCAGGCTTCCCATTTGGAATTACCATCCCTGTAAGTGTTTGCAAACCATGTAGATGTCGCACTCGAGGACGTTGTTTAGTTGTGGGCCTGGCAGTGCTTGGTCAATCATTAAGAGTCGATGATCTTAGAGTGCTTTTCCAACCTAAACATTTCCATCATTAAACTCAGAGGCTTTCTCTCGCTCAGAGGATAGCATAAGCTTGTGGCAAGGAAAAGACGAGTCTGGTGGAAGAGCTTCTATCAGAAATCAGGTCACTGAAAGTAATGGGAGTGGTAGTTGTAATAATCCCTGTCCTGTGTTGTATATTTGCTTGTTTGCAGGAGATGCATATGGATTCTCAATAACCTGTGCTTCCACAAAATGCCTCCTGGTCAAAAATATAGAAAGAATAGCAATCAAACTGGGACAGCCTGCTTTTTCGCTTCCTCCTTCCCTTCTGGATAGCTGTTTGGTCATTGATGCTTTCTGAATGTCACCTTTCAGCAACTGAGGAGTACCAAGTATTTTCCCTAAAATTACCACCCAGTATTCCCCTGACTGCAGGCAGGCTTTGGAGGCAGTGGCAGCAATCTGAAGTCATTCACAGACCTGGGCATTCATTTTTTGGACAAAAAATCCTCACGTTTTGAACCTGTCTGCTACTCACAGCATGCAAAGGCTTGCCTGAGAAAGCCTTGAGTAAATATTTCAAGACCCCTAGTAATCACAGAATCACAGAGTGGTTTGAGTTGGAAGGGCCCTTAAAGCTCATCCCATTCCACCCTCTGCCATGAGCAAGGACACCCTCCACTAGGCCAGATTTCTCCAAGCCCTGTCCAACCTAGCTTTTAACACTTCCAGGCTGGGTGGGCAACAGGAGCACTGGATGGGGAACAGGAACACTCAGAGCAATTTTATGGCTTTGGAAGAGCTCAGGCCTTTCTTCTAGAGGCAAAAGCTGCTCCAGCTGTGCCATGATGGAGTGTCAGGTAGGATGGGATTCCCAGGAAGCAGAGAAGCAGAGCAGACCCCAGTACTGCTGCAAAGCA
This sequence comes from Phainopepla nitens, assembly GCA_013400175.1. Taxonomy (NCBI): domain Eukaryota; kingdom Metazoa; phylum Chordata; class Aves; order Passeriformes; family Bombycillidae; genus Phainopepla; species Phainopepla nitens. The sequence continues at coordinate 467,059 of VXBQ01008644.1, read as the reverse complement.
GGGACAGGTGTATGTGCCTGTGAACTGAGCCTGTGAACACACAGGGGAGCAGCTGCCTTGTTCCAGTAATTCTTACTTCTCCCCAGCAGCCTTGAACACTAATTCTACACTTGCAACTGTGGCTTAAATGCTGTGTTTGTGGGATGAGGCTGTTTTTATTATAAAAATAAAAAACTTGAATGCTTAGTCAGCTGAAATAATTAAATTCAAATTTATTGAGTCATTTCCTAGCCCATTCCCCTTTGCTTGGGAAGAAAGAAGATTTTTAAAAGTTGGAATGCTTCATTTTAACTTTTTCCAGGGTATGTTGTTTCAAACTGACATTTCTGTTTGAAAATGCCATCCCCAAATAGCTTTTAGAAATGAGAATGAAATGCTGCAGTTCAGGTGAAACCAAGTTTTGGTATCCACAATGAGAATGTTTCTTTTCTTCTCATTCAACCCATGTGCCCAGAGAGCCACTTGGACCCAGCACAGACATGACAAGAAGATTCACCTGGTAAAGCAATGACCTTCAGTGAGGCAGCAAATGTGTGCTTGAAGCAGCTCCTCAAATGCCTCTCACAGCACTGGAGAGCAGCAGGGGAAGTTACTGACATACCTGCCAGATCCTTGCAGAGCTAGGGGACAGCCAGATAAGTTTCTGATGCACCCTGCACACCCATAGGCAGTAAAACCAGCAGAACTGCAACAACCAGGAGCTCCATTTAGAAGAAGCTCTAGAATGGCAGCATTTACGATTTTCACAAGCTTGAGTCCATCTTACACAAGCACTTAAATAATACAAAACTTGGAAAGCAGAAAAAGAATTAGAGCATCTCACAGCAGGTCTAAGGCTGTTATCCTCAAAAGAAGAGGAGGGCTCTGACTCAGCTTTGATAGGGTGTCTGCCTGCCCCTAGCTGAGAACCCTTAGCCTTTACTGAGTCCTGGAGAAAAATCCTCAGCCGGGGTGGTGTCTCTTCTCCTGCTCTGGAAGCCTCAGAAGAAAGAGCAGGATGTTTCTCCTATCCAGCAGTTGACTCTAAAGAAGCTCCTTTATTTAGGGAGAAGTGTTTAATATATGCTGACACTAATACAATTGTAGGGCTTGCATACCAGCAGTTCTGCTTCAAGCCAGTCTCACCTGATTGGGCTTTGATGTGGCCAAGGATTTAGAAGCTGGTTCCAGGGTAAGCAGTCTAGGAAGCTGCATATGCTATTGGACAGTTGGAATTGAGATGGCAACTGGTACTCTGAGAGAGGAAAGGTGAAATTACAGGGAAAGGTTGATAGATGTTCTGCTCCAGAAGTCAGAGCAAGCAGGAATACTGGACTTCGATGCAGGATTAAGTGATGAAAGGAACTTTTGCTTTAAGAAATCAGAAACTTAGGTGAAAAAGGTGCTTTTCTGCAAGGTAAAGTGTTCCTGGATGAGACAATCAGCACAAATGGTTTAGTAGCTTACAACATGGGGTAAGTCTGGGGGAAGGTGCACCAAGTAGCAGCAGCATGAGGCCCAGGTGGGTCTAGGGGCAAAGCCACCATCTTGCCAATCACCAGAACCTGTCCCATGTGCTCACAAGTGCCGGAATTCAGTTTGGGGCCATGTCAGTGACTTCGTATGTGCAGCTGTGCACTGCCTCTTTGCATCAACGCCCTGCAGTGTGCTGATCATGGAGAAGCCACTGCTTGACCCAGTCTCGGTGCAGCCATGTGTGGGGGCCAGACTGAAGGATTTCAGATGAGTCTGGATGAATCTCGAGTGTGGAGTGCTGTAGCTGTGAGCTATCTCAGCTCCACTGCAAGTTAGCTAATGAGTCTCCTTACTAAATCATTAGCTCTGCTTGCTCCCTGTTAACCTTTTCTCCCAGCCTCATCAAGAGATACGAGGAAACATGCATCATGCAAAAGGGGAAGGTCTGTTCTTTGATTTACTGATGCGCTGACCTGTAACGTTTTCTGGGAGGAAGCTTTCCCCCACTATAACCCTACTGTCTTTGGCATTATTATGACTGGGAAAAATTTATCTCACTTAGTGGAAAAAGGCGGTCTAGGGAGTAAGGGAGGGAAGGACTTGCTGATTCCATTTCCGGGATTACATTTCTTCAAGCAGGAGAAACATCGATGGTAGATTTACAAGGCATCCACTAGGAACAGCATAGTCAGCTCTGCAGTGTGGTTTGCAACCTGCAATCCCAGCACATTCTGCAGCTTGTATGTAGTTTAACTAAAATTTAATTTACTCCAGTCGGGACTTTTCTTGATATTTAGGCTTGCGTGTAGTGACACCACATGTACCTTTAAGCACACAGCTGACAAGCATGGGCAAAGACTTTCTCTATTGAAATGTGTCATTAGAAAGCATTGGAGAAGTTGCTTTTATTTGCTTTGCTCAGAGATCCAGCCCACTGTACCACTGCTCTGTGTGGCTGTTGAGGCTCAGTTGATAAGGTCTATTTGAAGCTGCAGGGCCTTGGTTCTTTCCTGTGGTGTGTTCTTCCAGTGAGATACCTGTGGGGTTAGAAGTTGCACGGGAGATCTTCAGGCACAGAGCGGGGGAACCCAAGATACCTGTCAACAAAGCAGGGAACTGACTCTCCAAGGTATTGAATAGTTGATAGTCCTGCAACCTGCTGGAGTGGGGAGGGACATTCCTCTCTAGTAAATCTTGAGGATCTAAGAGTTTTACAGACTCCACTTGGATTGGTCTCTGTTAACTTTGTGTCCCAGTCACACCATAGAAAGGAATATGCTTAAGACTGGCCAGTTCAGTAGTGAAGCCGGGGTCAGATACTTCAGACAGGCTAAATCGTTCCTTGGCACAAATCAGCACACTCTCTTCCAAATGTAAAGTTTTGGCCTTTGATCACTCACCCTTTTTGGTGAAGTTTCTTTTCTTCCCCTTTCCAAGCACTATGGCTTTAGCCTGACCTATATTTCTAACCTGAGCATATAATAAATCTTTTACCTCACTTAAAAGCACCTTGTAGCAATGGTCTGAGGAAACGGTTATGGGAAACTACCCCTGACCTTTCAGCTGTTGTCCAAGGTGATCCTGGTTATCTGAGCTGGTTCCCACCAGAAACACTGGGTTTGGGAGTGGTTACAAAAACCCCAATTTCTTACTCTCTGAAATCGGCATTCCTTGATGTGGCTGGAACATTTGGGGCTATTTGGTGGCCTAAAAGAGGGTGACTCAGCCCAACAAGTTGTGGTTGTCTAGGTCTGCCTCAATATTGGCCCCTGGGAATATTGGTTAATGGTGCAGGGAGTTTGATCAAACCTAACCCCATCAACAAAATAATCTTTGGGGGATGGAAAGCAGGATTACCTGCCCATGCCCTGAATTTCCTCTCTCTCTGTGTGTGTGTGTGTGTGTGTTTGATTCACATGAATGAGGTGTTCACCTTTCATGCATTTGGGTTTTCTCCATTTGCTTATCTGCCTGGGAGAACACTGCCTTGCAGGGATGAAAAACAGGATGAGACTGTAGTGAATGCAAAAGTGATTCACTCAGGGCTGTGGAAATCTGTGATCCCAGGCTAATGTGATGCATTACCCCAATGTTCTGTGAGTATGTTACCAAAAATTCGGTAAGATAAAAAAACTCCTTAACTCTGATGTAGCATTAAGAAGCAGGCATTTTTTACTCAGCCAGATGCACAGAGGGATAGCTCCTCCCAAAGCCATGCATGCTGAGTACAGAAAGCTTATGTTTATATATTGTATTCTACATATATATTCATTGATTGACCTGGACCAAACATACCTATGATAATAATTTCCCAAAAATCATTAACATATTTCTCTTCCCCTTTACACATGCATTCTTCTCTCCTGAGGCGTCTGTCTGGTGGACCCCAGCGTTCCAGTCAACCTGGCTGTGCTGGCAGGGCACCGGGGCTGGTGAACTTCCAGTTCTCCTTCTTACATAATGGGCATTGTGCAGTTCCATAGACCAGGGGTTTGGGTAGAGCAAACATTGTGTTGGCGGACCAGGTGTAGACAATTTATCATCTGGTAACAAATACTTCCAAGATTTTGTAAATTTTCTTCAATTCTAGTGACAAGAAACTGTTTTCTAAAAAACTAGTTTTTTAGAAAACTAGTTTTTTCTAGTTTTCTAAAAAACTAGAAGAATCCTGAATAACTTGCCAGGTAAGATTCCTCAAGGGATTTAGTTTGTGCAGTGAACATGGCTGGACTGATGGCAAGTGCACAGCCACAAGCCTCAGAGCCCTCGCTGAAGGGGTGGTGTCCCCAGTATGACTGACTGGGCTGTCTGCAGCCTCAGAACCAGAAGATTGTTGCTGCTGTGCTCAGTTGTCTTAAAGTTCAACAAATTCCATAATGGGAAGGGCTTAGGTGAGTTTAGTGCATTATGTGGGAAAGTCCTGGTGGGGCAGGAGACGTAGCTCTTATTATTTCTCGTAGTACATTTTTTCTTGTTTAAATACAAAAGAAGACAAGTACGACATTATCCAAAATTACTAATTCTGAGGACTAATTTCTAATTGAAGACACTGTATCTGATAGATACATGGAGTTGTACAGTCCTTTCTAGCCAGGGCGTCCTGTTCATTTATTGTTAGCTGGCCTTCAAAGAGCTGAGTGATCCCAGATCACTCACAGGAGCAAAACCCACATTCATTCAGGATCTTAAAGAACAGATGGGATATGATGTGCCTTGTGCAAGGGTATCTTTGTTCCGTAGTCAGAAGATTTCTCTGTCCCTACTCAGTAAGGTCCAACTCAGACATCATGTGCATTTTTAGCTGGTTCCTGGGGTCCTGTGGGCATAAAATTACCTCCTACAGTGTCTAGTGGGGCTGTGTGCTGATGAGGTTAGTGAGTCAAATCCAGGGTCTGGATTTGAAAGAGCTTGGTAAGGAGTAAGATTCATAACTGTTGTAATTACACAGACTAGTTCTTCATCTTAGGAACAGAGCCAACCTGTTAGTGTGCAGCCAGCCCTGCAGTAGCTGGGAGGTTGGTGATTTATGTAGTGGTGGTTCACTTTTCTAATGATTTTTGGAAAGCTGGTCCATCAGCTGAGGTTATTTGCACCTGTAGATCAGCACAATCAGTTTGATGGTGGTGGTGGATTGTTCTTCCTATTTGATTGCTCTGCTGAACATATCACCCTGATCTCAGAGAGTGCAAGGAAAGGAAAAATGGGGATGTGAGAATACTCAAAGTATCATTCTGGATGCAAACATGCAGATAGCCCATGCAATCTGTGATGTGAACATGACTATATGTTAACTAAGGGATGCATGAAATTCCAGCTAGTGGGGTAACTGCATAGATCAGCCATGCCTAGGAAAGTCTGTGATCTCCCGTTGCACCCTGAAGTACCTTCTGTACCCACCATAACCCTGATTTTCTTTCCCCGATGTCCCTTTGGCCAGTGCACTCACTGTAGGCAGCTGGAGCACTGCTAGTGTGTATAGCCTGACATGTTTTTGCAGCATGGGTTGTTGGATGCTATTTTGAACCCTACTGATGCCTTAGGATTTTAGCTTTTATATTTTTCATATATTTGTAATCCTGCAGTTCTTCAGTGTTTAACTGTAAACTCCATAGAGAGTGTTAATTACTGCTTTCCCATTTTAGTCAAACAAAACAATTCCTCTCTAGGCTTGGGAATCAAGAACACCTCACTGTCTCAGGCCCTGAGAGATGTCAACAGAAGTGAATTGAAGGGGGAACAAACTTGATGTAAATGACTTCATTACCTGAAGCTGTAATTTGAAGATTGGTCCAATATGCAAATAGACCAACTTACAAAAATGTGAAAACCCATGACCCGTTGTCCATTTTGGGTGGAGCCCCTGAGGAAGGCTTAGTCTGCCTGAAATGTACCTGAAGGCTGTTCAATAAATACAACTGCTTTGTATTCCCTTAATTTTGCCTGGCCTCTTGTTTTTAGATAGCCCAATAAGGCATCGCTACAATCACCTTAGAATGTGAACTAGAAATAAAAAGTAAGATGATCTTTTTTTGTAGTATCTTCTGGATGCAGCTTAAAGGCTATGTTTGGTGAAGGGGGTTGCTGTGTGTTTGGACTTACGGGGAATAGGGAGAGAGGAGTCCTGTCCAAGGCTGTAGGACACCTCTGGCTTTATGGCTTTGCAGGGGCTGAATCTGAGCATGATGGATGTCAGCTTTGTGTCTCAGCAGCCCTCCTCCTGTGTCTCAATCCTACCAGCTCTATCCAGCCCTGGAAGCAGACCGGAGCATGGTTGCCCAGTTTCTTATGCACACTCCTTGTGAATGAACTCCCACTGGTCCAATCCTTCCTGTTCCCTGAAAGGAGGGGAGAAGAGCAGGGAGAATGATAGGTGAGATGGAGCAGAAAGGAGAGAAAGAGGACACAAAGCTATTTTGAGGCATTGCAGCAACACTGAGAAGGAGAGAGCAACCTCTCCCTCTGCACCCTAACACAGTGATCTCAAAGGCAGAGCAGAAACCCTCCCAAAATAACACTTTGCAGAGCACCATAATTAAGGAAAACCATCTCTTCCAGGCTTCCCAGAGCAGCCATGTCAGTGAGGACATCAGCTGGGCTCTGTCCCTGCTCTTCGGCTATCTGGGGAGCAGAGCCACTGCCAGTGCAGCCTGCAGCCCGGCAACTGTGGAGGTGTGAAACACTGACACACCAGCTGCCAGCACCATTTACATCAGCAAGATTGGTCTCTTAGGACAATAATGGATGTAGGACAAATGATAATGGTGAGCTGAAAGTGCTATTACTCATTATTGAAACTTTGTATTGCTCTCTGGCCAGTGCTGAAACTATTAAGCCGGCAGCCAGTGGACAAGCCTTCAGTAACCTCTGCCGCTGAACTAAAAGCTTTTGGAGGTGAACAGAAGTGCTATAAATCTTGTGGGTGACGTTTAACATTTGTCAGAGAAACACTCTGGACTTATTTTAATCTCTTCATTTTGGAAAGTTCATAATAACAAATAATGGTGCCTTGAACCCGGCCAGGGAATCTCCCTGCCTCTCCCAGCTCCAAATGGAAACTCAAAGTGGCTCCTCCATAGAAAGGGCAGCTCTGCTCATCGCTGTTTCTCATGCACTGTGTGGTCTCCCAGCCACTCCTAAATGGATACAGTGCTTGCAATGTTTACACTCGCTGCCTGTTACTGCAATGACACTGGAGCCTGCAAATGTTCTAACTTGATTTTTTTTTTTGAAAAAACTGTCCATTAATCTTCCTCGGTGCTTGGAAGGAAAGTAAATTATTTATGATGCAGATGTTATAGGGGATTGTTTCTGCATTAACGTTTCATTTGGGAGTGTTAAATCTGTCTCTCGTGCTAAGTTAGGGATTGAGTTTATCAGGTGACTTGTCCAGAGATTAATTGCATCCAAACACACATCTACCAGTGTCTGTTCTTCCCAGGTGCTTCCCTGCCATGAAATGAGTGTCCAGTGCTCCAAGTGAAACAAATTCTGGGCCAAGGTGAATAACCTTATAAAGTGTACTTTAAAGTTGTAAATTTTGCTACTCGCCTAAATGAGAAGCAGTCTCAGCTGGAAGAAAAAAAAGGATTTTGTGCCATGCCATTAGTGTGCCTGCTATTTTTGGTTGGGCTTATTCAGGCCATGGTGATCTCCTTGATGGGAGGCTTTACTGGTAGGTAGATCAGTCACTACTGCACTAGAACAGGTTTGAGTTGCTAAACCTAATTTTAAATGAGTATGTCAGGAAAAAAGTGACCTTTTTAATTGTCCCAATGGTATCCAAATGGAAGATGTAGGGACAATTTTCACGACAGGACAAGAGGACACGGCACAAGCTGTGCCAGAGGAGGTTCAGGTTGGACATTGGGAGGAATTTCTTCACTGAAAGGGTTGTTAAACACTGCACTCCCCCTGCCTGGGGAGGTGGTGGAGTCCCCATCCCTGGGGTTCCTGGAAGTGTCCAAGGAACCACTGGAGGTGGCACTCAGTTGCCTGTGGTCTGGTTAACAGTGTGGGAATCGGTCACAGGTTGGACTCAGTCTTGGAGGTCTTCTCCAGCCTTTATGTTTCTGTATATTTGTGTTTCCTGGGCTGTCCCTGTCACTGCTTGTCCCAGACCCCTTCCCAGGAGTGAAGGCAGCAGGTTGACATGTGACCAGTTAGAAAGGGACTGTTTTCCCAAGTCCAGGTATTAGCGTGAGTTTTAGAGATACCCATAACTGCTATATTAAAAAAAAAAAAAAAAAATTAAAACACTACCAAAGTCCTTTTGCAAACAGCAGAACACTATCTTGGGGAAAGCTGTTCAAGGCAGGATATAAGCTAACAAATTCCACCTCACCTTTCTGAGCACAGTGTGTGTTTAAGCAGTCAGGGAGCTGCAAATGCACAGGCTTTTGGAGGAACTGGCACTACCATATGCAAAATGTTGGGATATGCATCTGGCTATCCTCAGCACACTTGGGGCAGTGATTTGTCCCTCTCTTGTAGCAGTCGCAGAGCCTTCTGCTAGGCATCTTTGGAGATAGGAAATGCCTAGTCATGGACTAGGCCCTGCTTCCTGCCTCAAGACCCTGTTTTATCTCTTTGTAATACTATTGGCTACATTCCAGGTGTCCTAAGACTACAGGTCATTTCAGCTCGACCCTAAAACCATTGGATAGTTTCCCAATCCTCACTAACCCTATAAAAACCCCTGCTCCTGCCAGTTTAGCAGAAGACGCCGTCACTGGACACCCCTTCACGGAACCGGCATTCTGAGGAACCTCCACATGGCGTTTCTCGTCTCTTCTTCCCTGAGTCAGCCAAGGCAAACCCTAGCAAGCTAAGAGCTGGAATCCTAAAGGAGCTGGAAATCGCCTAAAGAGCTGAACCACCTGATTCACTCAGGTTGAGCTTGCTAGGATAGCCTGCAGCTGGGAGCCTGCTGGAGATCTCCAGCGCAAGCAGTCCCTCACGGGACCTGCTATCTGGGAACACCTGCAGCTGCAGGAGGTCTGACTGGCCTCCTGGACCCAGCCCGCATTACTCTCTCACCCACAATTAACCTTCCTGTGACTGCCATGACAGAGCAAGTTGCTATGTGCTCTGAGAGCATCTGCTGAAAAGGATTGCATAAACACAATGTACGCAATGAAAGAGCACATAAACCTTGACCACCACCACTTCCCTGCTCCATGTTAATGTATCTTTGGGGGAAATGCATGTACAAATAAAAGCCAAACTGTGATACGGAGGTGCCTGAAGTATGTTCTCCAGAGAAGAAATGTTTGAACAGTGACTTGGAAAGAAGACGTTGGGAGCCTGCAGTGGATTTGACCAGAGAAATGAGTCTGTTACTGGAAATACTGATTGTCTCAGAGGTTCAGTGTTGCCAACCAACCTGCACGTACACTACCAGTTTTATTGATACATGCATAAAACTTAAACATGACATCTCTGTCAAATGAATCACTGGGTACTATTTAACTAATGCTTAAAGCAGCTGCTTTTAAAAGATTATCTTCAGGCACAGCCCACCCAGGCAGAACAATATCATCATCTTAAGCACTTTCCAAGTTGCCAGCAATTGGGAATTCTTGCCTTGTACCAATATAATTATACACAATATTAGAGGAAGTCATACAAGAGGGCATTCAGCACCTGATTATTCTCTCTGGCTCTGGTGGCTTCACTGGTTTTACTGATAATCTCCATATACAATCCATGTACAATCACGTCTCTGGGTGTTTGATGCCCTTGAGTGTCTGAGTGGTTTGAGATTTGGTTGCTGGTTTGCAAGTAGGATTACTGTGAATCAAGATTTTGGGCTACTCTGAAATCTTCTGTGTTACTGTTTAAATAAAGATTGACCACCTTTTTATAGAATATTCTTATCATGACAACAGGAGGGCATTAATGTCATTTCTCACTGAGAGTGATAGAGTAAATTAAGGATATGTATTCCTGTTCAATAATGATCAAGTGATTAAACTTTAAGTTTTGTGTGAGTGCAAGAAACTTCTACCCATACTGAAGATACTGTCAGTTTTCTTTTTTCTGACTTCTCCTCATGCTTCTGCTTTCTAAGTGTTAGCCAGCACACAGGAACAAGTGCCAGCAGGGAGTAATAGCAGAAAATGTAGGTTTCTTTTTGGCAAGGATATTTTTGTACCAGATCTCCTCTAGGATACGGCTTCAGCCCTCACTGCTCCATAGCTGACAAGGGTAAGATGGGTAGGGGACGGAGCCATTTACTGTCCAGCTCATAGCTGCACTGTCACACAGCTGGGTGGCTGGAGACTGCTGTGTGAGCTGACCACGGGGACCGTCTGGGTCTCCATTTCTGAGCTTTGTGCATCCCTGTAACTGGAGGATGTGGGAGAGACAAGGAGGGAGAGTATCCACCCACCTCTGTCTTTCAGAAGTGACCTGTTAAATTAATAATCTGTTTCATCTCTGTACATCTAATGCCTATCCCTCCATCTAATCTCTCCACCTCTTTGGGTAAATCATCCTTCTGTTAGAACTGCAGCATTCTTCCTAGGAAAAGGGTGAGTGGTGATGAGTGGGAAACTGAAAGCAGAAAACAGATCACTCATGATATGGCTATTAGTACATTTGCTATTAATAAGTCAGATATTACTTAGAAGTCCCTTAAACTTTATCTCCTGGCATTACAAGCTTGATAGCAATTCAGGCTGTTTATGGTCCCTATTAAATGAATCTGCTTCTCAACACCAGTTTTGAGCTAATGGAAGGCCATCCACATGATGGAAAGTTCTACCATCTTACACCCTGACTCCTCAACATGGATCTCAGCAGAAGATCAGGGCTTACCCTGCAGGAGATTTATATGCACCCAAGAGCTTTAGAAGCATAAATCTTGCTGACTGATCAGCAGAAACTCCACAATGTGCCAACACCTTCAGCAGAACACAACAACCTGCCCTACATCTGCGGGCAGGGAGCTCATTTCAAAGGAGCTTGTGGCCATAAATCCTCTAAATACTTTGGAAAATCTTTTCCAGAACAGACAAAGCAGGTTTGTGGGCTGCAGGGAGCATGTATCCTGTGCACATCATAGATGTATTGCCGCATCATGACCTCACAAAACTCCTTGAGCAGGCAACTCTTCCCCCTTTTCTGGCATGGCTGCAGCTTAACGATAGATTCTGAGTTTGTCGAGCTGCTGGAGTAAAACACACAACAGAGCCAAAGACATACAGCTTTGTAATTGCTTTGACCCCCTTGGCTTCCCTGCAAGCTCCTGTCTTTTATCCTCCACCTGCTCCTGTAGCTTTCCTGCCACAGCTGGTGAGAATAGGGCCAGGTTTATGAAAGCATCACCTGCCCATGTCAAAAGTGACACATCCCAATGCAATCTAGAGTTCCCCGTGTCCTGAGCCTCTGATTACTATATTTATAATCCAGTCATGCTGAAAAACACAAACAAAACTTCTGTCTGACCTTCTCTATTAAACCATGAGGACTTTTTTACACTGGGATTTCTAATACCTTGACATATGCTGTATTTTTTCTGGTGGCATTTCCCCTGCTGCTCCTCATATTGTTTCTGTGGCCAGACTGTGCATTGTAAATCTCTCAGCTTCAGCAAGGTGTAAGAGCACCTTGCAAAGGGAGCTGGCAGCCCTGGGTGAGATCTGTGCAGGAAGGGCAAGGGCAATGACTTGCAAGTGATGCCAGAGTGGTCTCTGAAGAATGAGTGTCAATGACTGCTTTATGATATGTTGTTAAGGTGGAGGTAATGAGAAAATCTCTCCCCAGCTGCCAAGCCTTTCACCCTCACAGTGTCTGAGCACCTCCAGGCTATGACCTCATCATCAGTACCCCAGTTTAAAGGATACAGAGGTTAAAGCATCTGCTCAAGATACTTCTGAAAGGTAACAAAAAGGGCAGGAATGGGATCCAGGTTTCATGACTCCCCCTGTGCCCCAGAAGCCTAATTCCTGCTCTTACCTTTTGCATCTAAAATCAGGCACTTCCCATGAACTGTTTCTCTGTTTATGGAACTGTGTTAAATGTTATCAGCAGAAACCCTGCAAAACATATTCACACAAGGCAAAGTGGGTGTCTTTTGATCAGGTTTGTCCGCACCCACATAAATGACCAGTGGCAGAGGGTGGTGGAGAGCCCACCCTGACCCTCCTCTTTCCTGCACTGATGTATATTTGGAAACTGGTATGAGTGCATGCTGCTCTCTAAGTGCCAGTTGTACTTAGGTCTTCTCTTCAGGACTACTAAAGACCTCTTGATGTTGTGCTGGTACAGGTCAGACTAGATGCCAGCCTCTTCCTCAGTACAGCTGTTGTCCAGCCCCTGGGGCTCAGGGTTGTGCAGACATACAATGTTAATGAAGACCTCTGTCTACATGAATAATTGTCATGCAAATGAGGCCTTGACCTGATTTTCTTTGGACTAGAAGAAATCTCAACTCTAAAGTTTACCAGCTTTGCCCAACATCTGAGTGGGAGGAAACCAGTCTTTGTCTGGGAGATAGCTTCTGGATTTGAGGGTTCCCATCCTGCACTGACCTGGGCAGTCTTATGTGAACTGTGTTGTTAATTGTTTCTTGTAATTAATCCCATTTTTGAAGCTAGTGAAGTCATCAGCTTCAATTTGAATGTGTTCCCTCTTGGTTCAGATCAAACTCTTTTAGAAGCTATGCATAATTTATGGGCCGGTTATACCCACTTCCAAAGAACAAATGAATGAGTAGAATTCCTTTGTAAGCTGACTCATACATAGTACCACCTCAAGCAGAGTCAGAGGCATGCAGTTCTTCTCTTGATATAAACTGCTGTATCCAAGTTTGGCTGAGAAGCTATACTTGACCTTACAGCTTATGCTGTCATATGTTGTCAGGTAGGTAGTGGTGTTGCAGTGTTTCTTGTGTCTGCGTATATTCAGCTGCCACTAAACCTTATAGATAAGCCTGGCCTAGATTGCTGGTGCTCTTATGTCAGCAGAGAGCATGAAATGCCAGTCCTACCTCAGAGTGCTGTGCTGGCAGGGTTCCTGGTGCAGGGGAGGGAATCTAGCTCAGCTCTGTGCTGGGAACTCTGATTAGTGTACGCCTTGTCTGCTTCAATAACAAGAAAATTGCATTTGCTCAAACCTTTTATTAAACACTTAAATCGGGCTTTGGTAGGTTTGTTGCTTTTGCCTGTTCTGCTGAGGCAGGGAGAGGGAGTGTGTTGTTACAGCTTGGGACTGCACTTGAGAAAAGTTAACTTCTAAACCAGCCCAAACTGAGCATTTTTCCCCATCTGATGTTGCTTCGCTGCCAGCAGACTCTACACTGCTCCAGAAGAGCCACAGCTGTATGGGATGGGCATCCCTACACCATATATGCCTTCACACCACGAGATAATTGGGATGGGAGCTGCCTTTTTGCACAGACCATCCTTTTGCGCAGCCTATGGGAAAAGAGGATCCTTGTCTGTGGTCTCACTGGTAGTGTCCAAAAGCCCTTTAGAAATTCATCCCTCCCAGGGTCTCTACAGGCTCTTTTGACTTTTGCATGGCCACCACCCTTGTCAAGGTCCGTTCCAGGAACGTTTCACTGCTCTGGACCCCTGTGCCATAGCCCTGTGGCTTGAGTGACCCTCATGCATTTGAAATATCCTTTATGGCTGTTAGGAAAGAGAAAATTAAAGAGAATGACACTTACAGGACATCGGAGATGCAAAGGGCCTCTTTATCCAAGAGACATCTCTGCATTTGGGGCAGTATTTTACCTGTTTAAATGGCTTCTTTTAGAGCACTTAAGCACACTGTTGTGCCAGCTAAGTATGGATTTTTAATTAAGACCCCTCCATCCTCCCCTCTTTTGCACATAACTATAATTTTAGAGGTTAAGAAATCCCCTTAATATCTAGTGAGAGGTTTTGATGCTATATGTTCTTTAAAGAGAGCCCCCCCCAACCACTGTGCTGTATTATTAGCTCTGAGGTAATAATTTTTTACTGTCTTCTAGGACTGATGTCCGGTATTAGCATTTCATGATCATATCAAAGGAGCAGGGGGGATGGGAGCTATACGTGTCAGCTGATGTTTCAACATGTGGCTTTAATCTTTTTAATTAGCACAGCTTCATAGAGAAAAGCCCCCCAAAACCCCAAAATCAAACAGGCAAAACTCAATACACAAGTCTTTGTCCTGGGGAGGGTGAGTGGCTCCCACTGCTGTAGTGTGGATGTTCCTCATTCACAGCAAATGGAGCATGACTGCAGAGCCCCGTGTTAGGCTATGGCCATGGGGGCCTGCGGATGCCTCAGTGACAGATAAATATGCAGGAGAAGGTGACTTCAGACCTTTCTGTTTGTATAATTCATACATTAAGTAAACATCTGAGCAAGGTTTCTATGGTATCAGGGTTGTATGTCATCCCGGCCATGTGTGCATTTAGAGAAACTCACAAAAACTTGCAAAGTACCATGTTTTGACAAACAAGACTGAAGACAGAGTTCTGCTCTTGCTGTAGATGATGTTTTGTGTCTAAGAACACCATTGCTAGCTGTGGTTGTCACCCATGAGAGATGATTCTGCCATCCTGGGTCAGACTGGATCATCTCCTGCAGTGATTGGTGGTGGGTATTTAGGAGGAATAGAAAGGAGAGGACATATGCCTGGTGCTGCTTCAGAAACACTCTCCCACAAACGTTTCCTGCCCAAACCGAAGGCTGCCCTTGCACATACCCCAGCCATTTCTCTGGCACTGCACTAATTAGGGCCATCTCTTCTCTGCCTGTTGTGACATCCTGAGGTCAGTGATGAGTCCTTGAATCACAGGTGTACATTTCATGAGCAGTATATTTCACAAGCAGTACATTTTCAAGCTGACCCAGCCAGTCTAGAAACTCAGTGTTTAGCTACTGTCTCCACTTTTCAGTTATCACTATGCAGGTTTTTGCAGCAATGTGCCCTGGCAGCCACCCTGGGGAGGGCAGGTAGCCCTGGACCTGCTCACCCTTGTATTGGTTCTCTCCCTACAGAAATGAAGACTTGTATAAAATATATATTAATGCTGAAAAGCACCAGGGATTTGATTTTTTTGCCTTCACTCCTTAACACCCTTGTGTACAACACCTTTGGGGTCTGGAGATGCACACCCTCATTTTGTGCCCTGCAGAAGCATCCCTGCTTTACTGTTCTCCTCCAGCTAGTCTGAATTCAGCCTGGCTCTGGCTGCTCATGCTGCAGACACCTCCACTTTGTTTTGTGGATGTCTTTGAAGGCTGAATGTGTGCTTTGCTGGCAGAAGCTGGGCTGGAGCTGCAGCCACACACATCAGCAGCAGTGGCAGCCCCTGTGCCTCACCCCTGTGATCTGGGCTGCTGTTGACAACAGTCTCTGCTTTGAAGGAGCATTCAAAGCCTCTCGGGACCAGTTGGGAGATGACTTCAGACCTCTCCAGTTTAGCACATGGCATTCAGTGGGCAAAGACACTTTCGTTAAAACTGATAGATGGCATATTTTTGGAATATTTTTAATTCAAAGCATTCTGATCAAAGTGCTGGAAATTAGGATGTTGATGTGAGATAAGTACTCCTTTCTTGGCGTCTGCACCGGAAAAGAGCATGCAATCTGCTCTCCCTTTGTGTACTCCATGTCAGTTGCAAGCATTTCTACATAGCTGATGCCTTTAGATACTATTGCTGACTCCTAATGTCAGCAAATCCCACTGTGATTAGGCCTTGAGGTGACAAAACAAAACCTTGACTGTTACAAGCTAGGTAACTCAGTGCTGAGATAAAACGTAAAAATAAACCCCAGTAGCCTTTTAATGGAACTGAGTACAGCACAAAATAATTTTTTATAAGTTGTTAGGTCCTCACAGCAAAAGGGAGAACTATAAAATCCTGTTTCATGGCTTTTTGATGGCAGTTGTTTCATTTAAAGCTTTTAGTGAAGCAGGTTACATGGCAAAAGCAGAATAATAAACAGTAAGAAAATGCATTCACCCTGTGAAACAACCACAATTAAACACTCAGCAGAAACTTGGAGATATCAGCTCCAGCTTGTCTCCTCAGGTTTCCGTCTTCAGCTTTCCAAAGAGTGCAGCTCTCATCACTAGTCATGTCCCCCTGGTTCTGTCTTGACTTTCTCAGAAACACAGAACAGTGTAGGTTGGAAGGTACCCTAAAAATCATCTTGATCCATCCCCCTGCCATGAGCAGGGGCACCATCCACTAGACCAAGCCTCATGCAACCTGGCCTTCAGCACTTCCAGGAATGGGGCATCTTCAGCTTCTCTGGGCAACCTGTTCCACTGTCCTACCACCCTCATTGTAAAAATACTCTTTCTTTTAGCTAATCTTTTATTTTAAAGCCCTTATCCCTTGTTCTGTCACAACTTGCCCTTCACCTTAGCTGTCTTTTATAACTGTTTCCCTGCAAACAGTCTCCAGAGCTGACCTTTCTCTATGGGATATTGCCATGTTGTGGCACAGTAAAATGGTCTCTCCTTGGTTTTGCTGAATGAAATGAGAGGTACATGAGGTGGTCTTCAGCCCGTTGGCTTTCCTGATTCAGGCCTTGCTCAGGAGTTTGCAGGTGAAATTCAAGTTCAGCAGTAGCTGAACTAATAACAAACCTGCACAAAGGGATTTCTCACTCAGTGCAACTGTCATGCCCCCGATGGTATGAAACTGTGTGCCATGGAAAACATACATGTTTGGTACATGAGGAGATGCCAGCCAAGTGTAGGAACTGTTTGCAGCCCAAACCCACTCCAGCCAAAATGAAGAGTAGGGAAAGGAGTGGACTCCTCTGAACATCTCCTGGTACCCAGCAAGCAGTGTTGAGTGGTTGTGTTTTGTGGGTGGGAGTCTCCAACACTTGTCAGGGCTTTCTTCCTGCTCGCTGTGCTTTAGGTGCCAGTATGATGGGGCCAGCTCAATTTACAGGGATGGTGCCAGGGAGAGGAGCCCTTCTCAGAGGGGGTTTCCTCTGTGTGTGAGCTGAAGTAGGCTTTGCATCTAGTGTGGAAGAGGAAAGACGGTTGTGATGAGTCCAGCCCATCTCTCAGCAGAAGATTGCTATTGAACAGTTAATGAATGATACCCTTTCACTGGGGCTTTGTTTAGAAATGGACTTACATTTAAAGCTATCATAACACTGATACTGGATATAAAGAATGAGAAATGTCCATGAATGCTTCCCTAAAATATTTATAAGTGATATGCTGGAAACCCTACCCACCTCTCTAAACTATCCCAGTCCCAGGGGTGTTATAGGCAGCTTTGTCCTGGTGGTCACAGGCCAGCAGATGCTGCTGGACATCAGGGGAGGATCTTGGTACAAAACATTTTGCATACAGCCATCATGAAATTCCTTCAGCTTGATTATAAATGTTGGACCTAAGCTTTTTGACAGTATCCTTTTAATAGAAACCAAGTCAAGTCTACCCGACTCTGGGTAGGTAATGCCATTGGAAATACTTTCTTTTTCTTTGTCTTTTTCTTTGAAGAAACAGAATATGAGAAGCAAATATAAGCTCACATTTTCCATTGATCTCATATCAGAGATACAAACAGCTAGAATTTTAATGTCACACCTTACAATGATGTAATCAAACCGAATTTCTGAAATCAATTTCTTCATAACTGACCTTTCCAGATGAATGACATGTTGCTACACTGCTCCATAGACAATCATTTCCAGTGGAAAGACTAACCATTCAGATCACTTTAATTAATCTTCCTCCATTCTGCTCTCACCTGGTGGACTTACAGCAAAGTTTAGAGGCAGCAGCTCAGCTGTTGAAACTCATCACCAAACTGGACATCAATGATCAGTACAGGGAAGAAAACATCTTTCTAAGGAATGCAGAAGAAATATATATATATACAAAGAATTCTTTTGAGTCTACTACCTTCTGTGCTGTCCCCCTCTTTATCACCGCGCCACAGCCTCAGGACATAACCATCTGCTGATGGCAGGGGAGTCATTCACATAGGAATGGACAAGAAGGTGACAGTGCTTGGAGACCTCTTAACATGAGCGTGAGAGAAAAATGCATGAGCTGTGCAAAAGAAATGCCAAGTTTATGCAAAGTCTATTTTTTAACAACTGGCTATGGAGGGTAGTGAGCAGCTGGAAAGACATTACTAGGATCCTTACTATGTGTAAACACAAAGCCATAGTATGGATAAGCAGTAACATCACACTGAATTTTTAGCCAAGAAGCTCCATTAACTCTTTAGAAATTACAGACAGAGACTCAAATAATCATTCATCTCCTTTGAGCTGGCAGCAGAGGAATCACTAAAGCTTGGGGTGGAGCAACTG
This sequence comes from Phainopepla nitens, assembly GCA_013400175.1. Classification (NCBI taxonomy): domain Eukaryota; kingdom Metazoa; phylum Chordata; class Aves; order Passeriformes; family Bombycillidae; genus Phainopepla; species Phainopepla nitens. The sequence goes on along the minus strand of VXBQ01008644.1, from coordinate 448,810 downwards.
CTTGTCAGGTGCAGTAGTTTTTCACCCCAGAAATGCATCTTTTGCCTGCTATTGCATGTCTAACTTTGGAAATGGATTTGAAACCAGCAATTTAGATGCTACTTGACTTTCCTCAGAGATCCCTGTAGATGCTGCCAAAAGTCCAATGTAAGTAGTGGTTCAGTAGAAAAATGCATTGAGATCACCAACCCCCATGACAGGTGCCATTTCAAGGGGACACCTGAAGACCACCACTGTAATTCCCTACTGGTCTTTCATCCCGCTCAGTAGGTAAATGCATGCACATCAGAGTTCCTGTAGTGCCATCATTCTGAGCAAAACATCAAATACAACAAAAAAATCCCTCTGCAGACAGGGCTGAGGTAGAGGAGTATGCTGGGAAGAGCCTTGTGAAGTGTTGAAGGTTAGGGCTGACCTAGGATCACTCCTCCACTGATACCTGTCAGGTGTTTTGTACAGTCAACTTCTCTGCTTGCTGAAATTCAGAAGCCCATGAAATTACACCCTGAATTAATCTGGCCCATTGCCAGAAGAGTAAATAAGTGATAAGATCCACACTTTATGTTACAAGCTGCTGCTTTTTTTTTTTGCCTTTTTTTTTTTTAATCCATCCCTCATTACTGCCCAGCTAAGATGTATTCCAGCTAAATATCTACAATATACTATATCAATCCAGCCAAAGGCATATAAACATAAACCCCTTTGACAGTAATTTCAAAAAACAGAGAAATACATCTGACAATAAATTAGTGTCATAACCAGCCAGGCTGTCTCCCTAGAAGGGAAGTTGAGGGACTTTGAACTGCTGCTTTTTGTTGTGGCGTTAGTGTTCAGAGGGTCCCTTTTGACAACTCAGCCTCTCATCTCTGGGTGATGTGACAAGCAGCTTGTCACCAGCTCTGCCAGACGCCACTGGGAGCAGTCACAGCACACTCCTCCACCTTTGGAAATGCCAATCATTGGCACGTCCTGTGTGCAGACTCACTTGTCACTCCCCTTCAAAGACACCCATCTCCCCAGGGATGGCTCTGAACACCCCTCATTGTGGAGGATGGGAAGGCAGGAGAAAACCAAGGCAGAAGAATCCCGGCTGTTCCTCAGTGTCTTGTAGAAAGCCACCTTTGCATTCTGCTTGGGGCAAGCCAAAAAGTCCTTTGCAACCACAGAAATAGCTCCAGGGGACAGGTGTTTTCAGTAAGTTGTGGGATCATCGGGTTGGTCCTCTGTGCATGGTTTCCTCTTAGAAGGCAAAGCAGGTGTCTGCTGAAATTGGTGATGAGCCAGTGGAGAACTGGAGCTATTGAGTTTTCTGGAAAGGAGATGTCTTTTTAGGTCCTTGAAAAGGCAGTCTGTTCCCTAAAACCCTGGGTGCTCACTGGAGGCTGCTTTTCCTTTTGTTGGTGGTGAGAAAGGAGAGGTCTGATGTTCCCTGTGAGGTAGATTACTCTGGGTGACCTCCTTTTTCATTCCCCAGCTCTGGTGCTGTGACAAGAACTTTGCTTCAGGGAAGCCAGGGTTTTACTCCAAGGGCTGAAATTCTGGGGTGTGATGTAGTGCAAGAGGGGCAGGGGTTTGAAGCAGCAGCAAGTCCATACAGCTGTGTATGATGCACAGTACATGTGATGCAGTGTATGAACAAGAAGAATGTGATACACAAGGCTTGTCAGACCTCGGAATCCTTTAAAAAAAAAGTGATAGCAAACAGATGGGGAAGCTCCACTAGGTCCACTACAGACAGCATCTCTGAGGAGATCATCAACATCATCAAGATCTGAAGCTGCTGAAGAGGCAGCTTCAATCAACACCCTGCCAACAGGCCCTTAGTTCCTCTGCCTCTGGTGACTGAAGTGACCTCTTCTTTCTCCGTGCCAACTTTTGAAGTCCTGCTGGGGGATGAAATGTGCTGCTATGCAGAAAGGGTGCACAGTGGGGGGCTGTCTAGGAGTTGTAGTTTGTAGCTGTGATGAACATTGTCTCAACCTGAAGGTGCTGCTGTGGTGAACATCCTTCGGGCTTTGGTGCAGTCATTTTTGCAGGCTAGCATCTTCAGGTCCCAACTGAGATGGCAGGTCCTATTGTGTTCTCCATCTGAGTGGTGTTTTGCCAAATCAAGCCCAATTCTGAGGATGGGGGGCAGGGGGGCAGAGGGAGAGGCACAAGGGGAGGATGCGCAGGAGTGGCCATGTAACAGTTTCAGAGCATGGCTGCATGCATTGGGAATATCCATGTCTGTGTCCTGTTTCTGGGTCCCTGGCTCTGCTGGACCATAACAATGTCATGCCAAGAGGGGTACAAAGGCTTTCATGTGCCAGGGTCCCAGGGAGATTGTGGTATGAGCAGTAGGATAAAATGGAGAAGGTGAAATGGGACATGTATACCACTGTTCAGACAGCAGAGAAGTAACCAAAACTGGGGCAGAACCTGGATGTTCTGTGGTCCCATCCCATCTGTGACTCCATGTTCCCCTCTAGGCCAAATACTGTTCTGTCTACACTAGCAACTAAGGAAAAGTGGTAGTGGCTTACCAAAATATTTCGCATTCAGATGTCATTCCTTGTTTTAAATATTTCCCATACAGTTTCAACAGACATCTCAGTTATTTGGAGTAAATAAGGCATAAGTCAATTTGCATCAGTAGAATTGGATTTATACCAGTGCAGCTGAGATCAGGTGTGGCCTGTAATTTGAGTGATTTGAGAACTGAAATATTTTTTTTTAGGTTAGATTTTTTTTTAAGCTCCTTATTTCACCGGTAGTGAGGTTTCTCTGTCCTTTACAAAGTGCTTGGAATGAAGTCAGATTTTTGCAAGTTTCTGCCAACAGTTAATAAGCATCATAATCTAATACTCTACTGCTCAACCGAACCCATTACCTTAGATTCAGATGCAGAGCAAATCATGACCGTGGGGGAACTGGCCATTTTGTGTTTCTAGCAGTCCTGGTTTACTTGTCAGGGATGATGAAGCTGATGGGGCAGAGCCCTCCAGGGGTTAGCCCACATCAACTCCTCATGAAACACTGCCAATCCATTTGATTTTTGTAAACCTTGGAGACAGGGTCTGTCACCTTCTCCAAACCCTACCAGCATTAGATGCATGGCTTGATCATGCTGATGGCAATCCAGAAGGACTGCATTGAAGGTGCTGGAATTACCTGAGTTTCAAGGGGACCTATAAATGAGGTCTGGGAGCAGTTCAGCCCATCTGGCAGGTGACCTGATCTGGCAGAGGATGAATCTCCTTTCCCAGGGCTGTCCTCAGATGAGACAGACTCCAACTCACTTGCCTTGCAGGAAGGGATAGGACCATAGCACCTCCTGGGAGTAACAGGGATGTGTACCTGGAGTAGGGGAAGCTGCACCTCACTTAAAGGTTATTCCTTAAATAGATCACCAAATCTCGAGTCCAGTGCTTGGGTTGTTGCAGGAGTTGGTGGAGTTTTCTGGCCCAAATATGTTCTTTTTCTCTAACAAATGACTTATATTCATTTTAAAACTCCACAAAGCAGCCTGGGCCATGTGTACTGACAACAGGCGCAGGAAAATAAATTCCAAATAAGCAGTCACAGATCCCCTGAACTCTGAGAAAGGATCCCTTGACTTTGCCTGGTAGATAACTTTTAGTCTAGGAGGAGAGGGGTCCTGTCTCCCTTTCACCAGGTGTGTTTGGGGTTTTTTAATTCTTGGAGCTCTGGATGCTCCTTGCAAATGTACAGGATTGGAGCTCTTGGAGTATGATGAGGATTTGGCCTGGCTTATGCAGGTTCACATGGTGGGAAATGGTGAGGTTTTCCACTCTTGCTGGTTGTGGACAGGAGCCCTGTGCTGAAGCTGTGTGCTGGGGGTGCCAGGGACAAGGGTGTCTCTGGCCATGCAGACCAGGGCTGAGGTGTGTGTGGGCATAAGCAGGGCAAGACAGATGGAAATTAGCGAACGGCGCAGCAGAGAGGTGTTTGTAGGCACCTATGACTGCAGTCAACAGGCTTGAAATACTGACACTGGTGCTTAGTTTTGACAGAAAAGGGCCAAACAAGTGGTCATGTGTATAGATCCCCTCTCAATCCCTGTTTCGCTTGGAGCAAAGGAAGCTGGAGGCTCAAGGAGGGCTGCTTGGCATTTGCTGCCACCCGTAAATAACACTGTTTCCTGGCAAAAAAATCCCTCTAGTAGGCCGAGTGTCTAGAGGTGGCCAGGATGCCGCCATGGCTCTCCTCCGATGGACACGAGCCAGAACGTCAGTGCAAAGGGAAGTTGCTGTCAGTGCAGGAGCATGGAAGGAACAGCAAACATGAAGGAAAACACAAGAAACAGCCCAAGCCAGTGAGACAGAGCAGGACTGCAAGGCCCTTACTGTGACACTGAGATACAAGATGCCATGGAAATGCATGAGTTGGAAATGACCAGTTAGGGACTTGACCTAAAGTTATTCTAGAAAGTCATTACTGCTGTTTTCTAAAGCAATGTTTCACTAGAAAAGAAATGGAAGACCGTCAAAGTACATATATATATATATATATATATATTCATTCAATCCATACATTTTTTCAGCTATTTAGTCAAATATAATCTACCATTCAGGGGAATATGCGAAGCTTTCACACCATGTTGTTATTACTGCAGCAGTAATTGTTATCAATGGCTGAAATCCTGACTAGGAAAAAAACTGTAATTTTTTTGGGATGGATTTGAGTAAGTGTCTTGGTTTGAAAGACAAGTGTCTGCTAAGGAAGGCAGAAGCCTCCCTTGGAATGGAAAATGTACACACCCTCCCTCCGAATTATAATTTTTAAACTAAAGGGCTCTCAGGCAAAGATATGACAATAGGAATAATAGTTCTTTTCTAGTATGTATAAAATAAAATAAAATAACAACCAACAAACTACAACTTAATAGGAAATTAAAATAAGATGCAGTAGTACAAAAAAACCCAAACTGACAGAGTTAGAATACAACCTGACACCCTGTCAGTCAGGGTGCTGGTAACAGTCCAGTTTGAATGGTGGCCCTGGTCCTGGAGTGACAGATGTGATTCTGTTGAAGCAGGGATCCTGTAGAAGGGTGTAGTTTTCCTCCGAAGCTCCAGTGGTGATATAGAAGGGTCTGGTCTCTCCTCTGGGAATCCAGTGGAAGAAAGGCTGCTTCTCTGAGAATCCAGTGGAAAAAGGCTAACTGGTGTTCCAGGTCTCAGATTATATACACGTAGGAATGCTCAGCTCCTCCCCCTGGACAGAGCATCTCTGGGATGATGTGGTTTTATCAGTCATGTGGTGAGACTCAAATGGCCCGTTAACAGAAAATATCTCTCCCAAAATGGGTTGGGAGGATGGATTGTGGAAGAGATAAAGGAAACTGTCCCACTAAACAGATTCAACAGATGACAGTAGAATACACACCCCCAGCTTCATCTTGCATTTGCAACCAAAGGCAGTAAGAAATCTCAAATTTATTTTAGGTGAAAATATTGTGATTTTTAAGGCAGGTTTCATATTTTGAGGTAGTTTTGATACTGGAGCACTGGGGATTAGCATAACTATGTTGCTTTAATAAAACCAGTTTAAATGCTGACATCAACTGCAGAACATTGCTTCTCTGCCCACCCTTGCATCAAATAAGCTCCCATTTTCCAACTCAGTGGACATGCTTTGCAAAGACTAGATTAAACGATGGACTTAGGCCTCCTAACTAACCTTAGAGGAGAGTAAAATATAATTCACTGGTGTATAGCAGCAGCTGTTTTGACGGTGCATAATGAAGTGATCTGCAAATATGATAGCAATTTATCCCAAGTAGTAACTGTGAGCTGCTATTGGGTTCATAAAAATGTAGTTGCGAAATATCATAACACACCAAATGCAACTATTTTATGATCTCATAAAAATAACACTGAGGTGTGTTGTCCCACAGTGCGTGGGCTGTGCCTGTGGGGGCAGGAGTCTGGGCAGACACCGCTGCCCTCAATTGCAGCTTATTCCAAATTGCCTTTCTGTAATTGCAGGACAGTTTACATTTCATGGCTCAGCATCACATGGCTTCCAGCACTATGGTCGGACAAGGGGGTTGGATTCCCCAGGACTTGTGGAGACCTAAACTGGAACTGGCAATGGCTCTGTACATGTAGCACAAAGGATGAATCTGGGGGGATTGCTGCCAAGGAACATTTTTCTACTCTCTCTTAAGTTAAAAATACACTTAAGGTAGTGTAACCCTTTGGGTATAGGTAGTGGTGGCAGCAGCAGCAGGAGTCATGTTTGAAGAGCTTGGGGCCCTCCTTAAAACTAACATACACTTTGGCTTGAGCCTGACCTAGAATTTCAAAATACCTCTTCTCAGTGCTCCCAACTGGCAGAGCTTCCTCCTTAGCAGAGTTTATGTCCAGAGAAATGGGAACAGTTGGAAACAGGAGCTCGGCATCAGCCCCAGTGTCACCAACAACAGCTACCTGCCTGTACAGTTGGTAATTAACCCAGGCTGCCGTGTAGCTGGCAGTGGTCTGTCAGCTGAGTACCTCCTCCAGAGGCTATGTCCAGTACAAATGCCTGTTTTTCCTTTCCACACTCAATTTAGTGTTTAATGTAGTCACAAAGAAAAGGCTCATCCTTGCTCTGCTGGGCTTGTGGCTTAATTGTATTTAGACCCAGCTCTGAGCAGGACAGACCTCATTAGAAATATTCCCTACTGGCTGGAAACCCTTGTCTGAGGTAGAACTAAGAGGAGCTGATGTGCAGCTAAGATGGCTGGGAGCTTCAGGCATTACCTTGCAGCTTGAGAAAGAAAGGCATTAAAACCAGTAGCTCTTTCACTGGATGTACCTGGAAGTGATGCAGTATTATTTTAGATACACTATTATCTTTGCAATGAAGCCTTCCCAAGAACCTATTCCCCACAGCCCCTGCTTCAGGATGCAAAATTTGGCCCAGAGAGGTGTGAGGCCTTGATGGGTGGAGGAGGCTTTGATTCAGCCATAGTCTGGGGCTCTGACCAGATCCCAAATCTGCTCACACCTCTGGGCAGACCAGTGTGCCTTCCAGCATGGCTCCAGGATGCACCCATAGGAGAGCAGCTCATCTGGGAGAGGACATGCTTTTTGCCATAAGGCAAAAAAACCCCAAGGGCAAATCCATCAGGAAAAAACAGCATTACCTCCAGAGATATTTCATCCAAGTCTGTGTGGAGTGAATTTTGCCCAGCATAAGATTAAATGACATATTAGGTAAATAAATGGGGATCTGGGGTTTGCCTGAGTTTTAGGGGATGCAAACAAGAAGATGAAGCAGTAAATATGTTGTTCAGGAAAATTTCTGAGCCTTTCTCTTGTTGTTGTCTCAATTCCTGAACAAATCTATGAACAGTCTTGTGTTTAAGGGAAAATCCTCCCCCACTGACCAGCCCTAAAGTATCAAGATTTATGTCAGCCTTAATTTTCTGTTGTCACTTGCAGGGAAATATCATCCCTCCATATTTCAAAAATACAGGCTGAATTTTGAAATCCCTGAGAAATGAAAACACTCTCAGGTTCTCATAACATCCAGGAATGGCTCATGAAGAGCAGTAACTCCTTCAGCAGAAGGCAGGATGGCCTCCTTCACAGCTGGCTTGCTGTCTTTTATCCAGCAAAATCTGTCCCACAGACAGGGAATAAATTGTGTAATGTGCTCTGTTTCTTGACATCCTGTTAATGAAAATCTAATTAGTGCAAAAGTGTAGTTTGTTGGATCAGCTGGTTTAACAAACATTTTCTCCCCAGTTTTACTGGAAACCAGGAGCAGCAGTGAGGATGAAAAACTCTCTCTGCTGCATTTCCCACTGGAGCAAGAAAATACACAGCCAGATCTCTGCATTAAGGCTATTGCTTACAAGATTGCCAGCTCATTTCTGCAAAGTACCTAAACAGCAGCTGCACGTCCCAGCTGTGGAGCCAGATTTAACATACTGCAGGATGTTCAGGAGTGGTTGGGACCTGGGAGTTTTGGCCATCTCTTGGTCCTGCAGGATCCTCCCATGCCCTGTGTTCATCAATGTTTTGATTTAAGTCTCTGTGTAGTGACTCCCAAGCGAGGATGGAAGATATGACACTGTCCTTTTTCATGACTGATGGGGCTCAAATTAATATTCAGAGTATGAAAAGGAAGGACTCTTGAAAGAGTGTCTCATTATCTCTGATGTCAAATGCTTTATAGGGAAACCCAAGATCAGAGAAGATTTGGGGAGAGTGGATGTGAAATTTGTGCGTTTGTGAGTGAAGTTGAGTTTGGGTCCTTCATCAGTGGTCTGAGTGGGGAGGTGATTAGCTAAGAGTACACAGTGATCTATCTGAGCTTTGATTAATTTGTTAATGAGCTTTTGATAGCCAACACTATATCTATCTCACATGTCACTCTTGCTATGTGTCATTTACCCTTGAAATTTAAATCAAGCAGACATGCATTTTAATGTAATTTTGGACTTGGGGTGGCAGCTGTGGAAACAGTTAATTATCACTGATTTTCACTGAAATTCTGGACTGATTCAAAACTCAGAGCTTCTTCTTCCTTGACAACCTGTCAAAAGGGCCATAGCTTAATCCCTTGTATGAACTTCACTGTTTTCCATTTTCAGTCATGTTTTGAGTTTTGCTGACTACAAATGCAGCATGTAATTTCTTTTGCACCCTAAGACAAGATGCATCTGTGCGCTGATCCTGTAGACATTAATCATATCTTGCCAGGCCAGCTTTGCTCATTAAACATTTCTGCTGATTTCAGTGAGACTAATAACACCCAATGCAGTAGATACAATAATGTTGAAATGTTTGGAATCTTAAATTGCATCTCTAAAATACCTTATTTCCACGGAGATTTTTGAAACTAAAGGATTGATTTTTTGAATGCTGCAAGTTCTGTGTAGATAGAGGTAGAAGCCCTCATGTTCACAACACAGTGTAATTTATGCAGACAAAAGCATTTTAAAGTAAAATTGATCCAAAATTGATACAAAAAGTGATTTGGTCCCTTTTTTGGGTGACAAATAAGATGGATGAGGGCATTTACGGTGGATAATAAATTAGATTTAGCTAAAATATTTTGACCAGAGGGTAGTTTCTTTCAGTTTTTCTGAATCGTAACCAAAGTACTACTCAAAAATCTTTTCCTTCAGAGCTTCAGGAGGATGAAACTCAGGTCGAGGTGATGTTTCGAAAAAATGTGTATCTGGATAAGAAAAGGGGTTGTAGTGTCAGCTTATGGATGAAATTCTGTCTGAAGCTCAAAAACTGGAAACTGCAAGTATTCCTCATGTATTCTGTAGTAATCATGTAACTCTCATAAAAAACAGACATAATTAAAAAAACTTCAAGGCTATGAAATTGCTTTGCTTCTGGAGGAAAATGAAACTGTCGTTGCAGTGTAATAGAGACTGAACCCCTGGGTCAGGACACTGCCTGCATGACAACCAGCAAAGGGGGGACAGGGGTTCTGCTCTAAAACAGGCTTGTGAGAGAGGCTCCAGCTGCCTGTCAGCCAAAACTTCCTGAACTTACTGATTTCATTTTTGCATCCAAGTGAAAACAGCTTGCAAAACTTCAACTGTTTCACAAAATGGAAATGGAGGTTTCTGATCAGCTGCAGCTTTTTTTATTGTTCATAATATTAAGAGAAGCAGTAGATTGTGAAAAAGTTGACAGATTGAAAATGTTTGTCACATTTTAGTCTACATTCATCCTGGAAACTGCTTAGATACCTTTTACCTCTGTTTGAAGATTCCTGGGGTGTAAGTGGTTAATTGTAATGCAAATTATAAGTCCAGGATTTCAGAAGTAATTCATTTGGGTTGATATGAATTATTCCATGCTTGTTGCAAACATTATGTGAGAAACAGATCTTTTCATGAAATGGGGCTTGGTTATGTTCAGTTTAGGGAGGTGTGGTATGTGTGCTAAGTTAGGCACCAGCTGCCCAGTGCTTTGGGACTGCTGACCTATGGGATGATGTGGGTCTGGCCCTTTCTCCACAGCTCCATCTCACCTTCTTAAATCAGAGTAGGACAGTAGGCCTGCAGGGGCACAGCATGAATTAAGCGGTTCAAACATTGTGCAAAATGCAACAGAACATGCTGGGTTTGAGTAAAGGCTGTGGTTTCAGGAGTGGATTAACTACACTCCAGAACCTTGTCAGAAGGAGGAAGTAGGGTCAGCAATAGACATTTACAAGACCTCAAGATTTTAGGTAATAATTTCAAGATAAATCAATTGTTCTAGGATTATAAATCCCTGTTTGAAAATATGGCTTAAGATCTTCCTGGACACCAGGCAACTAAGTGGTTGAAATTACTATCTATCCTCTGAAAACACTCCTTAGTGCTAGTTTAAACTTATCTGGTTTATTTTACTGGGAACCAGTTGAGTCAAAAAACACATGTCAGCTAGTAAATGTTCTGCTCTGATGTTTTTCTTTGTTGATGGACAGCATTTAGGGCTGCAGATAGGATGTCAGTACAAGATCTCTTTCTCCCAGGCTCTGGTAAGGGAAAGGCAAAGGAAGAATCTAAGGTTTCACCCAAAAGAGTTGTTCTGCCATGAGGACTGCAGAGAGATTCGCAGGTGTAGAGCCACAAGGCTATATTAGCTCTGAGGTCAAGGTTTTTCAAATCTTGTAGCATGTGAGCCTGGTTGTTTTACACTTCAGTTGAGTAAGTCAGCAGCAGGCACTCTTTGTGAGCATTTACACTCAAAGACTACCAAAAACCAGTCGATTAGATGCAGAGATAAGAGCTCTGACATCAAGAGAGCCTAGGCTGGTACGGGTTTGTATATGAACATTAGGCTGGACATCAGGAAGAATTTCTTCACTGAAGGCGTGGTCAGGCATTGGAAGGGGCTGCCCAGAGAAGTGGTGGAATCTCCATCCCTGGAAGTGTCCAAGGAATGACTGGATGTGGCACTCGGGGCTCTGGTCTGGTTGGCAAGGTGGGGATCAGTTATAGACTTGACGATGATGGAGGGCTTTTCCAACCAAAATGATCCTGTGATTCTATGTTTAGCAAAGTGTTCACACTGCTTGAGTTGTGTTCCTCAAACCACTGCTAAACTCGTGAATTCTCTTATTAAGGTCAAAATGACCAACAGCTGAAAAACAGGTTCCTTGGCAATATATGGCAAATGCAGATGGTTCTAATCGGACTCCCTCAGTAAGTAAATGCAACCTGGCAAGATTTCAGCAAGGCCAAGTCCTGCCTGACCAATCTACTGGCCTCCTAGGATGGAGTAACTCCATCAGTGAATAAAGGATGTCACCCCTCTGGACTTCTCTAAGGCCTTTGACATAGTCTCCCATGACACCCTTCTATCTAAATTGTAGAGAGATGATTATTCTGTGATTCTATTCTATGATTCTAAGCTGAGACTTTGTTGGTTCCATGCAGAGGACACGTACCATTGCCTACATGTTGGCTAAAACTCCACTGACCTCCAACTCTTGCAAATATCTCTTCCTCTTTCCGGCATCATTAGTCTGTGCCTAGGATTAACTAGAAAAATACCTGAAGCACCTTCCTGTTATTTCTAGTTGTCAGATTTTGATGGAACTGGGCAGTTAACAAATGCATGAACTTAAACTCAGCAGCCTGTAAAAACAAAAGCTACTGAAAGTTTGCAAGCCTTGAAAAAGAAAGTTTGATTTGGAAAGAGTTGTGACAAAGAGATGACTGAACTGATTCTTTCTTGGACAAAAAGCATTCCTGTGGTGCACATTTCACATAGAAAACAGTGAGGGTATTTGAGCTACCTGGCCCTGGAGCTGCACTGATGCTCACAGTATGTCAAGCTGCTCACATCCAAGAAGCATCACCTTGCTGCTCATTGGTCAAGTCATATTCTAAATCTGAAATTTGATGGTTAAGGCAGATTTAAGCAAAAAACATCTCTCTGACAATATGCACCAGATTTGGTAAAAAATACCTCTGCCCAAATACAAAGAAAAAGTGAAAATCTTCCATTCGGAAACTAAATACTCCAAATCTTCATTTGGCAAAGATTTTTAATACTTAAATTTACTTCCATTTATGTTTCTTTTAACAAAATCAGGTTGGGCAAAATGACTCAAATTGATGTCTCTTTTTGGTATTTCATTTCTGAGCAGCTCAAATACCATGATGTGAGAAAAGATTTGTTTAATACACTGAAACAGAAGTCATACTCTCAGAGCTCTCTTTTGTGTCACAAGATGGGCTATAATAACCCATCTTTCACTTAAATGTCTGTAATGCACATCAGCACTAACAAAGTCAGGAAGTTCTTGCTGTCTCTGATGAACCTGTGCATTTCTCAGTAATTCCTCCTGTCTGTAAAGAAATTACCAGCCTCAAAACTGCACTACTGATCCTTTTCACTTACTTGTCAGAATGTGATGGTCTTGGCGTAAAACCCAGGACTCAAACCTCTGGAGACAATGTGAGATCTCAAGACATCTCCCTGAGGCCAGGGAGGCTAATGAACTTTGCCAAGTGTTAAAGCAGAGGACTATGTATCTATATTGGTTATGGCATGGAGCAGGAGGTGAGGAGCACTGGTTATCGCAGTCTGATTCCTCCTTGCAGTGGTGGCAGAGGGGCTGCTCATGGCAGTGCGCGGTTTTCTGCAGCTAGAAATCCCCCATTGCTCTGTGGAATGACACGGCAGTTTGGGAAGGCACATCTGGAGTTTTGTTACATACTAAATCAAGACCATGGCAGGTGTATAAAGCTGAGATTTCAGAGCCATTCAGATAGCTAATATATGTGGCAGTTGTTTATACAAAGGAATGACTGCTGAAATGAGGTCTGGAATGATTTGTTTTGGTTTTTAAAATCCCCTTCTCTGAATTAATGTGATATTTGTGCAGCTACAAGGGAACAACCAAGTAGAATTTTCTGAGATGTGCCATCTCCCTACAGGAAAGCTGCTCTACAAATTCTTCTCTGAAGGCAGAAATGCTCGCGGTTTCTTCGCAGAACCAGGTCATTCCATCATGCTTTTCAAGACCCAGGGAGAAATTGCAAAGGGACTGAAATATTTTGAGGCAGAATTCTGGTAAGGCATTCCCTTCAGAAAAGAAATTATATATTTGCAGGGTGAGCTGGCCATAGTCAGGCCACCCTCAGTCACACTCCCATTCCCTAATATCACCTCAGTTATTCTGTGTGTTCTGCAGTGACAGAAGCATTTTTATGATTGTTTTAAAAGCTGAGCAGACTAAGATGATGTCCTAGACTCTGATAATCCTCTCTAAGAAGAGATCTTGACTCATATGGTGGTTGTTTGGCTTTGCGGAAGATGAGTTGGGGCTGAGGGAGATTTTGAAGATTGTTCTAGTGAGAGTGCACATCTGAAGATTTGTCTTGCAGCTGCCTGGAGGTATCTGCTTTCCTGGCAGGCCACAATGAATGGCATTTTCTGTGTTTTCCTTTTAAGAAGAAACAACTGAGAAAGCACAAACCAGAGACATTTGTGCTTTCCAGAGTCTGATCCTGTGTCTGTGTCAGCAACTCTATAGAGACCATGACAAGCTCTTGGCTTCACCAGTGTGGTCCTTACAAACCTGGAGAGTGAATGTCACTGTAAAGACAAGTGCAGCCGTGAAAGGAGGAGGCAAACTAGGAACAACACAATCTAATAGTCTTGCATGCTCCTTTCTGTCACCCCAACTTGTTTTTCCTTCCACAGCAATAGCAGCTGCTCCTGTACGATTACTGTGCTGTCTCTGTTCCCCTCGCTGCCTTAATGTGCAAAACCCACAGAGGATGAACCACTAGCTGTGCTAAAGTGGTGATAAAGAAGAAAACTGATTGGTTTTATTTTTCATTTTAACAGAAAACTGTTACAGTGCAAAAACTATTGCTGGGTGACATCCTTGGAGCAGGCACATGTTACACTGACCAACGCATTCACCTGAAATTGTCTGTGGGGTCATGTCTCCGTAGTGATGTGCAGAAGGGAGGTAGGGGCGTGGGTGTCCAGGGTGAGCTGCTCAGCAATGCCCTCTCTGTTAGCAGCCTTCACTTCCATGACCTAATTGTATCTCACTCTGTGGGCATTACCAAACTGAATATTAGAAAATTCAAGAGGTAAAGACCACTGTCCCTGCTCTAAATTGAAGTTGTAAAAGCAGACTGAAATGCACATCAGCAACTTCCAGATACAGAAATTCCCCATCCTTATTTTTGTAATTGCCTCGGGAATACCATTCACTCTGCGAAAGGGTGTGATTATTTGGAGAAAGAAAAGCTATTGAAGACTTACTGCCAGCATTGGCTTCATTACAAATGCAGAAAGGAAACTGTCAAATAACCCACTGTGTTTTCAGATGTACCACATGTGACTGGAGCCATGTTGGAAAACATGATACATCCCATGTAAATCATGAACTACTGAAAAAAAGTCCTATTTGTAAATTTGAATATTGGCAGCCAACTTGCAAAGTCTCTGTCTTAAAAATAGTTCTGTGATAATTTGAGCAAGCACAGAAATGTAGTGGGACTCTGCCAGGTTCCTTGGACTTTGCCGAATTTTGACTCAAACCTTCTTTGCCTGCATAAACTAGGAGAAAAATCAGAGTAAAGATCCCAAACTTGGCTTGACATACACATGAAGCAAAATCTAGCTCTAGGAAAATTTATTCCAAACAATGTAATCTGTCAGACTGACCATATACTGTAACTCTAAGAATCAGTCAATTACTTTTGTAAATTACTCCTGTCACTTTGCCTGTTTTGGGAACACACAAAAGAGAGAAACTCCATAAGTGAATTGAACCACAGTTTTTATTATGAGGGTTTTGAAAACTTCGTAACTCATTAGGCCTCTTTTGTGGGCAAAAGGCTTAAGCAAAAAGGATTCAAGCCAGTATACCATGTCCTGAGATAGCTGGACATCTAAGGAAATTATTTTTTATTTAGTGTTCTGAGAGAATATCAACTGAGAATTCAAATTGAAAGAAGGGAAAATTAGGTCAGATACAGGGAAGAACTTCTTCTCTGTGAGGATGATGAGGGCCTGGCATAGGTTGCTCAGAGGAACTGTGGCTGCCCCATCCTGGAAGGGTCCTAGACCAGCCCGGATAGGGCTTGGAGAAACTTGGTCTAGTGGAAGGTGTCCCCACCCATGGCAGGGGGTGGAACTGGATGGGCTTCAAGGTTGCTTCCAACCCAAACCATTCTGTGTTTCTGATTCTGATTTGAACACAGTGATTTCACCACCCACCTGCCATTGCAGGCAGGTTTTACTCTGGAAAGGAACCAAAGCAAATTTTTATTCTTCGGTAAGTTGTCATCCTCTGGGCAGAGTTGCTCATTAAAAGGAGGATTAATATGGGCAAGCCAGCACAGGGTCATGAAAATGTCACATCCCTAGCTCCAAGGATGAAAAGGATCCTTCCTGAACACTAAAAAAAAAATACAGCTGAAGTAGAGATCAGTGCTTTTTTCAGAGAGGCCTGTGATCTTGGATTCAGATTGCAGTGTGAAAGGTATAAGAATGCTGGGTTGTCAACCCAAATTGCACCTTGCATGTAAACTTAAGCAAGTTGGTTCTTTCTCTCCATGCTGGTATTTATGCATGGAACTCTTGAAAGATGCTGAATTTTTTTATTTATATGCAAAACCCATTTATTCCAAACTCCAAATAATCTAATTTTGGAGATTTTTATTGAGCATAACATTAAAGGAGCAGTGCAAAAACTTCAGCCATGAGGGGATATTTCCAAAATGCATCCAGTAGCACCTAGGGGCTCCAGTGACACTTGCTGAAAGAGGCCAGTTTTCTTTAGTGTGTGGTGGTAGGGCTGGGCTTGAGACCCTGAATGCTGGGAGATTTGTTCTCTTCAGTCATTATTGGTGATGTTTCTCTGGTTTTGAGTTTATCTAGGAAAAATGGGAGAGCTTTTGAATAATGAAGTAGTTAAAAATCAATCTTGAATTATCTTAAACTGACTTGACAGGCTTTTTATTTGCCAAACTGCTTAAATAGATCATTGAGTAAGTTATCTACTGCAAGTTTCTTCTCCTTTCCTTTGGAGAATGTCACTATGGCCAAGAGCAGGGAGCACGATAAACCCATGGTTTGTCCTCTCCTGGTAATGTCTTGACCTCCAGATAACAAAGTATTCATTTTATATTACAGAAATTCTTTTTATTGTCAGACTTTGATGTTGCCAGAATATTTAGTTCCCAGTAAACCTGCCAAGACCTGGAGGCAAGTGTGCTTTTTTGTCTTTTTGCATGCACTATAGAGTTTGTGTAATAAATCCAGGTTAAATTCTACTAATGTGGTGGAAGTGGCAATGATAACGCCAGCAAGGCAGCCAAAATGCCACTTCTCACCCATTTTCAGTGCCAGCCTTCCTTGCTCAGGCAGGTAAGGGTTTGCCTGATGTTATGAAGTCTCACAAGGTACAGAGAAACCATCCCCCAAAAACCCTCACTAATCATTTTGAGATAAAGCTGAATTAAGCAAATAAGCTTTTCATCCGACATGAAAAGACCAGAAGCTACATTTGAGACAAAAGCTAAAAGTTTAACAAGTTACATTGATCAAAGAGGTTTCAAAGCAACATTCAATTACATCTGCAACACCTAAATGGAAGGGTTGTTCTTTTACTTATTTATTTTGCGATAAAGAGGGTTCTTAGGTCTTATCTCTCTTCACTTTAATGCATTCTGCTGAAATCCTCAGCAAAAAAAGCAAGCTTTGTGAACACCAAATGACAAGTGAAAAAGAAAGAATAAAGTTAGTTCAAGGATAAAAAAGAGTGTATATTTTACAGTCAAAATCTCCTGGTGTAAGCATTGATGTGTTCAAATGAAGAGTACAGATCTTGATTATGATGCCACTCTGCTTTGCTGCACTGAGTGCCTGCCTGTGATGTTGCTGCAGACAACTAAAATGGCTTCAGAACTCTGAATTTGGGGAAAAAAAACCCAAAAACCCCCAAATAATCCAGACCATACAGAAAGACCTTACTGCTTCTGGAATTATCACATGCATCAGATGAAAACTGAGAAGGTTGTGCCTGCTGGAACAAAAGTGACAAAGGGAAACTGGGAATCATAGACGTGGGAAGCTGAGATTTTCCTTTCTGGGAAGATGCTGTAGCCAGATGCCAGGTTATGGTTTAAAGTTACTGAGCATTTGTGGTGAGAAGGCTCTCAGATTTAACAGCCCTCGGTCATAATCCTTTTCCTGCCTCCAACCATATCGTTTTTTTCCTTGGACTAATCTTATTAATCACATTTTTTTACTCTTAGAGCCTGATGCAAAGCCCAGGAAAATCAATGGAAAATTTTCTGTTGACTTAGCTAATCTGTGGTTTAGGGTCCAATAAGCTTTTAGTCTTTGACTCAGATGATGCTTACATGTTTTGCTAGCACAAATATGAGAGAAACTCCTTCCATAAATAAATACAGGAATCTTACGTTTGTTCTTTGTCTCCTTCCTTTGAAGCGTGAAAAGAAAAAAATTATCTTACTCCAAACCAGAGGGTTCATATTCTGCTTTGCAGAGCCAAGTCTTTTCATAGAATGGAGTTTAGAGCAGTGGCACAGGCACACACAGCACCCACAGCAATTCTGTAGCTGTTTTCTACCAGCCCTTGTGATTTCCTTGGACTCCTCCAGGTTCTGGAACACCTGAGCACGGGCAACACAGCTGGTGAAAGGTCTGGAGCACAAGTCTAATGAGGAGCAACTGAAGATGAGCTGGGGGCCTCAGCCTGAAGAAAAGGAGACTGTCGGGGGTTGGGTGTTATTCCTTCTGTTCCTTTGTATTCTCTCTTGTGGAATTTTTCTCCCATTTGTTGCGGGGGAACCTGATGGCTGGTGCTTATGAGTGCTTTGGGAGACAATGAGTTTGGCCGGGCCTAGGGGGAAGAGGGGGGGGAAGGAGGTTCATTTTAACTCGGACAGAGCTTCTGCTGCTGCTGCTGCTGCTGCTGCTTCTGCTGCTGCTGCTGCTGCTGCTTCTGC
>VXBQ01008644.1:409276-430640 GCA_013400175.1 Phainopepla nitens | reverse complement strand
GCAGCCAGGTGGGGGTGGAGCTCTGCTCTCACAAAACAAGGGACAGGACAAGAGGAAACAGCCTTCAGTTGTGCTCAGGGAGGTTTAGGTTAGACATTAGGGATTTTTTTTTTTTTTTAACTGAAACAGGGGTCAGATGCTGGCACACCATTCCTAGAAGTGATCAAAAAAACATTTAAATGTGGCACTTGGGGACATGGTTCAGTGGTGGACTTGGCAGTGCTGGGTCAATGTTCTTAGACATCTTTTCCAACCTAAATGATTCCATGGCTCTTTCCTAGAGGCTGAAATTCTCCAGGTGCTGGTCCTCCACCACTGCCAGTGGTGTAGAAGTATCCAAGATGATCACAGAACCTCTCCTGCTGTATGTGTAAGAGCAAGTGTTTCACAGGGCACAAATATTGACTTGTTTCTATTTTTGGTGCTGGGTGAAGACAGCGGGTTCCTTGAGCCAAAACGTTCCTCCAAAGCTCTACGACATCTCAGGGAGCAGGAGAGTGCATGTTGTCCTTGCTTGATGAGGACACTGCATCCTGTGAGACAAGCTCTCATAGTTTGGACTGTCCTCTCAGCTCACTGGAGGCAGTGGCCGGTGGAAATATCACCTTTCAGATCACACACAGTGACAGCAACGTGGTTGCTGTTGTCAGCATGAGTTTGGGAAGAGATGACATTGAGAAATGGGAACAATGGCTGCATAACAATGAAAAAATGCTGCTCACTGCATTGATAGTTACACCTGATTTAGCTACTGAAAGAAGGAGAAGCCTTGAAGACATTATACCTCTTATCATCCTGATGGAGTTAAATTGAAAAGAAAAAAACCCCAGTTATTTGGCAGCAAATGGGTTTATTAACTTCTAAAATGGTGTGTTTGAGTGTGATAGGGAAAGCAGCATTTGTCAGTGTTCGCCACATCAAAAGACAAATTAATCGTTTGAAGAAAAGTAGCTTTTAAAAACCTCCCTTGCTAAACAATCTATCAGGAGACTGAGCTGTGGAGCCAGGCACTGGTTCCTGTGCAGGAAAAGGACCTACAGGTGACACAGGTCCAGGTATATCTGCCCTCCTGTGTCAGGATTTTCTGGCTGAGCCTTACAAAACACAATGCAGGACCTACTTACAGGCTGTGTTTTCCCTTCCAGCTCTGTCTTAACTCCTTTTCTGCTACAGCACCCACAGGGCTTAGGGAGTAGAGCCTAGCTGAGGTGGCGTGAGGCATTTTGATGGCTTCCTCCCACTCCACCACCTCCTCATCACAGTCCCACCAGACTTCTAATGTCTGCCACCCTCTCCTTTTGGCAGCTGGTCAGAAATCACTGCTGGTGACTTTGTAAACATTCTTTGAAAGACTTCAGTGAGTCACACGTTGCAAAAGGCTCTCAATTTCCTCTAATAATAATATTCCACAAGACTAACATAATTTTCTGTCAGGGAAACTGGGGTTCTGGTTTCAGGTTTTTTTTAGCTAGGATGCTCTGGTTTTCCAATCTGCTGCTTCCTGTGAGATGCCTTCTCCCCTCTGGAGCATTCCTCTAAAAGGCAGCCTTTGAGCTGCAAGGGCACAATACCCTCTGTCACACTAAAAATTAAATTCATGAGTGACGTCTCTCCAGATGGGAAAGTAACATCAGATATTGTGTTAAGAGGAATGATGCAGAAACTGAAGATTCTGCTACCTACTTCCTCTTGTCTCTTGGAGATCTCATAGATACTTCAGGCATCTTTCTACACACTTATTGAGCTCCTCAGCTACCTCAACAGCTGCACTTTGTCTGATACAGAGCAGTAACAGATAACACTAAAATCTCCACACCACAAAATGAGCTCGTGCAACCATTCCTTTGCTGGCAGGTAAGCCAGGCAAATGTGTGAGATCCTGGCATATATCCACAGTGTATTGCATTTGCTGCAATTCCTGGTTGTTTCAAGTTAACTACAACTCTTTTAAATCCCTTCAGGGATTGTGACTCCACCTCTTTCCTGGACAGCCTGTTCAACCCTTTTGGTGAAGGTTATTCTTCCTAGTATACAATCCAAACTGCCCCAGCACAACTTGAGGCCCTTTCCTCTTTTCCCATTGCTTGATATCTGGGAGTAAACAAATGCCCCAGAGCCTTTGGTGGTGCTGGGACACCCTACTGAGGCAAAGTTTGTGTCCCTGCTGGAGACATATGTCCTCTGCTTGGACAGACACAGAGCAACCACTTACAGCTCATGGTGTCCTCACCCCTTGTTTGGCTCTATCTGACATTTGTCTGTAATTAGCACTTGGGTTTCAGATGATGAATGCTGGTTTTTTGTCCAAAGGGCCCAGCAACAAGGACAGAGATACTACTGGGTTGTTTTTTTTCAGCCCCAGCTATAAAGCTTGGTAAGGATAAAAACATTCATTGTTCACCAGCCAGGCTTCCCTTTAGGTTGGAGGACAGACAAAGGCTTCTCTTCCCATTTTACACATGTGTGGACATGATGCAGTGGAAAAGAGAAAGGCAGAATTAGATCCCAATCCCATGAATTCCAGGCTTCAACTTCCAGACAGCTTTGCCAAGCATGGATAACAGGATAAGACCACCCTTTTAGAAGAACTTCTGGGAGAAACAGATTTATCGGTTTTCTTAATATAAGGTTGCCAACATGTTAAAACAGCTTTCCTTCTTTTGAGCAGGGGCTATTACAAAAAATGAGGTAAAAACTGAAGCATGTCCCTTTCCCCTACTTCTCACTTACTGTGCATTGGAATGGCATAGAAAACAAAGCCCAGAGTTAGTGTCTCCAGCCTGGAAAGCCTGGGAAGCCTTGCAGCAAGCCCAGCCCTGGCAGTGCCAGAGGAGATTTGGGCACCGTGTTTTTCCTGGGTCCATCCAGGCACACATATGGTTCTGCAGCAGCTCAGCAAAGTGTCTGGTTTCTGAGGTTTGAAATATTCTTCCCCTGCTGCCAAGGAAAAAAACAGACCTTTGAAGAGGCTCTGAAACCGAAGTAGAGCGAGAGGGGGAACATTTACTTTAAAGTACAGTAATGTTTAGGTTACAGATCCTAATCCCCAAGCCCTGTCCCAGCAGCGTGATTCAAGGAAAAGGGCTTTCAGAGCAGGGCTAGTTGCAAGTGTGATGCATGCAAAAGGCTCCCAGGGAAATGCTCTTACATTTTTTTGCACAAAGATATTTTAAAAGCAAGAGCAAGATGTCCTGGATGGGAAATACATCCTAACAGATGAGTAATATCACTAAAGCTGACTCTAATATAATCTAATCTGCAGTTTGGTGTATTAATGCTTTGTTTATCTTTAAGCACAGATGGGTATTTTTGTTAGCATTACTTTGTTGATACAGCTTCTAGAAAGCTTAGTCCAGAGGACATATGTCTGTGTATAGACAAAGTGTTTATGCTGAGGCAACTGATCAGAAAGGTGCAGCTTTTCTATGAAATTTCAATTAGAAAATTAAACCTTTCAAGCACAGGCAACAGGGATCTGCTGTTGAGTCCACATGGCCAATTAGAATGAGCCACAAAAGCCCTCCCTCCACAAACTCATGCTTTGGACTGGATATCCTGGTCACACTTGAGCTCTTCTGGGATTAACTCTGTGTCAATGGTGTGAGAGGAGGGCTGGCAGTGAAATGGGGTGCTGAAGGTGCTGGGGAGCCAGGGAAGAACAGCGAATACTGGCAAGTGGATGGGTGCCCAGGGTCTTGGGTTATTGGGACCTATGATATTATAATCAGCTATGTAATAGTTGGCTTTCACTATAATGTATTTGCTTTTGAAAGTTATTATAAATTGCAATTGCTTGTAGATTATTATTATTAATTATAACTGTTTTTAGATACAGTGCAAATTTTTTATCGCTTTTGTGGGCAGTGTAACTAAAGGAATGCATGAAGCAAGGCTATCACAAGATGTAATAAGGCTTGCAAAAGATGTATTGCAAGATAGGACTGCTTTGGCAAAGTGCTGTTGGGGGGTGTGCATTTTGCAAAGAGCAGTCATTTCATAAGGTCTTGTGAAGTGTATAGCCAAGATAGTATGGATAGCAGAGTCCAGACCCATTTGAGTCTGAAATGGCTGCTCATTCAATCAGATCCTCATCTAGGGACCACTACTAGTTTCCTCAGAGATTTCATTGTCTCTGTCTGAAGAAATAACACTTGCTCTGATCAGAGCAGTGGGAGACACCCTGAGTTTGGGGATCCTTTTTCCAAGCCCTGGGAAAAGCCCCCCGTGCTGGTGATGGAGGAGCACAATCCTGATTTTGGCTACTCTTAGTTTGGCTTTCTTCTCTGCAGTGTCCCTGTGATCTGGGAAATGCCCCAGTACCACCACATCTTCCCCTGTAAGCTGGGACAGGAGGCAGCAACTCAGTTACAAGGGAAGGAAGAAGTCTAAGCTCTGGTTGTGGCATTCCATTGTCTGAAGGAAAAAGCAGCTATTGCCCATTCTCAAGAGATTTTTTTTTACTGAGAAGAGGGGGAAAGCAGTGAGGCCTTGAGGCAGGACAGCTCTGAAGAGATCTTCTGCTTTCTTTAACCTGCTAAAGGGGCTTTGAAATTTTCCCCACCTGAGGTGCTGCTTTAGCTCAGGAGGTATCAGAGCAACAACCCCTTGTAGCTGAGGGGAAGCTGAGGGGAAGCCAACTGCAGCCTTCCAGGCAGCTATAAATCCCTCAGCAACCAAGAGTAAAGTTGGGTCTGGGCTGAGCTAGAAAAGAAAAGGCACAAACTGCAGGACCACACCAACAACCAAGCAAATAAGCAATGGTGTTTGGCTCTTGAGAAGAATTATTGTCCCCTCCCCCTTCCTGATGCAGCTGCTTCCCAGACTACCTGGCTGACTGGGTCTCCCCCAAATCACCCAGACCTGAAGCAAGGTCAGGCTCTTGCCTTTCTTTGTTCCTGGCTTGAGTTCACTGTAATAGGACCTGCTTTGGAGAACTGACTTGTTTCTAAGACAACACAATAATCATGGGACTCCAACCATGAGCTACATCAGCTACAGATCTAAAGGGAGTCAGGGATAAAAGTGTCCATTTTCTTGGTACTTTCACTTCTCAGGCCCTCCTTCCCTGAACATCAGCCTGTCAGTCATTCAACTCTTCCACTGCAGTTCCCAAGAACCAAAATTTCAAACCAAAGAAATGCTCAGAAACCCTAACTCAGTTCAAAGGGCTTTCTGCCACAGCCCAGTGATTGGCAGGGCATAATGGGATGGGGGGAAACTCATTGCTGCGCCTCAGGGAGGCAATCTGGGGTGCCTAGAGTCTCCTCTTTTTGGCAGCACAAACAGTGAGCAAACAGTGAGAAAGAAGAAAAATGTGCCCTAAAAAGGCAGAGGTCATAGAAAAAAATCCCATTCAAGCAATTGTAGAGGTGCTGTTACGACTCTGTAGCTTAGTCAGTGTTTGACTTTGGGGGTTACACTGTCTGGTTAATCATGGAGAGCACAGGGCATCTCCCGTCAGCTGCATGTCATTGGTGGAGGACTCAAACAGAGCTGACATTCACAATTCAGTCTGGTACAATTGTTTGCAAATTAAAGCTGATTTGCACTTTAGGATAAGGCTCACTCAAGATTCTTGGTGTGCAGCCTGTCAGCAGGTTATTGCCCTGATCCAAAAACCATAGGAAAAATGGACAAAACCAGCAGACAGTGGAGGTTTGGAAAAATGAGAGAATAAAATACAGAGGGGGAACCTTCAGGCCTGTCCTTTGAGGAGGACGTCCCACAGCATACCTGATATTGGTTTGGCTGATTCACAGACAACCTCAGTTCAGAGGAGATGAGATCTGCAGATACAGATTTATCCCTATCACTTAAAATGTTATGCTAATCTCTCTCATTTAACTGGTCTATCATGAGCACAGAGATTGCTTTTCAGGCATCACCCCATGAAAGGCAGAGGCAGACTTTTTTTTTCGGTACCTCATTATACTGTGCATATTTTCTCATAGCTTTTCCTATCTTTGTATGATCTCTAGAGGCAGAGTTAGTACCTTTCCTTAGTAGGGTGTTTTGGTTTTGGTTTTTTTCTTTGTCTTTCACAGCTTCCTCAAAGCAGGCTGGCTTAGTTTCTAAAGTCCCAGATTTGTCATCCCCTTCCCAAAATCCTTTGAAAAGTCTGGTGATTAAGTGGGGGCAGGGTCATTTTCTTTCTCCCATGGGAACATTCACAGCATCATAATCCCTTTTACAGAAAAAAACAGAGCATCCCAAGCACACACAGGAGCTACAAACAGAAGTACATTTTTGCTGTCTTATCACAACTTCCTTGTTCTTCACTGTTTGTGACTAATTAAGACTGATTTTGAATACGTGGTCCAAAACCAGTGGCTGAAATCTCCATTCAGAATAAAATAAAGAATCCTAATGTTCCATGTTCCTGGCTAGACATGAACCAGCTATAATGAAGACAGAACTGTCCACCCAAGCCTGCAGACCGCCTGGGCCCAGAGCTCATAGGAATTTGAATGTCTAAATCATTTCAACTCTGAAGCCTAAAGATGGTATTTAAGGAGTGATTTTATAGATAGTCAGCATTAGTTTGACACATTGCAAACTGAAAGTAAGTAACTGTTGGCCAATGTAGGGAAGTGTGATAAAGTACTGAATGTTCAGTAAGACTCCAGTTTTACATGCCAGCCCTGGTGCAAAGCTAATTCTTTTGCATGTGCAGAGTGTCCCTGTATCACAAAAGTACATCCTTCCATTTGGAAGAACTGTTCATTTTTGGGTATCTCCACTTCTCCTTCTGTTAATTTCCTACTGAGCACCCCAAGCATGGGCAAACATCACTATTTCACCAGATGAGGCTGTTTCCATGAAGGTGCATAATTACATTCCCTCCTTTCTGACCTGTTTCCTGCCATCAAGAGGTGACAAATGAAGCCAGCATCACTCACAGGTTTTGTATCCATTTGCATCCTCTCCCACAAAGCTCTTACAAATGAAACTGTAAAGCCTTGCTGGCATCTTTCAGGATAAATGATGCAAATTGGGGGACGTCTGAGGCACCATGTGCCATCCATGACTGCCTCCAGCCTGAGGAATGTCTTTGCAAACATCTGTTGTAGTTTGAGGAGACATGGCAGAAGGGGGAGGGGGAAAACCCTCAGAAATGGATGACTTTGAAGTTTGGGGGAGCTCAGTGGAAGAAAGGAAGTAGGTTGAAGGAAATCAGTGAGAGAGAGGTAGAATATTTTGCCTGGCAGTCACTCATCACTCGAGCCAGGTGATTTTTAGTTATCTCCATGCATTCACACAAGCTGTTAGTTTTCTGGGTAGATGGGTCCTGTGTTTACTCATCTTGGCATTTTTAAAGACGAATTAAGAATTACCCAGGATGAAGGGTCAGGAGTGAGAAAGATAAGTAAAACCAAGAAGCTGATCACTGCCTGTCTGTTATAAAATTTCATTAGTTTTGACAGCCTGTACATAGGTAATAAATGAATGCTAATTACACTTCCTTTGCATGTGCTTTTAGTTATATTGCTTAGCTCAGAAATAGAGCTGGCCAGACAAGCCTTGAGGATGAAAGGATGTGCTGGATGATTCACTGGATCAGGATAATTCTTAGAACAGGGATAGCAAGGGGTTAAATTTATTAGGCTTACTTTTCCAAGGGCATTATTCACTGGGCACCACTAGAAATTATAGATGTTGGTCTGTGGAGGTATCTCAGAGGACAGTTCCCCTCGTAGTCCTGCAGGAGAATGAAGGAGTTGAGACTGTCATCTCAAAGCCATCTCTTTTGCTGTGTTAACACTTCCCCCAGACTGAAAACACTGGGATAATAAAGTCAGAGAGAAGGCAATCAGGATCCCAATCATACCCAGGTTTCATGATAGTATATTTCTATGTTCTTGGTCTGTGCAAGAGCAGCTGGCCTGAAGCCCTGGCCTTTATCATCTATGCTTCAGGTGAAAAGTAACAATATATACCTGAGACTTCACTGAAATATCCATCAGCCCCTGCTGTCAGAACTGTCTGCACAGAGGCAGATGAGTCAAGTGAGGATTCTCCCATCTGCAGCTGCAGCTGTATGCAAGAGCTGCTGCTATCCCTTGCATCTTTTAGGTCCTTAGTAATGAAATAAATATTACAATGCCTATAATAATGACACAGAATAGGATATTTTGATCATATTAATTGCTCAGGCTGTTGCAATACAGGATCACAAATCAGTGTTTCCCCAGTGACTGGCTCAACCTCCCCATGCACGTTTAAACAGATGTGACTTTGATGAGCATAGATATGGGGTCTTGAGGAGAGCTTGCACGACAAATGAATGTGCTCTGGCAGATTTATGAGAAGTTATTCCTCAGTGTAGAAAAGTCTATCTACTTTCACCTAACTGCTCCTCCAAAAGTGACTTTTCCCACGAGCAATCTGCAGAGCTAACGACAATGTCAAGAGGTCTTTAAGGAAAAATGTTTCCAGGAGGCTGGAGCAGAGAGGCAGCAAAGTGGAAACAGAGATGTGATTCGTGCAGAACAAGGTGTCCTCATTCATTTATAGCAGTTTGCCCTCCCTGTAAATGATATCCTGCTTGAACAATGTGGGTTCTTTCTTTTAATCTGTCCCTGCATCAGAAGACATCTTGCAACTGAGACTCTTTCAATTCATGTCACCTTCCATCATGCCATGAAAACCCGCAGGTTGAAAGGGGTGTCTCTAAACCCTTGTTTACTGAAATTACAGATAAACCAGCCCGAGTCACTGCCTCCCACAGCTCTGTGTTTCAATTCTTCCTACTCTTAGGCAATAATGTCAGACTTTTACTACTTCCTGATGAAATTAGCAACTAGAAACCCAAGCACTGTGGGTATGTGTGAGACAGAACAAGACAGGATGTCTGCTTGGGACCAGGAAGAAAATGCTTTATCTCTTTAACCTCCTGAAAAGGAAGAGCTGAAGTAAATCAGTAAATACAAATGATAGATAGGCCTAAGATTAAGAGGCTTGTTGGCATATTAAAAACTCTAATTGGCATCACTGCTGCTGGCATGTGGGTTTTCCGGGAATCCATCTGGTTCTAAGAGTCTAGAGATACCCTGATAGACTTATGAAGGTCCAAATGTTCAACAGGACATGTTCTTCTGCCACATTTCCTCTGAAGCCCCGTCTCTGTGAGCCTCATGCAGCAGCATCTCACAACTTCCGAGCCCATCTTTTGGAGTCAAATCCAGATTGATATATCCTCCTAAAGGTCAGTACTGATGTAGTCTCATAAACACAGGTGTCATTAGGATTATCCAGGACTTCTCCGGACTCATTTGAGTTAGAACCACAGCATGAAAAGCATACCATCTCGCGCTCAGAAATTCCAGTGATGAAAAAATCCATCTTAACTTTTGAAACTTCTTCCAGTAATTAATTACAGTCACTCATATATATATATATATATATATATATATATAAATCATCTTGGTTATAGTCTATATATTTTTTTTTGTTTCAGCTTTCAGGCCATCTGAGGAGAGTATCGATAAATATCTCAGAATAACTCTGGTTGAGAAGATTTTCTATCACTACCAGGTCAGAGAGGTTAAAACAAGTCATATTGGTCAGGTAACCTCCCCTTGAGAAGCCAAATTAAGATGATGGATGGGGTTATAAAAGGTTAAGTCTCTGGAGGAGGAAGTAGCCCTTCTGGAGAGGGAAGCAGGGATTCTCCAGCTTGAGGGACTCCGGCACACAGCTTTGGATGGAGGGTGGCTAAGGTGTGGTTATCATGAAAGAAGGGGTCAGAACTGGATATCTCTGCTAGGGGACACAGTGAGGGCTTGTGCTAATGTGATGTGTGTCAGGAGAGAGAGAGAGAGAGAGTAATGGAGGAAATTGGGCTGGGATTCAGCAGATGGGGTTGCCTGTGCTCTTAATTCATGGTGAATCCTGCCTGCAGCTGCTGGGTTAAGGTGTTTCTATCTCAGCACTTGAAAGCAGGGTACCTATGGCCAAGAGCAGCTGAAGGACTGCCATCCACTCCCCATCCCAGCTAGAGCACTCCCAGGGACACCAAGTGCTTCAGAGAGGGATGCAAGGACACAGAGAAAGTCCATGCTGTTGATCACACAGATGTAGAAAACTCCCAAGGTTTGTAGACTGGAAACAAGTCTGAAAAGAGCTACACTGATCTCACAAGGCAGGTGGGAGCAGCGGTTTCCCTCTGCATATGGTTTCTGTGGACTCTTGGTGAATGCTTACCAGTAGCTGAACACATGCTGGGCTAACCCCAACCTTACTGAGCCAAGACAGAGTAACAGAGGCAAGAGCAGAAAGGGAACTTCTTTCACTTCATCTTCAGTGCAAAACAGCCCTGGTCCTATGATAATACACATGGATTCTGCCTGCAGTGGTTGCATCCAGGTGTCCCACAGCTACAGCAGAAGAGAAGCTCGTTCTAAACACTTCTGTAATTTGTTGACATATTAATGTAATGTTACCACTGTAAGAAGCAATATCCCTTCTAAATCCTCATTTTCCCTACTGTTTACTGTACTATCTTGGGCTGATGTTAAATCATCTCACCTTTGATCTGAATCCTGGACAGTTCATTCGCTTGATCTTGTGGAAGACTTCCCCATGCACTAATTCCACCATATTACCTTATCCAGTGCAAGAAACAGCTGATTCTGACTATCACAAAAAGTAGCCCAGCAAAAGTCAAAACAGGTAGCACATTTGGCAGGGTAGATTCATTAATTACACAGTTTTGTCTTTAAACTAAAAATATCCCTAATTAACACTCTTCCATTCATCATGAATATCTTCTCCCCAACAGGCTGCAAGTTCATCAAATAGGGGTAGAGACAGAGTCTTTCCATACAATCACTGTGCCTTCGATTAACGAAAGTTTAATTATCAAAACAATAATTTGTCCAATGTTGAAAAGCTATGAGGAAGGAAAGGAAAGGAAAGGAAAGGAAAGGAAAGGAAAGGAAAGGAAAGGAAAGGAAAGGTCAATGCATTTGACCTTGATTCTGGGAGAGAAACTTCTGGTAGTCATTACAAGTCACCTGTGGAAGTAACAATACACTGATTTTAATGGATGTGTCTGAAACAAATTCTTTTCAAGAGCCAACATACTTCTGTCCTTTAACCCACACCTGAAGGAACAGGGAATGGAGGTTGACTGCCACAGCAAAAGTCCTTTGCTTCCTTGGTTATCTGAGAAGAAAGCAGAGGGATAAGTGGAAAGCAATTTATCAGACCTGCAGGAAACAAAGTTCATCAGGATTTCCTCGCAGCTGCAAAGATAGCAGCAATATATTCAAATGTGGTTAAATGCCACACTCATTTTTCTCACTTAGGTCGTGGTTCTGGAAAACATCTTAGAAAAGAATTTTAGTATGTGCTGATGCTTAAACCTGGGTGTGAACCCCATGCAGACTAGTGAAACTCAAGCATGTGCTTTACACATAAGCATGGATCCACTCAAGTGCTGTCCTCATAAGGGCTGGTGTTTAAGTGGCTCCTTGAGCTAGAGCATGCAGCTTTGAAAAGGCTCTCCTATTCTTTGTGTGCAATGCAGAGAGAGCTAACTAAATACTCACTTGTTTTCCATAGCACTGACCAGAACAACCTCAAGTGCCAGGGCAGCAGACATACACAGAAATATTGACTCTGATCATCCCTGGGGTCATTTAACTAAAACACATATTTCAGTGGAGCCAAGTGTTCAGTAGAGCCAAATGCTTTTCAGCTCCCATGGTGTCAAAACAATTAGCAGATCACAGCAGCACTGATTCACTAGTGCTCCAAGAAAAGCATCTGGCCAACATATGGAAATTTAACACAAGCACTGAATAACCTCCTCCTCACACCATCAGCTGCCTGCAGGACAACACAGTTTGGTTGATTCTTATATCACAGGACAGGTCATGCAAATCAACTTAACCTTCTGAAAAGACATCACTGCATAATCCGAATTGCATATTTATATCATAAACCTGCTTTCCATGCATTACCCCTGTTAGAATTCAGAGAAAATAAAATATCCTGAGTTGAAAGGAACCCAAGATGATCATTGAATCAAAATTATTTAGCAAGTTGGGGATTTTGATTTAGATTAGATATTTGGAAGAAATTCTCTCTTGGGAGGAAGTCCTGGCACAGGTTGCCCAGAGAAGCTGTGTGTCTTGGTTTGAAAGACAAGTGTCTGCTAAGGAAGGCAGAAGCCTCCCTTGGAATGGAAAATGTACACACCCTCTCTCCAAATTATAATTTTGAAATTAAAAGGCTCTCAGGCAAAGATATGATGACAAGAATAATAGTTCTTTTCTAGTATGTATAAATAAAATAAAAATAAATAAAAATAAATTAAAAAAAATCCCCAACAAACTACAACTTAATAGGAAATTAAAATAAGATGCAGTAGTACAAAGAAAAATACTGACAGAGTTAGAATATAACCTGACACCCTGTCAGTCAGGGTGCTGGTAACAGTCCAGTTTGAATGGTGGCCCTGGTCCTGGAGTGACAGATGTGATTCTGTTGAAGCAGGGATCCTGTAGAAGGGTGTAGTTTTCCTCCGAAGCTCCAGTGGTGATATAGAAGGGTCTGGTCTCTTCTCTGGGAATCCAGTGGAAGAAAGGCTGCTTCTCTGAGAATCCAGCGGAAAAAGGCTGACTGGTGTTCCAGGTCTCAGATTATATACACGTAGGAATGCTCGGCTCCTCCCCCTGGACGGAGCATCTCACCATGGGATGATGTAGTTTTATCAGTCATGTGGAGACTCAAATGGCCCATATATGGAGAGATATGGAAGATATCTCTCCTGGAAGGAGGATAGATCATTGGAAGACATAAAAAAAACTGTCCCACCCAGATTCAACAGATGGTAATAGAATACACACCCCTGGCCTCATCTTGCATTTGGAACCTAAGACACTGTGGCTGCCCCCTCCCCACTCCTGGACGTGTTCAAGGCTAGGCTGGACAGGACTTGGACCAACTTGGAATAGTGGAAGATGTCCCTGCCCATGCCAGAGGTTGGAATGAAATGATCTTTAAAATCTCTTCCAACCCAAAACATTCTGTGATGTTTCTAAATCCAAGACCCTCTGTCCATTTGCTATTGGTTATATCCCTATCTCACCTTGACAATTCCAGAAAGTATAATTTGGTACTAAAGCAATTAGTATTCTTGCTGGCTGGTGAATGAGATCATGGCTGTCAGACTGGAAAAATGCTGTAACACAATCATGAGCCTGATAATTTAAAAGGCACAGGCAGGGAAGCAATCTCTGTGTGGACAGCAGTTAGCTTTGAGACAGTTATGCATCTGACATTATCATATGGAAATAGAAAAAAAATGGGGATGTGGATGATGCTTAGTGTTCTTTGGTGGACTACAAAACCTCATGGTGCGATGGTCACCAGATGTGTTTCCAGTTAATGTGCTTGTCCCCTTCAGTGGAACTACCATGGGTTCATAAAAGAGATCCAAGGACCCCAGTGCTGCTACACAGGGGAGTTACCCCAGAGTTCCCTGTGCTTCCTGCAAAAGGTGTCAGATGCCGTAAATAGTAGCACCAAATAGACTCTGTCTGTGGTTCTGTGAATACTATTCCCTCATAATGAAAAGCAAAAGGTATCTCATATACTTTGGTGTAGTGTATATTTCTTCTGAATGCTTGAATTATGTTCTAGCATTGGTGGAGCAAACTCTGTGCACACCTTGCATCAACCACTGGGTGACTTGCTATGTTGTTCCCATCTCCAAAGGGGATGAAAGGCTGCAAGTGACCTCCAGCATCTTCCATCAAGCCACTTATGAAAAAGGTCAACCAGAGAGCAGATCTTGTCAGATACATCCTAAAAAGCTGAGCTGCAAATGCTTACCCACCAGGAACAGGACACAGATGGATTTTCAGTTGATTATAAAAGTCCCATTCAGTCAGAAATGGATTTCATTAATCAAATGCATTTTTTACACAGCTTCAGACCTGGCTGAAAATGTTTCTTCTTATTTTATTATTTGCATTCATTAACAGAGCTATTAGCTATGCTAATGCAACCTCAGTGGTATTTTCATTGACTCCTAACAGACAGTTCTTGTGTATATCACATAGCAAATGTGACCAGAAGGAATTTGACACAACCAACCCTTCCTTTGGAATCAATGTGAGTTCCAAAACAAACCTCTGATGATCCCAGCATCGCTGCCCAAGGAACCAGGCATCCTACAAATAAATACTGAATTGCCAATCAGTGGCTAGTTGAGAGTAAATCTGCTTCACTGGAAGTGGAAAAGAAAGCAGAGTTCAAGGCTGCCACTGAATTGGTGGCCAAATGCCAATACCATTCACTTTAGCGTAGTATAAAATCATTCATCTGACAGGCTGACCCTTTGGGCTGGGAAAATAAAGCCATATAACTGTCCTCTAAGTCTTGCAACAGTGGTTCTATGCCCTGTTGAATGGCAGCCATCTGTCTCCATGAGCTATTCATTCATGCAGAGCCCGTGCAGGACCTCAGCAACACTGAGGTTGCCGTGTGGTTGGTGAGTTTATTTCCACACCTCTTTTCTGTATACTTCCTAGAGCTCCTCATTGACAGTCCACAAGCTTCCTTGCTCACTTTCCCCATTTACATATTTTGCTTCACTCAGATGATTTTCAGACTGCTTTGGGTTTGGGTTTTTTGCTTCCCCCTCTCCCATACCATGTCCTGCCCCACAGCATCAAATGTGCCCATTAGCCACAGCTCACCAGCAGCAAATGAACTAGGTCATAAAACATGCATGGGAGGGAAAGTCATATGCCAAAACATTTCAGATCTGGATTTTTTTTAAAAAAAAGCCACACATGCAAGCACTGCAGTGCTATCTTTGCATGTAATTGCTACTTTTGTCCCCTTTGTTGTCCTTGTGGTAGGAGATCTGTTGTCCTATCACTAACTGTCCTCCCATAGCTTTGGCATCTCTCAAGAGCATCCTGCATCATGCAGATATTGCCGTCTCTGGTATCCTCTGTGATCCTTCAGTATTCCCTGAGTTTTGCACCAATCACTGACACCAATCTGTTGTATTTCAAGATCTTTGTTTGACTCATTCATCATCACTGCAATAAAGTGATACCTTAGAGATGCTGCATGGTGTGCTAGAAAAAACACTGACATTGCAATTGGGACATCTACCTATATAGGGGCACTGGCACGGGTACCCACAGTCTTGTAGGACCTGGGTGAATCATTTAATCCTTCCCTTCACCTAAATTTGTTAGCACATGAACACTGCATGTGTTCCTGAAGGGTCACTGAAGGGAAAGCGAGCTTGGGTTTTGCCAGTGCTCATCATCAGGCCCTTTGCTATTTAGGCCTTCCTCTCTAAACTCCAAATAAAAAATATTTGCATTATTTTCTTTTGTCTAAATTGTCCATTTAACATTTACATGGACGGACCTTTCAAGCCTTGGTACAGCACCCAAAGGTGCCATGTAGGGCTATTGAGGCAACTTCAACATGAGCAACACTGTTTTCTTCCACGTCACCTTCAGTGCTATTTCCATGTTACAGATCAGAAAATTTGGGGTGCTGTATCAGCCATGGGGTGCCTGTGGCCAGCAGAAATGGGACCAGAATAATTTATAGGACAACTAAATATTTCTTTACTGGGAGGGTGGTCAAACTCTAGAACAGGCTTCCCAGACAGCTGGTCGATGCTCCAAGCCTGTGAGTGTTTAAGAGGAATTTGGACAATGCCATTAATAATATTCTTTAACTTTTGGCCAACCCTGAATGTTCAGGCAGTTGGATTTGATGAGCACTGAATGTCCCTTCCAACCGAAACAGTTCTGTTCTATTCTATTCTATTCTAATTATCTTCTCTTCACCATTTTTTATTTCCTCACCTACAAATCCTCCTTCTGTCTTGTGCAGCTATGCCAGACAGTCACAGTGTTATGTTATCCTGGCAGCAGAGTGTTGGTTTGTCTCTCAATTGATTTTTAGTTTTCCCTCTGAGCTGCTTTCTTTGAGGCTCTTGCCTTATCAAGTAGTTAATTCCTCCAGTGCCTTTTCCTCAAAATGTCTTGAACTGCTTCAGAGGGTACTCTAGGGTGACACAGGAAGCAGCCCTGCTGTTTGGAGGAGCTAGTGCCCACAGGTTAATGACAGCAGCACTGTGCAGTGTCCCAGTGCTCCCGCATTTGCAGGTCCATGGTGGCACATTGTTGTTGGTCCCTGCACGACAGGCACAGGGATGGTTGGCCACAAATCTCTCCTGAGCCTTTTGGGATGTGCAGTCGAACAAAGACCCTGTCTTCCTTCCACCCCTCTCCCAAGCCAGGCTCTTATGCCTTTGTTGATGCCCTCCAGATTTTGACACTCTCACTCTTCTCTACAATTCCCTTCTGCTTCTATTTCTACCTTTGCAGCTGAAGGTTTTGCTGTTAATTTTTTGTGGGCACCAGGTCAGATTTATCCCTAACAGAAGGTGCCTGTTCCTGATCTGTCCTTAGGGCTCCTCTGTGTCCTGCCTGTATTCAGGTCTTGACTTTGCTGTTTTTCAGAAGTACAAATGTTCCTGTGTTGGATCAGACTGGAATCTGTCAAGCCCTAGAATCCTGTCTGTCACTGAAGACTTTGGAGTTGCAAGAAACCCCAAAATCAACATTTATAGGCCAGCAACTCCCATCACCCCAGTCTTGCCAGCAATAAGAACACATTCAGTGGCTCTGTCCCACAGCTGTTTTTGCTCTGCAGTTCACACTCGCTCTAGTTCAATTTTAAATTCTAATCCTTGGATACTACAGATGCAGTACTTCTCTTTGAAAAGATTTACTACTAA
The DNA here is from genome assembly GCA_013400175.1 of Phainopepla nitens. Classification (NCBI taxonomy): domain Eukaryota; kingdom Metazoa; phylum Chordata; class Aves; order Passeriformes; family Bombycillidae; genus Phainopepla; species Phainopepla nitens. Next base: position 413,851 of record VXBQ01008644.1, on the reverse strand, counting down.
TCTCTCTGGTGTCTGTGGCAAAGGACAGTTTCTCAGCATTACCTCAAATGTTAAAATATTAATGAGGGAAGAGTTTGGTATCTGGCAAAGGCTGTGTGGTAGCACTGGAGATGGACTTAATGATCTCTGTGCCTTTGCTACTGCAAAATGAATATCTTATACAGGAGAGATTAGACAGACCTTACACCTTTAATAAAATATGGCCTCTATTTCTACAGATGTATTTAAAGTAATTTTAATCCTTTAATGTTTTATGAAATAGCAAAGCTTTGAGTGAATCTATTTAGAATAGTCTCTAAGCACTGCAGTAGGATTTTTTTGACCCAGTTCCCATTTGTAATGTGCTCACTCTTTATATCATGTTTATATATATATAATTTTTTTTCCACCCAGATGACTTTTTGAAATGAATGGCCATAAAAGGTGCATGGTTGATAGCATGACACACCAAGAGTTTGGCAACAGGCTGCCTGTGGGAATCCTAAATCTCCACTTATGAGCTGAAACAAGCAGCCTGGTTTTCCTGCAATCTTGGCATCAGTGATCCCACCAAGCCCCATCTCTGCCAGGTGTCACCTTGTACCAGGACACAGCCACTGTGGCCACAGACATCTCTGAAGAGAGACTGGCCACCACCAGACAGTGCTTGGTGACCACTCTCAGCCTGAGTCAGTACCCAAAATGGTCCAAAGGAGAGCCTGGAGGCCTTGCTTGAGTATCTGTACTGGCTTCCCTGGTTAGGGACGAGGACAAAGCTGCTGTTATTGAAAACTCTGAACACTCCATCTATTTGTACCCAGTGTTCAAAGGGGGAAGGCAAGGCAAGGTAAACTCTAGGTTCCTTCAGGCATCTCCCTGCTGACCCCACAGTCAAGAGATGCTTTTGGTGGCATTGGGCTTCCACTGATTCTGCTACAGCATAATATGCCAGTAAGATGGATCCTGCCCCTTGGGGAACACTGGTAACCTGTTCTTTAACAGAATATAAACATTTCAGCCACTCACATAGAAAATTACGGCTCTGAAATGTTTCAACAAGCAAAGATGGGTCTGGAACAGAAAAACTGCTGAGAGCAGCTGGCTGCTGAATGTGGCAGCTATAGCTCGTCTATAGCTGCACAAACAATTTGGACATGAAAGGCACTTACTGGACCAGCTAGCTCATTGCTCGCTAGAAGTAAACAAGTCCCCAGGCATTCATTGATAGGACAGGTTCAAACTCAAGCAGGGGACTTCAGCCAATCCCTCTGAACCATGGATGGACTGATATCATTCGCCAGGGGCTGGACAGACCAATGATCTGTGACCAATCATCCGTGTAGGAGTGGAGAATTTGAAGACCCTATAAAAGGGGCTGCTGTTCAAGAAACATTGGCTGTTGCTGCATGATATCGGTGCGTACATTTCACGTTCCTGTCTCCAACATCAAAGCAATAGCTGAAGGCGACAGAGAAGCCCTCCTTGCCACAGGCACAATCAACTCCATATCAACCACTTCCCTATCCACAGGTCTCCATTATCTCCAGGCTGTAGCAAGAGAGCAGAGAGAGTGCTGGTGAGAAGGATGCTCACCTAAGCTCTCTGAGCTCACTGCAGGGAGGTCATTGCTTTTTAATTCAAGGGTTTTCCTTGTCACAGCTGGGGTCCTGGTACAGTTTTCAACTGCAGAAGTGGAAAGCCCCATGCTTTGGGGCAGGGAAGGCATTTCCCTAGCAGGGATTAAGGATAGGAGAGGTAAGAGTGAGGTCCTCACCCAGGAGATGGTTTGACCTCTCCCTCAAGGAGACAAGGGCTGTGTTGTCCCCACAGTGCAGAGTGGTCCTCCATGGACACCCAGGGCTCATCTCCATGGGTGGCCTCAGTGACAAAACACTGATTGTGTAGCTCCACTGTATATCATCAGAGGCTGTCTGTTCTCAGCCCTGAATTAAACCCTCCTCACCCCTCTGCTCATGAAATACTGGGCCAGGTGGACATCTGTGAATAACTGATCTCTTAGTTAATGGGTAATTCTCAAAAAAGCCCTATAAAAGCCTTGCGGCTTCAGCTATGTCCCCAGAATTCAAACATTTCTTCACAGAAAAGAAATATAATGTGCCTGAAAACCTACATGAAGGATGTTCCTATTTCCCTGCAACAGGTTGGGAATGTGAGAGATTAAGTTCAGTTCCCACAACTGTCTGTTCAACTTCAGTTTGAACTCTTTTCTCCCACAAAGAACTCCAACAAGCAGACCATTTATACATGTTCAGGCAAGCTCCATCCATCCCATCAGTGGCACCAGTTCCACTTAGTGCAAGCTATTTACCTGGTCACTGAGAAAAGGGCCAAAAGGATGAGACTGACCCTGTGGGTCTCATGTTTTGGAGTGCCCTGGGAGGGAGTTACACAGCACGTGTTCCCCCGACACATAGAACACATGAGCTAGGGCTGCTCACATCCCTTGTGAGCAGTCCAAACCCTCAAGATTCTGGTAAACCAATTCTCTGTTTCCTACACTCCTTTGAAGTCGGATTTGCATTTCACTTGCTGTAAACTCAGGCTCTGGTTACCTCCAGCCAAGAGCTTGGTTTTGAGTGCTGGGAGCTGGAGCTGTTCCTGTGTGTAGTCGTACAGGCATGTGGAGCACTGGGCTTCAGTCCTAGAAAGAAGTGACATCCCCCTTGTACATGAATTGGTCAAACCTTCAGTCTTTTGCCCTAAAAGAAGCATAGAATCACAGAATAGTTTGAGATGGAAGGGAAAATAAAGATCTTATTCCAAACCCTCTGTCATGGACAACGACACCTTCCACTAGTCCAGGTTGCTCCAAGCCCTGTCTAACCTGGCCTTGGAACACTTTCAGGGATAGGGCAGCCACAGCCTCTCTGCCTGGGTCAGGGCCTCACCATGCTCACAGGGAAGAACTTCTTCCTAATACTCATTTAAAAATTTCTCCTCTTTTAGTTTAAAACTGTTCCCCCTTGCCCTATCACTAAAGCACAAGTGACATCTGATCTGAAAACACAGATGACTTTTTAAAAAGAGCAGCTCCTGCCAGTAACATCACTCGTTTTTATAGTTTACTGCAACATCTTAAGATAAATATATATATATATATATATTGATTTGCAGGTGAGTTTATAGAGAGTTGCTTTATGTAGGCACAGCCTCAGTCTTTAAGGCCAGTTATGGCACAGTCTGTGTTTTGTAAACACCAGGGCAGCAGGTTAGCAGCTCTCCTCATAAAATGAGCTCAAAGCCTTTCCCTGTTGCTATGCTTTTAATTTTCCCATTCAGAGGCTGGTGAGACCAAAGGCANCCCCCCCCACCCCTTGCTGTGGATTTTTATCACCTCTAGTGAGTATTTTAGGGGAAATTGTTTTGGAATGGCTATTTTCAGGGGAGGCAATTTCTTTTTTGTGTTAGAAATTCAGATCAGTCTTTTTAAAAATGAGTATCTAAAGTCAGGCTTCCAAACTTACAGACTAATTTGTGAGTTGAACAAAAAAAGGACATCAAAGGAGCTCAGGAAATCCAAATATCGCCCAGTTCTTGATGTGCATTACCATGAACTCTGGAGTTCCCTGTTTTTATTGCTCCAGCTTAGCCTCGACAATGCAATAAACCATTGATGAATGGCTTCCAGCCAGATTTCTTAAATTTTCTTTGTGACACTGACTCTTCTGCAGAGATAGTATATCAGGTTACCACTTGGGGTTGGTGCTGTTTTACTTTATCTTCCTTATGCAGGTATAAATGGATCCATCAACCCTAAGGAACTACAGGGTGTATTTGCAGGGAAATCTTTCACACACCTTCTCATCCCTGTGCAAATGACTGTGATGGGCTTTACACTGGTGGCTTTTCCCCACTGCAGCTCTACTGCCCTCAGCAAAAGTGTCTTCTAATTTACATTATGGAGATCAGACTCAGCCTAAATTCACTGGCATTTTATGCCCCTGTTAGTTGCTCATGCTCATCCAAGGGGACATGAATCCTCCTTGTACACAAGGACCTCAGAGAACCAGATACTCCGCACATCAGGGGTTTGCATGTTCCTGGAGGTGCCAGCAAGGAGCACTTTCTGAGACTTCTGAATTCATATCTCTTTTATACTGGGCTGCAATGGAAGCTTTCCTAACTAGACAAACTAACACTTTGTCTGGAAGTGGGAGCCATCTGTATCCCAGCCCACTCTACAGTAGGGAAGCAGGGAGTGGTCCCTCTCTGCCATGCAGCACAAGAATTTTCCAGCCAGGAGGCAGGCCCCTTTATCTATCTCCCACAGACGCAGCACCATAAAAAATTCTCACTCAGAAAGACATAGAAGAAATCAAATGTTGCACAAAGTCACTGCCTCCCAGTGCTGGCTCCTGGCCATGGGCATTCACATGGGGATGTGCCGTGTGAGACTGTGAGCGCTGCAGAGGCATTTACCTATTGCTTGGAGGTACTGAACCATTATTTACCATTTGTTGTTCCTGTTCATATCCAAAAACCTCATAGCATTATTTTGTTAAATGAGTATCACTTTGATGTTGGAGACAGGAACAGTGATATACACACACTGAGTTCATCCAGCAACAGCCAGAG